>VCRD01000605.1:162387-175206 GCA_006783055.1 Trinorchestia longiramus | reverse complement strand
CCAGTAACTATACTAAAATAAACTGAATACCAGTGTTCTCGATGTACGCATCAACCCTCTTTCCCACTCGCTGAACACGCACTTAGTAATGTAACGACCAAAGATGATCAAACATGTTTTCAGGGTTGAAAATTATTCATTTAGTCAGGCATAATCTGCTGTAGAATATTTACCCGCACGTTCTCAGCATTTCCAGCTTGGCTAGTGACCTCAAGTTGAACGCATTCACACGGCTGGCACAACACTGAACTAAGGACAAAAGTCGTACATTCGTAGTCGGACAGCGCATATCGTCGAATTGTGTCCAGGCGTGCAATACAGAGTCGAGTATCGTCTAGTGTAGTATTATTGCCGGTGCTGTAGGTCCTGCAATACTGTTGGTGGAGGACCCAATACGCCCCTATCGCTACAATCAGACCTCACACGGAAGCTTAGCGAGCTACAGACGCAGCTCCTGTAGGGCTTAGTCTTGTTCTATATTCTCTGTGTGAGACCGAGATCTCGGGTTGTCGGTTCCAATTCCTGCATAAAATCAAACAAGTCGATAGGGAAGTACCATGACTAGTGGAAACCTACTTCACGGAAAATAAAACAAAAAATGAGGAATCAAAGCCTTCATACTCTAAGAAAACAGGTTTTAATTTAAAATTTTATCTCGAACAGAATACCTTCCAGGATTAAATGCCCAATATTGACCACACATAGCAAGCTGGCAAATACACATCATTTGAATAACAACAACAACATCAGACGCGAGTCGGAAAAAGTCACATTAATGCAACAATATACTCTATTTTAAAATGGTTGACCGATATAAAACTTCTCTCTGCAGGACGGAAGAAATGTGACAGTCTATAACGACTTGTGAAGAAAAGAAACCTACTCTTGAAGGCTTCACGTTTGTTAAAGTATCTTGACGGATGTAGGGCGAACAAGCTTAGAAGAAGGAAAAGGCAAATATAAAGCTAAATCGAGATTGATAACTGACAAAATGCCAGAGCGATAACGTCGGTTGAAGAAAGCAATTATGTACCTCAGCAGACTGGAAGGGTATGAAGTCATACCAATTCTTCTAATGGAACATGTTTGCGTTAAGAAAAACAAAGAATTAAAAATTTCCGCAGGGTTTGCGGTATTCAAAATTCCCCGATGCAAATTTTTACCGCCATCTACCGCACTGAATATTCTCGTATTTCTCTCACCCAAACATCAAAGCTGAGCAACTTCAATAACGATGAAGGAAAGCTGCCCGCATGAGTGAAGCCAAAAGAAAGCTATCATTCTTTTGTCTTCGGCTTCGATGATAAAATAAAAGTTAAAATAGAGCTGCTGACTGGAATTATATTATAGTTAGAATACGAAAGAAAAAGCTTCTGACGGTTGTCCCAGAAGGTAAAATTGTATACTTTTATTCCATATCCAGTTGGCTGTACAGACGAAACAAAGGGGCCGGGGCCAGAATTATATCAGCAGTCTATCATACATACATCTTCGGGCGACCGCAGCAAAAAGCTCGTCGGTTCCACCGTTGATTTCATGGCCGTGCAATTGCAGCAGAGATTGTGTGGGGTCGCCTCATGAAAGACGGTCAGCCATAAGTAATGTATTAGACGAGGCGACGCTAAATTTGCGGTCGAGTAACTCGCCAATTTTTTGGCCTAGTGCTATTGTTAATTGTTTTTGGAATGGGCAGTGAGCAGGACGAAGTCCTTCCTACAAGAGCGAGACCAGCAAATTTACGAGCGCCGTTTATTATGCGGACTACGTGCAACAGAGCCGAGCTACTTGTGAGTGTAAAATAGAAGCAGTTGTGTGGAGTCAGGAACTCTGTTTATATTCTTGCAAGATAGTACTGTGGAGGATCAACGTGTGGACTAGTGTGTAGGTTACATTAAAGTCTCACACGCACAGACGTACTGGTTGCAAAGTGCTTTGCTGCATAGGAAAGTACTTAGTGTTTTTCCACTTCAGGGCTGTGTTGACAGAACAGAAATTAAGTTTCGATGAATTCAACATTTAGCAGCAATAAACAAATATGTGAATGATGTGCGCGAGAAGTTAAAAAACTCAAAATATAATTGACGTTTAGACAGAAGTGGTCAGAAAATGAATGTCAAATTCCTTAACTGTGTTCACGTTATTCACAACTCATAACAATTGTAAATCAAAACCACCCTGAAGATTATTCTGTTCAAGTGATCAAGCCACCATCAGTTGAACAAGCTGCAGCGTTTGCATGCCTCGCTGCCGTGGATGAGTTCAACTATGATTCAAGATCTTCAAAGTTACTACAAGGACTCCATGTCAGCAAAAAATGTAACATCAAAGACACAAACCTCAAACGCTTCAGAGTTCGAAAATCACTGAACCCAAAATGTTAAGACAAACAGAAGAATGTCAATACATTAAAAATAATACTGTACATGAACTAACGTTTGGCTTTATCTGACTATGTTTACTAAAGCACGCCAAACTTAAGTTGCATCGTTGCATCGATAGATTCAACATCAGCAGATACAACATTAGCAGACTCAACATCACTGTATTTAACATCAGTGGACTGAACATCAGTGGATTCAACATCAGTGGACTGAACATCAGTGGATTCAACATCAGTGGATTCAACATCAGTGGATTCAACATCAGTGGATTCAACATCAGTGGATTCAACATCAGTGGATTCAACATCAGTGGATTCAACATCAGTGGAATGAACATCAGTGGATTCAACATCAGTGGAATGAACATCAGTGGATTCAACATCAGTGGATTCAACATCAGTGGACTGAACATCAGTGGATTCAACATCAGTGGATTCAACATCAGTGGACTGAACATCAGGGAACATCAGGACCCAGATGTTGCACGAGACAAGAGCGTTGGTCTCACAGCCGCCATCCAGCAGGTCTGGACGCCAGAATTGACGGGTCTTCGTTCAGACAAATCGCATTAGCCGAAGCGCCGTAGAGTGACCGTACAGGGACCGTAATGTGACCGTACAGGGACCGTAAAGTGACCGTACAGGGACCGTAAAGTGACCGTACAGGGACTGTAGAGTGACCGTACAGGGACCATAGAGTGACCGTACAGGGACCATAGAGTGACCGTACAGGGACCATAGAGTGACCGTACAGGGACCATAGAGTGACCGTACTGGGACCGTAGAGCAACCGTGTAAGGACTGTAGAGTGACCGTACTGGGACTGTAGAGCGACCGCGTAAGGACCGTAAAGTGACCGTACGGGGACTGTAGAGCGACCGTGTAAGGACCGTAAAGTGACCGTACAGGGACTGTAGAGCGACCGTGTAAGGACCGTGGCGTGACCGTAATGGCTTTAGAATCCCTCCGTGTACGGAGGAGCGGTGTGGCGGCACCGAGAAATGAGGTAATCCTACAGGGAGTTCGGCCAATTGAAGTGGAAAAACGGCAATGAGGTTAAAACAAAAACATAAGCAGTATGTCAGGGAAAAGATAAAAACGGCTGGATTTTAGAGCCCAGAAAATGGAATTATTTTCTCAGTAGAAAGTTACATGGAAACTAAACAGCACTGTTCATTGTTTCAAGATAACTAATAGGAAAAAGGAAAGGTGGATTGTAGCAAATAAAGAATAAAAATCCTAAATCTAAAGATAAAACACCTGAATACTTGTTCAGGCTGTTTGAGTATGGAAACCGGTGTTACAACGTTCGTAGATCACGAATGATTTTACATGACATTTTCCCTTTCTATCATAATAGTAATCAACGATATCAATTTTGCTCAGAGGAAGATGCTCCCGTCTCTTTCATCCCAGCTTTTTTCACCTACTTGATACACAAAAAGAACAATGTGCGTGCGCCAGCGGATTTGCTTTGAGATTCAGCGGACTTGACCTTTAGAATTCAGGTGCGTACAATGTTCCCTGCTATTGAGCGTTCAATCACCAAATTAAAATATGAAGCTTAAAAATCTATACAATAGCAGTGGATAAGAGTTAAATCTCGCTGAAAATTTCGTCTTTCTTCCTTGGAAACACATGTATATTATTTTCCAATGGATTTCAATACAAACTAAAAAAGAACAGGATTACAGGACAGATAAAGAGTCATTCTTGATGCTACTGCATTCATTCAATCGGACCAATGAACTCACAAAAAAGTACCAAAACGATCAAGCTTAATATTTTCTTTTACATGAACGACAAGCTTTAGCTCACTGGGTGCGAGAGAGACAGCCAAGCTTAATGCACACATTGAGGTAAATATGTATGCACACAATGAACTAAAATAATTGTATTTTTAATGACTTTAGAAAGAAATTACAAAACCAAATTATTGTGGGATAATATTTGTATCTTGGCTAGTATTGATATACTCGAAGTGCAACAGAAAATTAAAGCAAAATATTTTGTACCTTAAATGGCATAATTAGTGGGCTTGAATATAATCAATTCGCAAGACACAAACATTAGATTCATCTAAATTCTCCCTTATAGATTGCAAATATACCAGGAAGGTTTCAACATATTTCCTGCTGAGGGGCTCACAGGTGGGCCCTTTAGGGTAGGTTAAGTGTGAATTTTACAGAGCTTTCGAGTGACTATGTGCACAAAATAAAGATTTGCACCGGTTAAGCAATCGCATGAAACGTGCTAAGAACTAAAATGCAATTTTTTTGAGGTTTAGGTTATTCAATTACTTTATCAGTAATTTTATTGTACAATTGACATATCAGCGGTGCGCAGTTAACAGTTTACCAGTTGTCATTATTTCAAAGACTAAAGAACTCAGCGTTGATAAAATTGTCAGAGGCCATGTCAGTGGTAAAGGCCATAGCGCAGTTGCAACGCTGGTGAACACTTTCGCTACCGAACATTTTTATTGTGCAAATGCAGGTTTTCCCAGCAAGAACTTACTTTATGTCTAAACAGCATCCGAAGATATAGAAGAAAATCCCAAATGTTTGGGTAAGATGCTTGCTCTACAAATATTAGGAACTATTTGTCCCATTAGTATTTTGAAGGGGGATATATTATCCCAACAGTAACAACAGACATAACGTATATCCCTGTACAGTTAGTTCAGTGATTACAAAATGAAAAAAAACGCCACTCGAAAGTGAACCATGACCGCTTAGGTGCATCGAGGAAAATTTCTTCTCGATCGATCAGAAAAATGGTAAGACTTGTTTGTAAAAACCTCAAAATACTCTAACTTGAAGTTCTAGTAACGACTGTTTCTCGTGAGACTGCAAGTGATGCTTCACAGCAACACAGTTGATGTTTAAAGAAGGTAAAAATACTTGGCCTTTCATTGAAACGCGTTAATGCTGGACTTGCAATCACCAACGAGCAATCACTTAACCCACAAGCTGCTGGAAAAATGTTCCAGGGTTTAATGAAATAAAAATAGAATTATTAACGATTTGATGCATTTATAACAAACAATGAACACGCGACGAAATATTAAATACAACGATTTTATATTGTGTTTTGTATTTTTTAGCCCACTTATTGGACAGCACATGTATAATATTTTGCTACAATTTTCTTTGTACTCCCTAGTACCTCTGTACTCATCAAGATATGTGTTGTCTGACAATAGAATAGAATAGAATAGAATAGAATGAGGCTATAGGAACGAACCTTCTGGCCCATTCTTGGGTCAGATAATTACTTCGATAATTATTCGCTTGTTTTACCCAAGTCCCATGCCGTATTTCTAGCTGCGTCAACCATGTCGGCAGCGGGATTCGAACCCGGGTCTTTCCGCTCGCAAGCAGATTCGCTCACCAGTCGACCAAGCTGGTGATGTTTTAATCCAGTTTTATTCTGGATTTTTTTTCAAGATTCATTAGAAGTGAAAAAGTCTTTTAACAATATATTAACTCTTCATTTAACTCTGTTTAATGGTACAAAAATGAAAATTATAAAATCACCCAATTGATTAGTTGAATTAAAATTAACACAAATAATGCATGGAGTGTACAGGCCCCATAACTCTATATCCCAGCTAGTGAAAGTGACAGTAATTTAGTAATAACGAATCAAAAAATTCAAGAAACAAACAGATAAACATAATTTATAAAGCACAGAACAGAAAACTTGGCAGTTCTCATAAGATGACTCCGAAAAAGCATGCATGCAGAGTTATTTAGATAGTCTTGTAATAAGTTCTTTTTATTTACTTAGCCAGATATATGTATTTGTTTGAACTTTGTGTCAAATTTGAATCTGTGAGGAAAAACATTAATGTGTCGTATGAAGCATTAATGTGTCGTATGAAGTATTAATGTGTCGTATGAAGCATTAATGTGTTGTATGAAGTATTAATGTTTTTTATGAAGTATTAATGTGTCGAATGAAGCATTAAAGTGTTATATGATGAATTAATGTGATGTATGAAGCATTAATGTGGTGTACGTAGGATTAATGTGATGTATGTAGCATTAATGTGGTGTGTGAAGTATTACCGTGTTTTATGTTGCATTAATGTGTTGTATGAAGCATTAATGTGGTGTGTGAAGTATTACCGTGTTTTATGTTGCATTAATGTGGTGTGTGAAGCATTACCGTGTTTTATGTTGCATTAATGTGTTGTATGAAGCATTAATGTGTCGTATGAAGCATTAACGTGTTTTATGTTGCATTAATGTGTTGTGTGTAGCTTAAATAACCCAACGAGACGTTAAGAAGAAATAAAAATTGTGTCTTTGTTACAAAGTCTTCCCTGGGAAGTTGTACTTAAATACAGAGTCTTGACGACTTCACTTGATGAACACACTACAGTTAACTTGATGAACACCCTAGGAGTTCACTTGATAAACACGCTACGAACTATGATACAACATCAAAAGACAAATTTGAATCAATTAGACGTATGTGAACAACATGACGAATTTCTAAGTCGGTGACTCAGTTAACCCAATCAAGATCAGTTTCCAAAACAAGAATAATCGCGCTAGCGAGTCAAGATTGGCAGATCAAGACAAACAAGATTGGCAGATCAAGAAAAACAAGGTTAGCTGATCAAGAAAAAATAAGATTATCTGATCCAGAGAAAAACCAAGATTATAACGGGTGGGGCAAGTCACTGCACACTTTTAAATAATATTACAACAAAACCTAATAAAGGCAAAAAAACGGATTATATAAGGTGTCCCACAAAAATGTACCGGATTTCTGTACTTATCGTATTTCGAGTTGAAATTAAGATAATTTAAGACTTTTTATTTCATATTATAGTTAATTTTGTATTTTATTAATATAAAAAGTTTTGTAAATATATACTGAATTATGTCTACACACTAAGAAGTACAATGAACCAGGGTGGATTATGATTTAAGAAAAGGAATTATGGCAATAACATTATTGACATTTTTTCTTTAATTCCAGTTTTCCGAAAAACTTTAATAAATAATGTATAATAATAATAATATTCAAAATAAATTTTAATAAGTAAAGTACATATCAACCTTTAGTATCCTTCAACATGATCACCGTTCCTCTCACGACAAGTATTAACTCGATCTCTCACATACATCCTCTACCCGGTCTCGTCGTATTTCCAACGTCGGAGGTGGCGTTTTAAATGCGGGATTCTTAACATATCCTCAAAAGAAAAAATCGCATGGGGGTTAGGTCTGAGCTTCTTGGTGGCCACTCAATAGCAAATCCTAGTGCTAGAACCCGCTGTCCAAATACTTCCCGTAACTTGTCGTTGGCTGTGTGACGTCGATGACTTGGTGCTCCGTCTTGCTGAAACCAAATGTGTCTGAATTGATTGCCATTATAAACCAGCTCCAATGATGGAAGTATTGATTCATCTAACATTTCGAAATAAAGTTCTCCTGTCAAAGATTCTTCATGAAAGAAAGGGCTAATACTTACCTTGAGAGGAACGATGGTCATGTTGAAAGATACTAAAAGTTGATTTGTACTTTTTTTATTAATGTTTATCTTAAATATCATGATTATTAATTTTTATTTATTAAAGTTGTTCGGAAAACAAGCAATAGAAATATATCAACAATGTTATTGCAATAATTCCTCGGCATAAGTCATAATCTAAAACTGTTCATTCAACTTCTTACTGTGCATACATAATTCTGTAGCTACTCACAGAAAAATTTATTTAAAAAAAAATTTACTAACATCTTAAATAAAAGTCTTAATATATCTTAATTTAAACTGGAAATATGATATACAGTATGACCCAAAAAAAGGTTTACCCATGTTTAAAATATCATAATTTTTCAACAAACTAAGATATTTTGGATATGTTTGCTTTATTCGACGTATAATATAATAGTCTATCATTCTCTGCACATTTTTAAAAATACGTAGCCACTCCATAACATTTACTAGTTAAGTAATAGGCACCAAAATGAAAGTTGCACAAGAATTTCTAATTAAAGTTCATGAACCCCTGTAAATAAAACAACAGTTTCTGTACATCGTTTTTCACTTAAAGAACCTTTATTTGAAATAATAAAAACAGCATTCTTTATTGAACACAATTGTCTTCACTATCCTTTTCCTTCTACTTGATCGCCATTCATATTTACGCAAACCTGGGCTCTTTTTCTCATGCTTCTCATTACTTTTTTCACACGATGTGGATTATCTTTTAAAATGTTAACCTCTGCCGTGATGCGCATCCTCAAGTCATCTAAATTGATTGGAGGAGTTGCACACACTTTGTTGTTTAAATGTTCCCATAAAAAATAATCACTTGGTGTTAAATCAGGACTTCGGGGAGGTCATTCGATATCATGGCCCACAGCAATTATGCAGTTTTGTATGATTTCCAACAAGCGTTCCTTTACGATTAGTAATCTGTGAGCCGGTGCTCCATCTTGAACCCACCAATAAAGATTCAATCTATTTCCACATGCAATATTTAATTGGGGGATAATTTCTTGATTCAGCTTGTCAAGATATTCTTCCCCATTCATATTTCCATTTGTAAAAATCGGTCCAATTATTTTTCCATTTCCACAAATACCGATCCAAAGTGACAATTTTTCTCTGGAATTATTCTTTTCCCAGGTATGATTTTGTGGTGGATCATTTTTTGGCGCCCAATGTCTGTGAATCTGCTTGTTGACAAATCCATTCATGCAGAAAGCCGCCTCATCTCCAATGATAATTTGTTCTGAAGAACGTACCAGCTTTCTGATAAACCACTCCGCAAATATCTTGCGGCGTTGTAAGTCAGCTTCACTAAGTTGTTTGATTTCCATACTGTACGGATACAGTTTCAAATCTTTACATATCCGATGAAATGAAGTACGAGATATTCCTGTACCATTTCACCGAATGGATAATATGGGCTGCTGCCTCAATTACTTTTGGACACGTTCAATGTTCTCTGCAGACCTTGCTGTTCTTTTTCTACCCGTATATTTTTGATTTACATTTAACACGATGCCTTCAGTTCTGTGGTTACTAACAGTCTTCAGAATGGTGGGCTTAGATAGAGATGTTCTCCAAGGGAAATGTTGTTCAAAATTGTTTTGGACTTGTAAACTTCCTGTTTGTAGATACGTTTTTACTATAAAAATTCGCTGTTCTGTTGTAAATTGCATCGTTGATGAGGGCTCTGAAAGTCATTTATTAATTACAAAAATCATGTGAAATACTGTACAAACACCAACTTAATTACGCTAAGCGTATCATACATACGATTATTTTAACTCATGCTTAGTTATATTATAAAAAGTTGTTTTTATTTATTTACAGGGGTTCATAAACTTTAACTAGCAATTCTTACCCAACTTTCATTTTGTTGCCTATTACTTAACTATTTAATGTTATGGAGTAGCTACGTATTTTCAAAAATGTGCATAGAGTGATAAACAATTATATTCTACGTCGAATAAAGCAAACAGATCCAAAATATCTTAATTTGTCGCACAGTTATGACATTTTAAACATGGGTAAACCTTTTTTTGGGTCATATTCAATACAAAAATCGGGTACATTTTTACGGGACACCTTGTATATCAAACTAAACAGTTCCCGTGGAAATTCCACGATTTAGATTTGACTAATTCGAAATTATTATACAGGTAAAGATGAATGCATTAAAAATTTACAACGAGTTATTGTGGTTTAAATGAATACTTTTCATTAATATATATAGAACTTTTCTTTTGTATCTTATCTACCGATAATATGGCCCAGATAATATCCGTTGAAATTCCTTGGTTTAAAAGTGATGAAATTAAGGATCTATCAAATTAGATACGTTTTTCCGTTCTACCCGTGGTACTATCAGAATCTGAATATTTTTCATGAATATATACAGAACTTTCTTTCTCTACCTTATCTACCGATAACACAGTCGTGTAGGAAAAGAAAACTAATAGCACAACTGAGTATTTATAGTGATCCGGCACCTTTGGTATCCAAAATACAATGCATTTAATACATGCATAAACGTTCAGATTTCAGTTCAATAATATTTCTTCAGTAATAGATAGGAAGTAATGGGACAGACACACAGATTCAGAGAGAGAGAGAGAGAGATGAAGATACATCGTCTATCATATATGTAGATGGAAGAGGAAACCCTAGAGTTTTACTTCGTATCTAGTATATCGATTAAAGGTTTACATTGTTACTCATAAACTTTTCCCTATCTACATATATAATAGACAATGCCTCTCTCTTTCTTTCTCTCTCTCTCTCTCTCTGTATCTATGTGTGTCCGTCCCATTACTTCCTATCTATTACTGAAGAAAAATTATTGAACTGAAATCAGAACAGGTCTACATGTAGTATGAGCATTGTATTGTGGCTACTAAAGGCGCTATATCACTATATAATACTCGATTTTTTCCGTTATTAGTTTTCTTCTCTCACACGCGCATGTTATCGGTAGATAAAATACAGAATGAAAGTTCTGTATACGTTCATGGAAAATATTTGAGATTCTGGTGGTACCACGGGTAAAACTGAAAAATATATTTATTTCATGGATCCATAATTTTGTCACCTTTAAATCAAAGAACTTTAACGGTTACTATCTGGGCCATGTTATCGGTAGATAAGATACAGAATGGAAGTCCTGTGTATATTAATAAAAAGTATTCATTTAAAACACAATAATTCGTCGTAAATCTTTAATGCACTTATCCTAACAATAATTTCCAATTAGTCAAATATAAATCGTGGAATTTCCACGTGGACTGGTTAGTTATCAATCACCCGATCATAGCAAAATATAGCAAAGAACAGCGAGCAAGAATCGTGAAAAGTTATTTCCCACATAACAAATCCCTAGTTTCAGTGCAGAGGGACTTCATGACAACATTCAATCAACGAACAAGTCTTTCCCGACATTGCATTATTGCAATGATTTCAAGATTTCGAGAATCCGGATCAACAGCTGATAAGGAACGCTCTGGTAGACCGAGAGCAGTACGGAATGCATTGGCAATTCAGCGTGTTTCAAACAGCATTCAATAAGAGCCATGAACATCTACTAGGAAACGTTCCACTGAACTAGGAATTTCTCGTACTAGGAAGCGTTCCAGTGAACTAGGAATTTCTCGAAGATTACTACGTTGCATCTTGGCAAGACTTGCAACTGTACCCAAATGAAATTCAACTAACCGATGAGTTAAATTATGCAGACTATCAGAAAAGAAAAGACTTTGCTCGCGCATTTCTGGATCTGGCAAATGATGAGACCTTTACCTCACACCTAATCATGTCTGATGAGGCACATTTCCACATCAGCGGACACGTAAATAAACAAAACTGCCGATTCTGGTGTGTTGAAATGCTTAGGATAATTCATGGACAGCAACTTCATTCAGAGAAGGTTACTGTCTGGTGCGGTATAACAAGTGCAAGAATAATTGACCCGTACTTTTTCGAAGATGATGTAGTGACGATGACAGTAACAGGAGACAACTGCAGACAAATATTCCAGGAATATTTACTGTCACAACTGAAAGATTTGGAAATGCACAATATGTGGTTTCAACAAGATGGAGCAACACCACACACAACAAGAGAAACCATAGCAATACTAAGAGCTGCCTCTCCTGGGGAATTAATTTCACGTTCTCGTGACGTTTCTTGGCCACCAAGGTTGCCTGATTTGACCCCTCCGTACTTTTTCCTTTGGGGATACCTTAAACAAAGTGTTTATATCAATAGGCTTAATACTCAACTCGATTTAAACGGTAACATAATTGAAGAAATCAACAGAATAACTCCAGGTGTTTTGGAACAAGTCATAAAAAGTACTATGAAAAGAATGCGCACTTGTTTGAACAGCAATGGACAACATTTGAAGGATATCATATTCAAATAATAAAACTTTGTTAAAAATAATAAAATTCCAAAATTTCCTTTTTTGTTTCATATGTAACCTACGTAAGTGTGAAGTGACTTTTGCCCCACCCGTTCTGATCAACACAAAAAAATAAAATTAGCTTACTCAGTTAAGCATGTCAAAATTTACTACTTGTGCAAGGCCAGTCTAGTACAATGCTCACCTATGCAATCCAATGAGAAACAGTTGATGAATTTGACCCAGAAAGGGTAATGGGAGAAATTAGCAGCATTATCAGTGCAATGCCTGAACAACTCAGCAACAATTAATGTAGACTGAGAAGGCCATTATCGCTGATGTAACGAAGTCACGCCCAAATACTGTACACTTGATGGATTATCAGTTCCCAACTGAAGCATCAGCAGTGCACAACTGAAGCACTAACGAGATGTAATTGACGCACCAATAAGGAACACTTGACACATCAACAAGGAACACTTGACGCACCAATAAGGAACACTTGACGCACCAACAAGGAACACTTGAC
>VCRD01000605.1:139750-161953 GCA_006783055.1 Trinorchestia longiramus | reverse complement strand
CACATCAACAAGGAACACTTGACGCACCAACAAGGAACACTTGACGCACCAATAAGGAACACTTGACGCACCAACAAGGAACACTTGACGCACCAACAAGGAAGACTCGACACACCAACAGGGAACAACTGGTGCACCAGTAGGAAATAATTGCAAAGAAGGTCGAGCAAGGATGGTCAGCCAAGCAAAGAGTTGCATGGCTGTCGCTAGTGCAATTTGACCGCTGATCGTCCGTTGTTTGTTCAAGCGGAACTGACTGCAGAAATCGTTTACAAGACTCGACCTGAGCCTCATCTTGCTACGTCAGATCCAGACCAGATTGATTTTATCAAGCTGTCTTGCGATTTATGAAGCAACTAAAAAATTATAAGCGACCATGAGACACAAATTTACTACACCATCTGAAATCAAGATGAATAAGTCAAAGCTGTTGGACAGTGTTTTTTTTAAACTTGTGCCGACAAGTAAATATTACAGTTTGTCAGTACAGCTAAGATGAGAAAGCTGTGAACATATATTTAATTATTAAATAAAATATATGCATGTATATGACATGCCCTTGACCTGAAATTTAAGATTAAGCATGGACAGCACAAAATGAAGTCATAAGGAAAGCTTGTTGGAATAATGTTATTTTCCACACGAAGTCAGTTGACTTTATTTTCACAATGTAACTCGACCCCGCCACGCGTGTCACCCCAAACATCACGAGAGAATACTGTTCCAAAGATCCTGCTTCAAAAGATATCGTCGATTTTTGTCCATTTCATATACTGAACATTTAAAATAATGTACTAAGCAGAAAAGCCCATAAAGTAATTCGATTTTTTTCATTTTTGGATTGTATGTTCTCATTTATTGCACAAATTATGAAGAGAAAACTGCAAATGACCCGGAATCATATTTTAATCCATGAGAGTTACTCAATGAACATCGTTGATTCTTTATTGATTTCCGGTCTGGAAACTTGAAAGAATCAACAGGGGTCAGTTGATGGCCCTGCAATTTTTGTCCACGTTGGTTCATCAATTATCGTTACTTTTTGTGCATCAACAATTCTTTGCCTGTACGTCAATTCTTCCTTGTCTGTGCCTTAACCGCTCCTAGTCTGAATATCAACTGTTCCTTGTGTGAGCACCAACAGTTTCTTGCCTGTGCGTCAAGTGTTCTTCGACCATCCTGTACTTCCCCTCCACGCTCCTACACAATCTTTTTTCAATACTGTCTGTTGCAGAGAGAAGGATGTGTGAATATGAAGATAAATGCACGAGTTCTTCGTAAGGGTGAGATCTTCGACAGCTATTTGATTTATTGTCCAATTTATAAATATTGCTTTGACTTGGACTGACACTAGACCCTGAAATTTCTCCTCTACATTGCAATTACTGAACTGAGAACTACAGAAAGAACAAATAAAGCAATGATTATTATGGAGACCTAATTTATTTGAAGTTTTAAGCGTTTTCTTGAAAGTCACATGAATAATGCAATCAACATGGACGGATCCCCAACAGCCGGAAAGCAGAGGAAAAGATAAAGAAACTTTGCATGACTAAAGTAACATTTTGAATCAAAGTTTTCCGGAAATAACATAGATTTAATTCGACAAATGTATCTCTCAACTCAAAATAATAGCAAACGTCGTAAACTATGGTGTTCGTTGGATCAACCGAACACCGAACTCAGTAGAGAAAATGCATTCATTCAACGTTCATTTCATTCCGCTATTTGAAGAGGGATTTCCCATACATGCTTTACAAAAATATCAAGAATATATGTGCTTAATATCAGTTTTAATACATAAAATTTTGCTCCGAGGGAAGTAAAATTATGGCCTAAATCGATTTTATCGACGTACTGTTCACGTTCTTCAGAGAACTCACCTATGACCTTTTTTGAAAGGCCACACGGATCTCAGTTGCTCTGGTCGGTACGTTTCTATAATAAAAAAAATACTTCAGGTGCACTGAAAACTTCTAATGTGTACACTTCGTTAAAATTTTCTTCTGTATCTTCCCCAAGAAACAATGAAGAAGGAAAGTACGCTGGCAAACTGGCCTGAATCTGCAAATCGAGTTGGTACGAGTGCACGCGCCACAGGAAGGCAAACAGGCATGTCATCATTAAAGCTGACGTCAGGCAAACCAAGCCGTGGAAAGTTATCTGGAAAAAACGACGGCAAGCGTTCTAGGGCGGATGGTTGCCCGGCAAAATTGCTGTGTAATGGTCTGTGAGAATCGGGTGGGTGCCAGCATTGCATTATGGGCCCGCAAGGAGATTGGGGACTCCAGTATCTGCTCCCGTGGGTTGCTGCTGGACTCTCCAGAGGCGACTAACTTGCGAGGCCCACGGCAACCAAAACACATTGTGTCCCCTCAGCTTTTGTTGCCGAATTTTTGCTCGAAAGTTTGTATCAAACCATGCTGCTTTGAAAGTACCTAATTTGTAATATTTCTCTTTTACTTTCCTGCATTTAGGTAAACGTTCATAAATAAAAGCAGCCCTTTTAATATATACTATAACATGGACACCGAGAAAGCGCTCCTATGTCTGAGATAATTATGATTATAATTGATTCAAACATGCGCGACTTCAAAGCCTTGCCATGCAGATGAAGCTGAAACGATGTCATGCAGCATCCAGCGTGTGAGTGACAAGCGTGGGCAGGTTAACTGGCCCAGCTGGGTATGAACTGAGACTTGTTACGCATGACACACATAAAACTTAATAAACATGAGGTTTTTTCCGATATAGCAGTCATATAATTATAAACAACTGATGTCAGTGGTGGGACACCAAGCAGCATTTTAAGAGAAATATGTACACACTACGCAAACCGTATGCACACGTGTGCAGTTCATGATTTCTCTCTTCATACAGCATCGGTGGCGCGAATACTTGCAAGGAGCTCTATGTGAAAACAAGTGTGGTGATACACAAAAATTCGATTAAAATAAGGTGAAAATAAAATAATAAACATAATAATTCCGCTGCCGACATGGTTGACGCGGCTAGAAATACGGCATGGAACTTGGGTAAACAACCGAATAATTATCGAAGTAATTATCCGACCCAAGAATGGGCCAGAAGGTTCGTTCCTATAGCCTCATTCTATTCTATTCTATATTCTTATATCAAGAAAATAACAGGTATAAGAGGCTACATCACATAGCGGGCCTTCTCAGGTATTTTGTTCCAGAGATCATACTTGTGGTTTCATAGTTAGTCGGCCTGACATGAACGCATCTTATAATTGTCATATTTCTACAGCGAAGCCCCGGCTCAAAGAAATAGAATGGAGCCCCGTAACGAACTCAAATTAATAAGAAATACTCCTGATTACTATGAGACTGGCTAAGATATTAAGAATATTTTTCAGGGCGAGCATTTTCTTTAGAAATGTCGTCCCCAGTATTAGAAATACAGAACTCCATTATATGTATACGAGTTCTTCATATTCGGCGTGGATAATAAGTATTGGAAAACTGGTTTCAGGTTTTCGTACATTTGATGAGGCTTAAAATCCATTTCAAATAAAAGCAACGGTTCGGATAAATTGAACGAATAAACTCTTGAATAACTCACTATACTACCGTTGAAGGATTTTCTAGAATCCTGAATTCAATTAAAAACGTCAGTCATAATTAATTCAGATGAACAAGTACTCTTTTTTTTACTCACGCTGACGCTCCATGTTTATAGGAAACCATAATAGAGATTTGAGTCTTCAGAATAAACTTCATGTCAGACGTAGTTCCAAACTGGATCACCTAAACCGACGTTGAACAGCAAAATAAAAGTTGGTGCGAATTTCGGAAACGTCAAAAATACGTGGAGCGCAGTTAATTGAAAAACCAGCATAACTTTTAATGGAAATAAAGCATGACTTTTTTCATAATCCAAACAAGAAACCTAGTTTTTGCAAAAGGATATGAGAGGGTGAAATTAATTCTAATATTCGAACTGCGCTGTTCTGCATTGAAAAAAGGCAAAAGTTAGGTTCTTTTATTTCTTTTCCGACTACAAAATACGACGTCAAGTCCGATGCGGTAGAAAAATTCTTCATTATTTTCATCATAAAACAGGAACGTTAATTAAGCTTCTCTGGAAAAAACGTGGGCAGTGAGGTGAAGAAGCAAAGACCGCTGTAAGAAGTCTTTCTAAACGCGCAAGGTAAAAATGACAAAAAGGCTCATTTAATTTGCATGCGAAAAAATGGCGTCAAAAGCCTCTAGTCAATTATCGGCCGAGACAACAGACGCTTCAGGAAGGCACAGAGCGAGCAAAGTAAGGCTGTTTACTTAATTGTTTGGCCCAAGTCCGGGTGGCCTCGAGGAGTCTTGTGGGAGTTGTAGGAGTTAAGCCATGTGTCACTCTAGTTAAATGTACCTCAGATGAGGAATTAGTGCTTTGTCATAGAGACCAAGAACATCAGTTGCCACGGGCTGCTATCAACGAACATGAAATATATTGAAAATAGATGGTGACCATGATTTTCACGGTTCTTTCCCCTAATTGTTTCGTAAATGAGTCCAAGTAGACCAAAAAAGTTTTGGTCAAGATATCATTGTTTTAAAGTTTTAAACAGAACCTTGACCCTGACAGCCATTTTAATGATAAAAAATATTCTATGTATATTCGTCTCAAAAATCTTACGAATGGAACGTGTGCGTCAACTAAAATTAAAAAATCTTTTCCTGACACGTAACACCGGCAACACCAGGCAACTTGAACTCCAATTTACTTCAATCAAGCAACTTTTGATGAGGTTTACCAGATTAAAGCATAGAGCAATAAAGAACGATAGGGCACGGCGGCTAGCTGTCACTGCCCAGGGGAGCCTTGGCAACAAAGGCTTGCGTGCACTGCAGGTTGTCGTACAGTTGTTGTTTAGTGATTCCTTGTTAACTAACCACGCTCGCTTCGTCGATATGAGCTGTCGTTTCCCAAGAACGAAGGTATGTAGGATCAATTAGTTACGAGATTTTGATTGTATACAAGATGAGGTGAGCCATTTAATTAAATGAAACTCAACGAGAATTCAGTTTAATTTATATTTTAACGCCAGGTTACATGTACGTACATTCAAGTGTGACTACAATAGTTAAATATTCTAACAGCTTTCTCTCAACTTCCATTATTGTCTTCACTAATGGAAGAATTAACAAAATCAAAGCTTTGCAAATTCAAGTTTGATCAGTCAGAAATAAAGCAGTTTATTTTCGTTCCCATCGTGTTTTGTTAATCAAGTTAATAAAAACTAGCAAACTCGGCCCGGTGACAAATGATGTGTCACCGTCTGATACCCAGGCGCGACAGCATGAGAAAGCTTGGAGTGAGATGCGAAATGGGTTATAGTGTGGGCTGTCTGAACTATGTAATTTATGGTGCATTCTGCTAGTGAAAATATATGTACATAGGAATACATAAATAAGAAAATGAAAGTTATTTCTCGTGGTGTAATGAAACCAAAAAGAGCTAAGTAAAATATTTAATGTGAGGTTGGGCGAACAGACGAAGAACATACTTTCATTTTACCTCTTCAACCAAACGAAAAACTTCAACAAACACGTACAAATAAGCTAATAGCGACATAGTTACAGTCACTCATGCAGTATAGGTAATAATCTAAATTGAGTGCAAAGTAGTTCACTGAATACTCTATGATGGTATGGTGTGGTCTTGAGACTTGCGATATTTGAATGAGCGCGCGATTGTACTTCACAGAATGCGTGTTTGTTCATTTAGTTACTGTAAAGCGTTTTGTATTGCACTTTTGGATGATCATTAGACAACTTAGACACAACAACTTAAACTGTCGTGAAACTCCATAACGCACGTTTAGTTAAGACTTAAGTGCATACAAGTCATTGGGGTATTCTTAACAAAACACTACTGAAACAGCAGCCAAAGTCTCAACTACAAAGAAACACTATAGAGTGAGAGTGAAAAAGCTAATGTAAGTTGGTAGCAAAGCGTACAAAATTTGAGCAGATAAGCCAGTATAGATACAGCACATGCACAATATTAGTTTATAGGAATGGCTGAGGGTGTCATCTTGGTGAAAATGGTAAAAAAATCGATTTTCGGTTTATGAGTTGTGATTATTAAGGTGGCAAAAAAGGGGCACGATCGTTTGTAGATGTTGATTTTCTCTTTCCAAAACTCTATTTACTTTTGTTCTAGCATGAAAACTGTAAAAGAAGATTGATTTGGGTCGAAAATGCACTACCTTATTTACCCCTGAAATCGCTATTATTTCGAAAAAATAAGAAACAGTACATGAATAGCAAGCGTTCTAAATCCAATTTTACCTACTATGTTGCGCTTTGTTTCATCGTACCATACATTTAAGCTTTTCAGTATGATGCCCCCTTTAATTTTTGTTTTTTGATGTTTAATAATTTTGATTTTGTTCATCGAAATCAGATGGAATTTCTTCATTGCTTTAACCCATAATGATCAGCAGGTAAAACGGTGTGCATTCAATTATATTCTTTATAATTGAAATTCTGAAGTGAGGTTTGCTTGTTATTCTACAATAGCGCAAAGTAAAATAGATAAACGAAATGAAATATTAACACATCACGTAAGTATCAACATAGACTCGCTAAAAGACTAAATAATTACTACTGACATCTTATCATGTTTGAAACAATTGAATTAATAAGAAAGTCGTTCAATCAAGACAGTTAAACGAACTAGAAAACATATAAATGGTACACATAATCCTTTACAGTAATCCGAGTAGGATAACTTCTTAGATTTTTACTTTAGCATAAATAATTTTGAGAAATACAAACTTTTTCTCAGGAAATCATAACATCAGTCAACAAAGTTGGTCTGAGCTGAACATTGAAAGCATCAAGAGAATTGAGACCGAATTGTCCGTGAGCGCCACATAGGAGTACAAGCAACACTTCGTTATGGCTTCCCAGTACGCAATAACAGATCAAGTAGAGTAGTTTGAAATTAACCATGTAACATGAAGCAAAACAAACAACACTTTGATCAAATTTAATTTTCAGTCTGTAGATCTCTCAAATGAATGTATGGTCGTATAATAGATGTTGTCTGATGAATAGTTTACGACCTGAAAGAAACTTGTCTTAGGTATGGAGGAAATTAGCGGAGCAAATATGAACATTAAGAAAGTCTCTTAAAGCCTTGTAATGCTGTTGAGAAGCTGAATTGGACACAAAGAAACTACCATGCAGACTAAGACATAAAATTAACATTTTTAATTCTAATTATTGCCGAAATGATTGTAACTGGAAGTAGATCACTTGCATGGGGAAATATCAGCGCAATGTCAATGCAAAATAACAATAAAAACAAGTTACTTTAGTAGCATCAACTAGCAACTACGGACGAAACTTTGAGTAGCTGGATTAACTAACCTGAATGAACATTTACATATACATTTAAGAGGCTTCACATTTTGTTCAAAGGATTAAGCTGTAGAAGGTGAACATAAAATACACTGAAGGAATAACAAAATGGAAGCCGCATTCCAGCCAGCTAATATGGGTGCACAGCAAAGACAAAAATCGTAAAATACTAACCCTCGTCCGAATTTCTTTTTAGACAGCACGAGGCTTTTCCTGTTAGTGGAAACAAGAAAACACCATTAGTACACTGCAGAACTCGAGTCTTGCAGAACACAGTCATGAGTCATAGAAATGAATTATGTGAATGATGCAAATGATGGACAAGGTTACAAATTAGATGAACACAGTTAAACGTAATGATGCCAACAATAAAACTAAATGTAATGTTCACTTCCACCCAAGACATGCATAGAAAGTTCCTCGAAATTGCGAGCTAGCTTGTAGAAGTTGGGAACAAATACCATTTACCCACGCAAATTTATTGGAAGACTTTAAAGAAATCACCACTCGAGAAAATTACCTGGACAGAAGCAAACTGTGGGAAGTCCGTGTGTGCATCACATCAATACACAACACTTACTGATCATTAAAACAAGATATTAGAATGTTGAACTACGAATAATGTTGAAGCATAAACAATTTGTAAGTATATATAATGTTGAAACACAAATAATTTGGAAGCAGAAATAATAATATAAAGGATGTTGAAGTACAAATAACAGGCTTTCACGTAGCGGATTGGAATTCCCCTATTGAATATCTCACGAATTTAACTAATTACTTTTTTGTGAGGTGAATTGTTATCAGTACATTAGCTCGAGTCATATGTTTTTTTAGAAAAATTTCCTTCGAAATTATCGGCCATTCTTGCCCACTGCTCAGACGCAGAAATATGATCTAGTTGGTCTCACGTGAATTTGTTTAGGATTTGTTAGATGGACTGGTGGACTCAAAACAAACACAAGATATCAGCTTATCAAAGCAGCCAAGTGGACTTAGGAAAAAGAAATTTAATCGGTCCCCTTTAGTACTCATTGTTAAGAGGACAGCCAAGACCTGAAATATTTTTCCCGCTATGCACATTTCTAATATTACCATCATTAAAATTTCATTATTCATAACTGAAATGAAAACTGGTAGAAAATAATTTTGAAGCCATAGTTTTGTGAACGGAAATGTGTACACAAAATAAGGAGAGGGAAGAATAACTTTTTCAATTGGAAAAAATGGAGCTTCTGCAAGTTAGAGGCAGTTCAGTGCTTATAAATATTTTCTCTAACATTTATACCTTAACACTAACATGAAGCGCACGGACACAAAATTGGGAGGTCCAGAAGGCACTAAATAGCCTATTTCACGACAGATATATGAAAAGAACAATTATTTCTTAACTGACAATTCATCGAAGTCGAACGTGACAAAAATCACCGAACGAGAATAAGTGAAACAAACAAAGTAAATTTTACACATAAAAGCTTGCATCTACGTATTTTACATCTACCCTAACGTGCAGATACAAAACAACAACCATGCAACGTGTTGGAAATTCGACTTAAAAGTTCGTCAGTCACAAGATGCTTTCATTTAAAAAAGAAGATTATTCGGGCGTAACGCCAACGCCGGCAAGTTGGATTCTGGTGTTCGTCAGCAAACTGTTCTTCTTAACAACACAAGAGAATTGCAAATTTCTTGATGAACACAATGAAGTTTCTGATTCAGGTAAAAACAAATGTTGTTTTTATTTTACAGTTATAACATTGTAATTCGCAGGGCGAAATAAAAAAGTCAGTGAGATTTTCTTAGTTTTCATAAACATTCCTGTTTCCCATGTAAGACAGATTAGGGAAACATGCACAATGTTTATGTTCGTGCGTTCAGCAGATGTCACACAGAGCTTTTTTAGAAAAATGAACCAAACCCGTTGTAAAATGTGATGCAAATGAGAAGAAGGCGATACTAACACAGAAAATTGCGTTTAATGATACCAACAAGTGAGCAACAAAAAATCATAGAAACAAGCGTGGCAAACCTAATAGAATAAAAATAATCTTAAAATCCTTCTAAATTTTATTGACGATCACACGTCAGGCACAGAAGGAATCTCCTCAAAAAAAAAGCCTACAACACACATGAGCAATGAATGTAATGTGCAGCCCTTGTTGTGCCGGTATACTGGTACCACATGCAGCATTAGCATGATGCTGTCTCAGTGCAGCATTAGCATGATGCTGTCTCAGTGCTGCATTAGCATGATGCTGTCTCAGTGCTGCATTAGCATGATGCTGGCTCAGTGCTGCATTAGCATGATGCTGGCTCAGTGCTGCATTAGCATGATGCTGGCTCAGTGCTGCATTAGCATGATGCTGTCTCAGTGCTGCATGATGACTCCTTAAAAATAATATCAGGAATTTGAATATCATTGTTTCAATTTACGTTAACGCAAGCAAGACTTGGAACAACTCTCGACACCGTGCACTGATTTTCTAAAGAAACTTTTAAGAAAATGAAAATATTTTAGATCGTTGATGATCATTGCATCTTAAGATGCTCATCAATTCAATATTGCATAAACTCAATTAAAATTCAAGGCTGGTAAATTTAACTTGCAATGCAACAACTTAAGGAATCAACAAATTTTTTAGATTTATTCTTGAAATTCCTTGGAATAAGAATAGTCGCATTCTCAATTGTAATTAGCCCTACAAAAAAAAAGCTCTGAAGCCTATTTTAAAATTGGAGCTTCTGCAGACTTTATCCTGAGCAGTGGCATCGCTAGAGCGGCTCTAAGGGAACATCGAACACTGACTTAAATGGCCATCAATTATCGGCTATTGTCCTTGGTGAAAGGCTTTTATTGTTCCAGTCGAATATTCGATGGCATCTAACGGCCTTAAAGCAGAAGAGCCGCAGTACTCGAGAGCAGCTGCACTTGAGAGCCGCAGTACTCGAGAGCAGCTGCACTTGAGAGCCGCAGTACTCGAGAGTAGCTGCACTTGAGAGCCGCAGTACTCGAGAGTAGCTGCACTTGAGAGCCGCAGTACTCGAGAGCAGCTGCACTTGAGAGCCGCAGTACTCGAGAGTAGCTGCACTTGAGAGCCGCAGTACTCGAGAGTAGCTGCACTTGAGAGCTGCTGCACTCGAGACCCGCTGTATTCGAGAGCCACTGTACTCGAGACCCGCTGTATTCGAGAGCCACTGTACTCGAGACCCGCTGTACTCGAGAGCCGCTGTACTCGGGAGCAGCTACGCTCGAGAACTGCAATGCTCAAGAGCCGCTGTGCTCGAGAGCCACTTTAAGGCACTCGAACACTGCACGAGCCCGCTGTGCGGCTCTGTTTGTTCACGAGACTTCATAAGCAATACTGGATCAAAAGGTGAAATTTTCTTACACCTTGAAGAAACTCGCCAGACAGAAACATATTTTCAGAAAATACTTCATTCACCAACATGGATTATCGTTCATTATAAGTATTTTTCATTTAGGCTGCAATTCAATGCAAATGCTTTTCTTTAATTTTTAAATCAGATTGTCTAAAAACATATGCAATTTGTTCAAACACAATTTGTGTTTAGAGTTCAACTTGCGTAAATAATCATTTTCACTCATTATTAGGCAACAGAAAATTCATATCGCTGAGAACAAAAAATCACCAAATGTGTATATATTGCATCTAGAAATATTTGCATAGAGACCATCAAGTTAGCTCTTAATGTTACCTTCGTTGAACACATTAATTAAGCTATAACTATTACCGTCATCTCAACGTGCGAGATTGAACGTGCACCCACATCTCTCACCAGCCAGTAGAATCACTGGAGGTTGACCAGGTTTTTGGAAATCGAGTTGGTATTTGTTGCACCTCTTCTGCCAAGCAACAATTGAATCATTGCGCGGGCCTGTCCCTTTCCGAGCGTCCAGTCCGAGTTTTTCTTTTTGTTGTTTCCTGAATTAATGACAATTGATGGAAAAATCGAGAGCAGTTAGGCTTGGTCACATCGGCAGATTACAGACCTGACGAGCTTCATCGGTCAGTCTCAATTGGAAAGAAAACGAGGTTGACCGTAGAAGTCCACTTGTGTGGCAAGGTCGTAAAACTTGGACGGAAAATTGCCTCCATGTGTGGAAGATTTTGCCGAATGAAAAGTAAGCCATTAATCTGAACTGTGCGTCCAGAGAAGTAGAACAAAAATTTCTAGCTCAATCCTGAAAACGTAATTCTGCCACTATTTAGATTGATAACAAATTAATGAAAAGTTAATGGAGAAGACTTAACACACAGAAAAACCTGGACAATCCAGCCAACATTGTCAAGCGGAAATTGAAGTATTAAAACCCCATGTTTGACGTCAGACAGCTCAGAAAATATGCCGGGAAAAACTAACCGTTTAAGCTCATGGTGCAAACAACTTGAATAACGAAAATTTCAAAAAATTTAAAGCAAGTAAAGCTTCTCAGAAGCTTTGCTAGGACTCATAGATGTTTAGCAGAAGCAGCGTTCTCATTAACACAAATGCTAAGCCGACTAAGTAAGGACACACCTGCACGCCTTAAAGACCTCACAAATCATGGTTGATGAACCCTTGCTCTACTACAGCAGTCAATTAAGGCAGCCCCAGTGAAGGAAGCTCGGGGCGGCAAGGGCTTCAAAATTAGCACAGCGGGATATGGGTAGGCAGGCGACGCCTACGGCTAATAAGGAGAGTGTGGAGTAAAAGTAGGCAAGTACAAATACGTGAATTGAGAACATATAATGGATAATGATTGTCAAATGACATGTCCTTAACAACAAGGACAAACACGTCATGATCATTATTCACAAAAAACGGTCTTCCATGAGTAAGTATAAACGTATTCAATATCTATTCAAGCACGTTTCATAAAAGAAAAATTTGTGAGATCTTAAAGTATTCACAATATTGCTCAAAGATATTTTTTGATCATATCAAACTTAAGTGTCATTATTAAGAATTCAACATACATAAAAGTTTGACTTTTAATTGCCCATCATAAAATCGAAGGAACGTTTTAAATCGATAAAAAGGATTTCCAATCGAGTCCAGCAGTTGTGCCTTGCTAAATGAGGTACAATTTTAAGCAACGATTTCTGGAGCGCATGAATAGCGACAGGTGATTGATTAAGGAGACTTTTGAAACATATCCTGCAGCAGGAATTCTGGAATAGGTACGTGCATCCATTCCAAAAGACAAAAAAACGAATATAAACCCTGTTTGCGTGAATTTGATTTCATTATGAATAAGGAAGTTAGGATTTATGCAAAATAAATTCGACTTAATTGAATCATATTCCAATTTTGAAACAAATTTAGAAGTAATACGCTATACTATTGTGATATGCTATTTGCTTTGTTTTACTACTGCGATCCTTAACAAAGTCCAGAGTTAACTGCTAAATAGATGTGCACTCAAACTCATTTGTAACAGATCACTATTCAATGTACTCGCTATTTCTGCTACGGACAGCAGCAATTTTGACTTATCATTCACTGAATAATTCTGTGCTGTTTTGGGTCGACCGGCGCAGAGAAATAAGGAAGCTCGATTGGTTGGACTAACACAAAAAAAATTAGACTTGTACAACTACAAATACAACTAAAAAACAGTCAAATTGGCACCGAAAACGAAATGACCATACCCATAAAAATGTTAAATTTTCACAATGCTTTTTGGGCTTCAGAGATGAAAGAAGGAAAAAACGAACGCAGTTAGAGACAAACAGTAAGCCGTTAAATTATGAGTGATGCGTTGAAAAGTTCAATAAATCAACAAACGGACGGAATGCACTGGTAACTTATAATTATTCGAATTATAGACAAAATTTACTTATAGAGACGACATTGGAGTACCCGAACGATTATATTAAACACCGAAGTACATCGAAGATGGGCAAATTAAGACAATTTCACTCACAAGACTGCAAATAGCTTACTTTCAGCTTCTGCAGAAAAGAAATCGTGAAAGTTCGCATTTTTTAAAGCTAGCGATTTCTTACCCGACCAAAAGCGTGGCACCTGAGAAAGAGGGCCAGTGTTCTGAGAGCAGCCTTTGTTAGGGCCTTAAAGGTGACATTGCGAGCACTTGGAGCATTTACTTGCCTCGTTACCATTGTTATGCAAAGTGTTGATTCGTAAACAGCATTATCAAGACCGGGGAGCAGGCGAGGCTGCCATTGTAAGGAGGTTTGTGCAGCAGCAGAGCTACATTAACGGCCCAGCGCACGACACACATCACAGGCTACATATTCGTGGCTGACACACTTGCTTTCATTTACTGATGGCTGAGCTTGTGCTGCCTTCAAGCACACGCAACTCTGAGAGCATCTGCCTTGAAAACGCGTGAAAATCACAAGTACTCATTTGACGGTGTTCTAAAACTCAATCATATTATAGCACATCTAGTGCATTAAGAAGCCTGAATTTCGTTTCGAAAATATACATCCAAGTTAAAGAAAATGAGAAAAAAATCAAGTGATGACACACTTCAGTCTTCAGGCACATCTTCTCAGTCTAGTAAGATTTCAGCATCACAGTCCAGAGATGTCAACTCAAAAGGAAATGAAGGAGTAGCGGCAACAGCACCGCTAAGAAAGTCCCTCAATTTCTAGGGAAAGAAAGCTCAACAAAAAGTGGCATTTTTAAAAGGAAGTGCAAAGTAATAGCAGAGCAGGCACCGTTTGGAGACGCCGGCGCAAGGTAATGCCCTCAAAAAGCTGGCCATGAATAAAGTGACGGTCTGGAACTGTTGCTTCGATGTCCACCTCGACAGGCAGAGCCTTGCCTTACGTTATTCAAGTCGTCTACTGGTATAATGATATATCGCTTGAGCAATATTTATTGTATGCTCGTCTGAAAATTAAATAGGTGCTTGAGAATTTACAGTGCGCATTATTAATTGAAAATTGCCAAAATACAGCCTGAATACTAAAATTAAGGGAAGTGAGCGGGTACACAAACATTTTTTTTTCGATCGGGCATACTATACTTGTACTACATCGCTTTCTAAATCATAAAGCCACCATCTAAATAAGATCATCACACAAACTAATTCCAAAAGCTCATATTTCATTTGAATTTATGATAAAAAATAAGGTAAACCATTCCTAATCATTTGGTGCACAGTACGTTAGTGTGGGGGAAAAATATGAATAAATTAGATTAAAATACAAGGACTACGGAACAGTCTTTCATGCATTTTCCTCTTATTTTACTATTATTGATACAAAACATTGCAAGATTACGTTCACAACTTCTAGTTTGATGATTGTTTCCTTAGAATAAACTGAAAAGAATACATATGAATACACCAGCGTGTGAGCGAAAAAAAACTTTAATTGAAGAATCGGCTCATGAGATGTTCGAATATTTTGAGGATGGTATTTATATCCATGTTTGGTAAGAAACCTAATTGAGTCTTGTACTATGAAAAATATCGTAATATTAGAGAAACAAACAGTAATGAAGGCTAGTGCTCTTGGGTATGAAGGGAGTCACTAATAATGCGAAGATACGATGCTGTACTTCAGACATGCATTAGGAGATCAAAGACGGCGCAACTCAGGGATTATAAAAGCAGCGTAGTTTAAATAATTTACACTATATACTTTAATAAATTTTGCAAAGAAATTTCAATAAAAAAACAATATATATTACCCGTCGAAGCTAATACAGCTGCTACGAGGCTTACTCCCAATAAGTATGAAGCCAGCAAAGGAGTTAATGAAATTAAAGTCTGCGTACCAGTCTTAAGATTCTATCGCTAAATCCAGGTCTGAAGCCAACATCAAAACAGAAGCACTTTGTAGGGCCAACCAATTTCCTTCCAGCACATTTTTTATCTGCACTGCGGACCTCAAAAAGAGAAAAACCGCTGCATTGCGTTCTACCCCGTTATGGTCGCCTATTGAAGTATTGCCACTCTGAAACGTGTCTCGTATTCATACGTGAGGATTGCATCAGGACATAAGGACTTCTACACATGTATTAACGAGTAAACACATGTTTTTGTTCATGTAGCAAAACTTGCTCATACCTGAGCAAAAAAGTGTGGGACATCTAGCTTTAAGACATGAAAATATCTAAAACAAGCTCAAAAACAGTTATATTTTTCTTCAATCCGTGAAAGCGAAATAAAAACTTTTTTGGGTGTTCTCCAAATTAGGGACCGAGTCGAGCTCGCAATATTAAGGCTTCACGAGCATGTATGGCAGACAACAAAAGACAATGCGGGACAAAGTCTTGAGCTCCGAGAAAAGGAAGATAGACTTGGTATGCCGAGGTCGCTGTGCGGCCTCGAGCGGCGCATCAATCGTGCCGCCATGTTTGATGCAACGTGAATTGATATCAACTGTTGTGGCTTATTTCCCGGGCATACAAAAGAGGCGGCGACAGAGGGCATTTTTCCGGCCGGATCGCCTCTGAGAACAAGACAGACCAAACTTCGCATACACAAGTACCCAGTACGACGCTGTAAAATGTATTTCGACGAACATGGAATTTGGGAAGCAGAAAATAATTCTGAGAGATATGACTCTCAAAATAATATTAATAGATTTACTAAAGCCTTTTTTATCTAAAAAATTTAATTCAGCAAGGCATGTAGCTTTTCCAATCAATTTGGTAATCTATAAACAGTGATAATTTTTTCAGCAATTTCGCCTCAAAACAAATTTAAAAAATACTACATCTCATTAGAGACACTAAATATCATCAAGAGCTCTTAGTTAGTTAGGCGTCCCACGCTTGTTGCGTACTGAGGCGGGACAGTAATTTCCTGTACAAAGATACAGTACCGTCCATAATTAAGGAACAAGTAAACAAACTTAGAAATCTCAAAAACTAGAGAATCAATTTTTCTGGAATTTTAACTGAATGTAGACATAACGTAACTAAACTATTTTATAAATTTTCAAGTTACTAGATATGATACACTAAAACTTATTGATGATTTTATTAATTGAAGGTGTCCAAAATTAAGGAACAAATAACGTTTATAACTAAGAATGATTACAAAACAGAACACGTTTTTTTTTAATATTTGGTGCTCCGACCTTTGTTTCCAGTCACTGCAGTGCATCTACGCCCGTAGAATTTCAGCAAATCTTGACACTCAGCAACTGTAATCTTGGCCCATTCTTCTTGCAATCTCAGCCACAAATCTTCAACATTTGCTGGATTTCTTGCCATAACATTTTGTCCTAAAGCCTTCCATAGGTTTTCTATCGGATTCATGTCTGGACTCTGAGCAGGCCAGTTCATAACATCTCCTCCTTGATCATTTAGATAATTCATAACCACCTTTGCCTTGTGGCAGGGAGCTTTATCCTGCATCAATATAGGATTCTCAATTCCAGAATTCTGTACCACTGGTACAATATGTGGTTGTAATACATTCTTGTACACAGCGGCTTAACTTTAGTGTTTAAACGTACTAGGGGTGATGTGCCCTGGCCTGATATCATACCGGATACCATCACGCTGCCTCCACCACACTTCAGTTTTCGTTAAACAGTTTAAATTTAAACTTTCACCAATTCTTCTTCTTAAAAATTGTTTACGATCACTGCCAATTACATTAAATTCTGATTCATCACTGAAAAATACTTTTTGCCAATCACCTTCTAACCAAATGACATGCTTCTTTGCAAATACCAATCTTGCTGCCTGGTTCTTTTTACATATTAGTGTTTTTTCCGAGAAGATCTAGCATAAAGACCTACTTCATGCAATTGTCTGGACACAGTTTGTCGTAAAACATTTGTGTCACCTTCAATTTGACGAGAAATTTTACCCGCAGTCAGAAAACGGGCCTTTAGTGCTAGGCGTTGCATATCTCTGTCCTCTCTTGGTGTAGTTTTCCTTGGTCTATCCGACTTCTTAGTATCAGTTAGCCTACCAGTTTCATTATACAGTTTCAGAATTTGATTCACAACACTTTTAGAACGCTTCACCAGTTTACCAATTTGTTCAATTATCTGATTTTCCTTACGTAATTTAACAATTTTTGATTTAACAGCTGCATCAAATTTTATTCGTTTGACCATGGTTACAATCGCTGCAATAATTTTAAGTGATGTTTATCGTCTTTATCTTTGCCTTTAATTAAATAAAACTGTTTTTTACAATTTTAACACATGTTTTGTTATTATGTTCCTCAATTTTGGACGCCTAAAATTAATAAAATCATCAACATCCTTCATTGTATTTTTTAAATTAATCTGAAATTTACTTAACAGCTCAGTTATGTTATATCTACATTCAGTTGAAATTTCAGAACAATTGATTAACCAGTTTTAAAGATTTGAAAGTTTAATTACTTATTCCCTAATTATGGACGGTACACGAATATTGACTCTGGTAAAGAGTAGATAATATGCAAAGTCAAGAACTATTATCATTTATAGTAGTAATATGTCAGTGAATTAGAGGTCATACTCATCAATGCCAATTACCAGCGTCAGGGCATTAATACAAGATGTGCTGTCAGGTGCAATTTGTTCGAAAGTTACATAATATGTGTGAGAGTCAGTGATGTAGTTTGGCTTTCATTCTAAACACGAGAACCACCCCGTGTGCTCTCAATAACAGGTACAAACGTCTGTTAAACAAAGTGTCAACTGCAGAAGCGGAGTTTGACTTCATTGCCACGATCATTTAAAAAGTCAACTTTCCCGAACATAGGCCAAAATTATTCAACACGCAGTGACACCCTCTTGGTATATAGCATATTAACAGGAGAGGTCAGTGAATTGCTTTTATACATTCTGAAAAAACTGGTCAGTATAAAAACTGGAAATTCCTGAGCAAATGTAATGAAAGCTGTAAGCCCAAATCATTCCTAAGCAAATTAATCCATAAGTCAGTTTTGTCACGGTCTTAAAGCTTGAGGCAAACACTACATGTGAACAATTGACTAGCAAAGCTGGTTGAGCGACAATGAGAACTGATGAGACTTGCACTGCCAAGGATTTCTTCCAGCCAGCTGATGCACAGAATAACCCAGCCAAGTATTTCGAAACTTATCATCTCGTTACTCGAAAAAACTCACCCGCAGATGATAATCGGAGGTCTCTTCAAAAAGCAGGCGATGTTTAAATGCAACGAGTAGATCGGCCTCCGCTGCCCCGCTGCTCTTAAGCAAAGGCTTCAACAAAGTTTTCTGACAACTTCAAGTGATAAATCTTCATTGCTCAAGATTTTAGCGCGATGATTCTGCTTGTGAACAGAAAACAACTATTGGATTACTGCTATGTTGTTTAGAAGAAATTTCTAAAGAAGCTTTTTATGCAGTATGAAGCTCTTAAAGAATGAATACGATGACTGTAATTCTAGCTTTTATTCCAGCAGAAGTTAACTGAATAAAAATAAAGCTCTATCAAAACAATTATTGGTGCAGAAATTGTGCTTTCATATTTCTCGCTGATGAATTTCATGATTGTTACGAATTTTAGAAAGGACAGCAAGAAATTTGCGTATGAATAGAACATTAGGGATTAGTAAAACAAATTTAATGGCATTAACATTACCGTTTAAACTTTGAAAACAAACTTTAGATTTTCTCAGTCACAGGGTATCAATTTATAATAAACAAGTCGGGTTTCCATAAACAAATTAATAAATCAGAAATTTAGGAAGTAAAGAAGTTTATTGTTTACAGGCGACTAAACTATTTGTAAAGTTAATCTACTTAACGAGTTGTCCAATATTCGAATCTCAGGTCCGATCCCTTGTGTCGGTAATGTGATTTACGCATAAGGGCTTTATTGAGTTGTTCAAGCATGTGCATGCATGCTAAGTTCTTGTAGGTCTGCAGCTTGTGTCGTGTTGTAACAGGAAATATTGAATACGAGTAAATTGAGAAGTTTTTCCCTCAGTAGAGCTTCTTCCCGTAAACGTCAGCGTCTGCTCATCTAGAAAAATATGTTACCTTAATCTCTGCATTCTATTAGTAAATGCCGCAAAATTATCAGATGATATAATTATATAAGGTTTAATATTTAAAGGTTACTATACGAATTATCCTGTAAAAAAGTCATAAATTTCCTATTCCGCTAATTGAAATTAAGTTCTTTCCCTAAAAAATAATTACTCTCTCGTATTTTGCTTCATGTCCAGAAGCTTTGAGACGTTAGTATATTTGTTGCAGCGAAGCTCATCAATTATCTTGAACCAGAATTTTATTAATTTTACGCAGAAGAGCAACACCTACTCGCTTTTACTGTCTGGTTCTGATGGAACTCTCAGTGAACGGGTTGAGGAATTAAATGCAATAAAAAATTGGACCTCAAATTGATTAATGGGGGATAGTGACGACGATGCGCACGTTATCTACGATAACGATATCAAAATCAAATTCATAAAAATTACAAAAATAAGCATCAAAATAAAGTTTTTTCAATCCTTTTTAATGTAATCATGCTTGAAACTGATGCAACAGGGATAAACAGAAAGCCAAAACTAATATCATGTACAACGTTAAATTTACTTGAATTTCAATAATGATGCGTCACCCATTTTTTCTTTCGCTTAGTTTTCTAGATTTCTTTGATTCTCTTGTTTTGCTGAGTCATTTGAGAGGCGAGCATTTTAAGTTAAGGCAAATGATTATTTTGACAGCCATAATATAACACTAAAACACTACATTTCGTTGAAACATTACCTACCTTCATACTAGATAGAAAAACATAATCTGGACACATGCACGTAATCGCAGCAAATTTCTTCGCACGTCTCTTTCCTCGCGCAGCATTTTGTCCGGCAAGAAAAATGCGATATTCTTCGGAGGATTTTGGTCGTTTTTGTCACGATAAATAGCGCTTTTCTACAGTAAATCCCTTAGCTCAGTCGGGTCCTCGGAACGGATTTTCAGGCGTGTATCCTCGTATATTTTTGTATGAATCAGCGAGTGCAAGACGCTGAGCACAGAGTCTTCGTCAAGACCTCCAAATGAGGTCCTTTATGCTTCAAGGATGGTTTTATTATCGCAGTAAAGCTGTTCAGCTGAACTCCTGCTCGTTATTCCCCCGCAAAATTATTCTTTTTACGGTACAGCGCAAATATATTCACATTTGCGACACGAATGTTGAATACTGAAGGGCATTATGATCTACATTCGAACGCTTTTCATGTGTCACATGAATAACTAACTCTATGAGCAACAATTTTGATATATTTGTGATAACATGTGCAGTAACTATCTGCTTCATATACACGTGGAAAACACACGTCTGGCCAGCTATCACATCACATTTTAAGAATATTTTTACGTTGAATAAAGTTAAAGAGAGAAATTAAATAAAAAGCCGAATAAAAAGTTGTTTCGTAAAATGTGAAACAGAAAGATTTTTTGGAAGAAATCGTTGCGTCAACAAATTTTGACATTTATTCGTATTCTCAAAACGTAAACTAAGTAACTCATTTGTTAACTTAGATTCCTAATCAGATACACGAGGATGAGAAAGAAATATTTTCACTCCGCTCAAAAATCTACGGAAATAACACCTGCTATTTAACTATCTCCACTGTCAGTTCGAACGTCACAAAATCACGATGGTACCTGACCTAAGAATTAGAACTGGTAAAACTGGAGTGATGCGAGAGACAACAAGCAAGACATCATGAGTAAAAAACATGGAAGTTTGGTACTGACAGTAAACAAGTAGTTCATTTGACAGGAGAACACACTGAATTCAGGCAGCTGTAAGCAATGGCAGTGAACCCTGAGAAACTGTGACATAAACTCCAGGTAACAAACATAAGATGTAAACGAATGACAAAAAAGATAAAATATGAACGCTAAAAATTAATAGGGAAAAATGTTCTGGGATGTATCTTGAATCAGTTCCACTTTACAGCACGATAATTTACGAATTTATTATGAAAATGACGAGCAAATAAGTTTACATGTAAGAGAAGCTTATCTGTAGGTTTGCAGAACAGTTTTTTTTTTTGGATACTCATCTAAAACATTATGAAAGTTATAATATTTCCTGAAAAACTGTGAAAAATTATCGCTGATTTTGAGAATTCGAATGCAGAATGTAATACCAAGTTGTTCGTATCAGTTTCATGTAGGGTGTCATATTTACATATTTAAAATATGCGAGCTAAAATTAAAAGCAATAGTACAAGTTACCAAATCATAATTCTGACAGAATATTTTCATGATTGCTGCCTCAAGTTGAAATTTTAATAATTGTTATCTTTCTCAACAACATTTCAATATATCACTTAATTTCTTGTTATAAAGTTTTAAAGACTTTTTAACAATTAATTCATCAGCAAAACATATATAGATATTAAGAAATATATTAAATTTTTCAAACAATCAGTCAATTTCCACATATATTTAAAAGATAACTTGGTCCTGGGACATGGAATCGTGAACGCAAGTGTAGTAAGCATTTTAGTCCACAAGAAACTCGGGGGAAGTACATAACTTCACTGGTCAAGCTGTTACACAAGCGTCCGAACATTCCAATTCCCTGATATCGAAACCACACATTTTGTGAATCATCACATTTAATAACTCATCCTGGGGCAATAAAAACAAAACGTCCCCAGCCAAATAGTACTGAAAGCCAAAGCTAAAAAGCGAGGCAAGTTTTGGTCACCTCTCGAGACGCTCCCCAGGGAAGCTTATTGGTGGCAACTGCTGCAAACTTTTTGTCATCCGTCAAGACTGTGACCTAAACTTGCCGCAAATTAAAACACAAATAACTGAACAAAGCCGCTCAACATCCCTCGAAACGAGGGACTCTGTCTCTGAGGAATTCAAATTCACTGCAACGAATGTTAT
>VCRD01000605.1:106115-138529 GCA_006783055.1 Trinorchestia longiramus | reverse complement strand
TTAAAATAGTCTTCTTATTCGATCAGCATTTTTTGATTCATAAGCGAAAACATGGATCGATGTAAGTAGAGACAGTAATTTGTTGCTCAGGAAAATTTCATCGAAACTCAACCAAATATTCATTTGCTGGCAAAATATGTTCCTGTTTGTAAGAAACAATAATATCAAAAGAATATTTTGAGGCCATACACAAAAATAATGGTTTCAAAGCATATTTTTGCCAAAGAATTATTATGTTATTAATTACCATTTGATGATTAACATGAAATTGTTTACAGGCCAAGAAGCAGAAAATTCAAGGTTAAAAATCACAATTTCCGTACAAGGAAACTACCAAGAAATTAGTTTAATCAAGAGAATATGCAAACTAGAGAGTCTATAAAATTGAAAGGATTTATTTCACAGGCTACAATATAAGGACAGACTACCTCTAATCTAAGGACAGTATGACTAATACAGGTTCAGCACCAATATTTTTTTCAACAAAACTGAAATACAATTCATTCGCTGAAGTTGCCATGTTTTTTCCAATATAGAAGTTTATTGAATGCTGGGTTTTATCTTTTATTCCTAGTAGTATTAACGAAATTTCATACGAAAAAATTGAAAATGTTTTTTAAATGGATAGGAAAAATCGTCCCTGTATCGAGCGCTATGAACACACTCAGCGCTCGAGCTCCGTCATTTGGTGCTCTGTGTACAAGTCAATGCTGCACAAATCTCACATTTCAACTTTGAGACACCATCAATGAATAAAATTAAGGAAGCTTTAAAAAAGAAACCGGCATTGAAATTAAACTCTATTTTTCAATATCGATACACAGAAAATACTTTTTAAGGCACAATAATGAAAGCTTTGTGCTAGACATCACAAGTTTTAGTACTTGCTTCTGGAACCACTTAGAAAGTTTTATCAAGAAGATAATGAAAAAACGAACAAGCAAGGAGCAACTGCGTGGGATAAAAAAATTTCAATATGCAAGGGCAAGTTTTCTCTCCGAGTTTGTACGACTTTTACCCCGGGGAAGATGAGTAGGACATTCATTTAATAAATTTACTTATATTTTTTACACCAAAAGTCATGATGCACTGAGAAATAAGGAACTACATCGAATTATAGTCATCAGTTTGTGCAACCTCACACAAGAAATATTGAGTAAATTCCACATGCTAAAGGAAGGTCAGTATTCTAAATGATCACTGTTTATGCAAAACACTACCTACAACGGACACTTACTCATGCTTATGATAACGAAACACGTGCACGAAAAAGTTCATACATCTAGAATAATTCGAAAATCACATTTATGTCAGTTCACCTCACACGTAAATAGAAGAGATAATGTTTAATAGATTTTTACCCACTGTACCTACAAGGAATACAAAAGGATGAAACCTGACGGCCTGTTTCATGCTGACGGTATGACCAATGATGCATGACAAATGAAGTGGTATTTAGTGACGTTTGTATACGCACCACGCCCAGCGGAGTATGCTAGAGAAACCAAGCAAAGGCATCCTGCCACCAGGAGCATACCTGAAGAAAAGACAAGCAGAAATGTAAGTTCAACCGATATCGTTGTTTAAAATAACTGTTGAAGTTTAACCATTTAGAATATCAAGAATTTTCAAGAGTTGCAGCACACACGAGTGGTAAAACAGGAGCAACTTGTTGACAGTACGAGTGTTGTTCACAAGAAACTGACTTTAAGGCTACATTAGTTCGATAGAATTATTTCTAAGCATATCACAATATTTGCAGCCGAAGTGTCGTACACGTGAATGAATGCATAACAACCGGTAATTGTTTGGAAAATGTACATGACCCATCAGATTTCTCCGCAGTTTTGCTCTTACAATTACAACAAAAGAATTATTTTCAATATTTGCACGACTCCAACTACATCATGTTGCATTTTTTCATGACATATAAATGATCTTGTTACTATGATGGCGTCGAGCTTCTCTGTTCTTTTAGGTGAAGGTAATGTGGCATATGGAGTTCACTGATCGTAGGGAAAACCGTTTACACAAAAGCTGTCACAAAGACCGCAGTATGAAAATATTTGTTCTTCATACCTCATTAATACTGAGAATAACGTCTCTCAAAACGGTGTAAGCGATAAAGCTTCCAACACAAGCAATGAGTAAATTCTCAGAAGATATTTTCTGCCAGCTTCGAGGACGCTCGCATTTGAATGCTCTTCATTTGCCTCGAAGAGATAGCTTCTTAGCAATATTTTTTACTATCAATTAAAATTATTCTCTTGATTTTTAAATGCATACTGTATATCCATAAGAACGTCTGCAAGAGCTATTTTATTATACGTTATGAATTTCCATTCTTTAAGTAATCACAGAAAAGAGAAGCACTGATCAGTAGCTACTAAAGCAATCTGAAAAAAGTTCGTGGAAATTATACGGCAGGCCGAACATAACGGGAGATGTGGTCATTAAGTATTCAAATATTCTTCAGAGAATGCTTTCCTCAAAAAAATCTCTCAGAGCTACAGTTTTCGAGGCAAAAGTGGGCGGTAAACTCCATTATAGTTTCCCTACAAGTCAAACAATCATAGGAATCGTAAACTTTCTTCTGAAAGGGACACTCCATCTTTCAAAAAAGTGTGTCTAAAAGCCATCACTGTGTGCCCTCAACGTCATGCGAGTGCGTAGCGTAGCCTAGAGCACCTCCAAAAAGCCTCATATCAATATTCTAACACGGTCAGCAAGAGACTTGAATTCCAATAGGGCAGATCACTCTAAAGCATCAAGGCTCGCCTCGATGATTCCTGAATATTTCCCTTGGCACGCTGAATCTTTTGTAGCTTTGAAGTACGCAGGAAAGCGTCATAGGAACACGTCCATATATCAATCTAAAAGTGTCAGAGGAAAAAAACAGTAAAAGCATCAGTTCTACAATATTTGAGAAATGTAAACAAGTGCACACATTTTTGACTCATTTTTAATGACTATGAAAACACGTCTGATAAATTAAGTGACATGCACTACCCAGGCTCATACATGCGAGGGTAGAATTCTGTTTTGTCGTCTGTAACCATCAGACGCAGACCAACTGTAGGCAACATCTCAGAACAAATTTCAGCATTGAGAGCTGTGAAGGCGGCGCAACGTCGGAAATTCTTGAAGTGAATTTACTTATCTTGAGAGGCAGCAAAAGAAGCCAAGCCCAGGAAATGGCAGCCGTTTCGTCGGCGAGAGGATATGACGAACTAAAATGATCCGCCACTCGGGGCACAGATGCAGGCTGATACTGGAGGAGTGGTGGTGGTGTGAGGCATGCAAGATACTGTACGTGCCGATGATGTGACGGATGAGTCGCTGGATGCAGGATTCGCGCTGGTGGAGTGAGAGGAGTGGAGGCATGCAGGATAAGTGTAAATAGAATGACTGCAGAGTGGCAGTATACGTGCTGGTAGAATGCCAGAAGAACTGCGGTATGCCAGATACGTGTTCACAAATGCACGAGTGAGTAAAAAATAAATAGAGGAGCATGAGGTAGCGACGTAATAATTAGTACAATTTGACTGATATGCGGAGTGTGTAGTGTGGAACAATGTGTAATGTGAGATATGTCATTTGAGCAAGTATGATACATGAGCAAACTAAGTTATTATATTGTACTCTAGAAGCAATGAACGAAATAAGCAAGTGAACAAACTTTATAATGCTGAAGTTATTCTGGGAAATTTTATGAACTACGTTATAGTAGGTTTAACACGTACAAAACCCCAACACAATGAATGTCGTTTGTGAGAATCAGGCATTTTTAGAGATACCTCTGTTATTGTATTCAGGTAAGATATAAATTATATATAGAATGTCTTACCTAAAAGTTTGATGTATTACATTTTATTATACTGCGGTAGGGTCTTAATATGAACCCATATTCATATGCATGATTTAGCCAACAGAGTATATACGAGAAACCCAGTAAATTTGCTAACATTTTAAGAAAAGGAATTGAGTTTCTAGCAGAGCAATACAGACTTGACATTCCTGACTTCCTACGGTAATCTGGTGTAGGTCTTGGTTCAAAATTGCAGACTTAAACTAAACGCAGATTTCAGGAGTGCACTATTAGTCATTTATCATGAAGTAATTTAAGTATTTATTTAAGTTACACGCACCAGGGTAACTCTTCATAACAAACTTTAAGCAGCTTCTGCAAACTACACAGCCTAATTAACCCTCGAGTGGTGTTCATATTGTTGTTACTCGCCAGTATTTTTGGATCCGCTAGACCCGTTGCATTTTGTGTTTTTAAAACCTCACAATAAAACACTTCTATGTTAAAACATACATCACATAGTTATTTCGTCCCAATTACACGCAATATAAACAGTACAAATGTTAGCAGTAAAAATGAAAACGAGTCCCACAGAACCAAACACCACACTAGGGTTAACAGAATATCATAAACATTCATGAATATTCATAAACTGTGCAGGCATATATTTAAACCTCCGGTAATTCGAAAACCAAGTTAGACTGGGTACAAAATCCGCTTGTTAACTATAGGATTAATCAATATCCTGTGTCAATGCTCGAAAACAAAACAAAAATAGAGTGGCTCAGTTACGATTTTGTATCGAATTATTTCTAGCTAAAAGTTTTTCATTTTTACATACATTCATTCACATACAATTTTTGATTGCTTACATTTCATCCACGACAGTGCTGTAGCAGATGAATTACCAACACCCGCAATACTACAGACAAAACAAACAAAAAAAATCATTGAATTAAGTAAGTATGTTTATTTCAGCATCAAGCATGTTTTTTTCAAGCAGGAAGTAGAAAAATTTTCAGTCTACATTTGACTTTATGTAAGCGAATTAAAAACAGGCGACATTTGAAGCTACAGTCAAAAACTTTTTCACATTTTGGATCTGGTTATCGGTTCTCTGATTTTAAACAGGATGCGGCAACATAACTTCCTTGTTTTCAAAGCAAACCGCTTTGGAAAAAGGAAGTTATGTTGTCGCACCCTGTATATTGCTACAAACCTGTTGCAGGCTTTTGCTTTAGAATACACAAAAGTTTCATCAATTCCTGGTACCGAGGTTCCACGCCTCAAATTACTTTCCTAAATAAAAAACACGCTCAAATGCATGATCTTCGAAGAAATATGCAGGGGGCCGAGAATAAATCAGAGGCCGTCAGTTGTGTATACGGGGACCTATGTAATTTCGAACAATCAAACGAAAATAAAACGCCGCACCGAGTGTGGCCGAAAACCAAAAATTTCACAGAATATGAGTGCTATTTTCAGGTTCCACTTTCTCAGGTAAATTAAGCAGCGATGAAAGTGCAACATTGTATCTGCTGAATCGCATTCATAACCCAACATATAGAGCTTTGTTAAGAAGCTCCAGTTGAAACGAGATAGAGCAGCTTTAACTGAGGCACAGTTTGCAGATCACAGAACAAATGCGTCTTGGCTGAGTAGCAGAGCAGGAGTATCGTGGTGTCGCATTACAGAATAGAAGCTTTAGTCCCGTGAGATTACCTCCGTGTGCAAGGTGTGCCGCTGATGCAGAATAACGGATGGAGCTTTTCACGGGATAAACTTAGTTCAGCCGACCAACGTTAATGTACTTCTGCGGTTTGACTTCTTCTTAAACACAGCACCAACCTCCTAGCATGACCTTGAGCTTAAGACTAGCAGTAATGAAATGTCAAAGGTCCAGTAAAGTTCAGATTGCTAATTAAATCAAAAACAGTTTGAACCTGTTTTTTACAGCTTTCAAAAGATTTATACTGTTTTTACAGAAACTGACGGTTTTCCAGAGTAGTGTTTTACTTCAGAAGGAAGTCTCTTCTCTCAAATGTTGTGGTCGTTCCAGGAAGAGAAGAAGAGTTTGGAACTGCACAGCAGGAGCTAGAAACTGTTGTATTCCTAGAATTAGTGTTAATTTCAATCAGAGAATTACCTTTGACTCGAAGTTTTAGCTGTACATTAAAAAAAGAATGAACATTTAAGAACATTTTTATCGGTTTCCATCAATTAGTAACAGTTCCTTTGTTATTGTACCATTTTGACAGAGTTCGTACGAGTTTCAAACTATTTTCGTTAGCTGCAGGTGATGAAAGCAATAAATTGAAAAAAACAGCTTCACATGATCAAAATAAGTTTTCAAACATTAGTGGAGTTTGAGAGCATTTGTCTCAAAGTCACTGTGAATACTTGCATAAAATTAATTAAATTGCTCTGAAATGCCACGCACTTACATTAATTTTCCAACATTAGTTTTAGATCCACGTCAGTTTTGAAGCGTCAACCTCAATTTCAAAGATCCAACATCAGTTGAACGAGAACCAGTTCTGATGACTTCATGACTCATTTGAGGAGTAAATTGACCATGTAACAAGACATCCAAGAAAATTCAATACATAACAAAACATTCAACATAGCACTCAACATAACAATAAACCTTTTTTTGATATTAATCATCTTATGCCTACATGTTCAATAAATATTAATTCAACGTACAATAAGCCAATATTACTTGGGAGAATTATCCTCGTAGAGCAACAAGACGCCTGTGAATATCGTAAGTATTCCTCTTCACCAAAATGCAGGCTGCTGCAGTCCTTGTTACAAAGCTGTTACTAAAATTAATGAGTTCACCACCGAGAAATACCAGGGAAAGAGAAGTTGCATCTCTGTACAGATCAATAAAGACCGTAAACACCGTACGCATTTCAAATTGAAATTAGTTGTTGAATTCGAATGTTACCATTAAAAACTATACATCAACAGGAAAAAAATTTCGGACAATGTAAAGTTGTTACTATAGTTTAAAATAACATTTTTGGGATGACCGCCATTTCGCACCATTCATTCCTCACATTTCTATGCCATGTTGCTCATGACAGATTGCGCAGTAGCTCACCGAACATCACTAATTTCTACTCTTACGTTATTATTTAACTTTTTGGTATTAATAGGTTTATTTCAGTACACTCTTCCTTTCTGAAACCCCAGAGGAAATATTAAGGCGGAATTACGTCGGGTGATCATGTGGCCTTTCACGGCCTTTACAGTAAACTTGTTAGGAATAGTTTCATATTTTCTGAAATTGAACTCTGTTGCCTGCTATTAGGTTCTTAATTTTATTCCTTACAGTAAATATGAGCAGTTAAAAAAGGACAATTGAACTGGCATACTTAACAAATTTTGTTCACGTTAGAAATAATTTAAATCTAAATTTTCCGTTCTTCTTTTCGTTTACTTATCTTACTCGTAAGAACTTAACATTTGAGAGCATAATTTGTTACTCAATGGTCCACACTTCACTGTACGATCACGACGCAGCCAGTTTGACTTCCATTTACATCACAGAAGCACATTCTCGACTGAAACATTGAACAGTTCCAGGTAACGATGGTAAATCCGCTAGTAATCACATTACATTGACAAATGAAATGGAATAAAGAAAGATCAATATCGATCAACAGAATTTCAATGTTTAATCAAAAGCGATGATCAAAGCAGTGCACTGCAGCAGCACTAGCTCTAGTTTGTGAACGCAACTCAGCCAAGCTGACAGTTCTGGACATCATTTCTACCTCTAAGACATCCACTGGTTATTAACCCATTAGATGAAGGCCTCAAATAACATGAGTTAGTCTCTCAAATCACACAGGAGCACAATACTATCCTAAATGCCAAAATACAACAAAGAAACTTGGTGAACGTCATTATACAACAAAGCTTTTTTAGTATTAATGTTTAAATAAAAGTAAATTTCGAGTGTTACAGCCCACTGTTTATGTTCCTTATGATCGTAACACGCCATAATTCTTTATAAATATATGGCAACTTGGTTTGACGCAAAACAGGCATTTAAAGGGATCACATGACGTCGCAGCCAATTCCTTCAAAATTTTTCTCGAGGTTAAAACATTACAGTGTAATCTAAATTGTCATCCAATACTTTTCTCGCATCATGCAGCAACTAAACAACCTTGTCAAATTCACTACACAGCATGAGCTTTTCTCGTGGACCGCAATCAAGTAATCTCCTGTAGTTTCAAATCCAACTCAGAACACGGTTTCCTCAGTCGACCCACAATGGAAAACGTAGCCTCAATCCCTATCAACAATGGTCACATTCCTCAAGATTGCAGCACTACACATTCAGACTGCAACACCACCTACCCAGACTGCAACACCACCTACCCAGACTGCAACACCACCTACCCAGACTGTAACATCACCTACCTAGACTGTAACATCACCTACCCAGACTGCAACACCGCCTACCCAGACTGCAACACCACCTACCCAGACTGCAACACCACCTACCCAGACTGCAACACCACACACCCAGACTGCAACACCACACACCCAGACTGCAACACCACCTACCCAGACTGCAACACCACCTACCCAAACTGCAAAAACACACATCCAGATTGCAACAGCACACACCCAGATTGCAACATCACACATCTAAATTGCAACAGCACACATCTAAATTGCAACAGCACACACCCAGATTGCAACAGCACACATCTAAATTGCAACAGCACACACCCAGATTGCAACAGCACACATAACTCTCCTCTGGATGGCTGGAGCAAGGAGCTACAGAGTACCGGCACTCGCAGGTGCCAGACTCCACAGGACTAATGCCTTGTCACTGAGGGCAGACGCTGCGTTCATCGATGTCATGGCGGCGGCAGCGCTGGTCTTCTGACCCCGTAGATGGAACAACTCGTCGTGTTCTCTGTGTAGACTGAGCGAGCGCACTCTGGTACCTCCACATGAAGTGATTTGAAACAAAATGGTCGACTTTCCCTCAAGGCAGTCTATTTTAAAAAAAACGCTTCAAAAACTTCATGTTCTTGATATAGTTATAGTGACGCTTAATATTGGGCTTATGAGGGAAATACGACACCAGTCATGTCGAATACTTTACATGTTTCACAGACGCGAAGATGAGCCTCAAAAGCAAGGAAACAATAGATTAGAGACCTTGAGTTCACAAATGGAGTTTGGTTTTTCAATATTAGCAAATAACTTCCTTCAATTTTGTAAAGCCGTACACAAGGTTTTTCACAGAACTAATCAAATATACAAACGTAATATTTAGATTGGGCCTAAAATCTTCTTTGCACAGTGTGCTGGTTATAAAGAACGTAACTAATTGCTCACGTGAAATGCCTTACACTCATGAAATATTTTCCTCAGATATGCTTTGAAAATTCAATTTTTCCATTAAATATAGTATACATAGACGGCTAGGATGCCGTGTTAAAATCAAAGTTTCAAAGAAAAACAATTTACAAAACACTATGAACTAAGGCATTTACATTAATATAACGCGTAATAATTGGCGTTCGACAACGAAGAAATAATAAAAAAATACATAATGAAGTAGCTCTTGGCACTACAACTTTGTATCGGTGACGTGACTGCACAAAAAAAGACATAAAATCGCGCTCTAGGTCGCTTTCAAGTGCAAGGCAACGCCTCTCTCCAGTCTGCTTATCAAGCCTCGGCTCGTCAATGAACAGACGCAACTCACAAGAAGCTGTTGTATCTCTGGCTTCCAGAAGGTTCTATCGCAACAACACCTATATTTTATATTGTGAACGTCGGTTATCACTTTGTACAGGCAGGCATCACAAATCTACAGTGTTAGTGATTCATATCGTCCTCTAAATGGCTGGTAGCGCGCAAAGCAAAGGATTGGCAAGATGTCACAACTGAATAAACATTGTAAAGACAAACATTGCAGTTAACCCATCTCGGATGTTGTATCTTCATCATAAATAAACGATGAAAACAGTATCTCGAACGTACATCCACCTCAAGCGTAGACGACATTTAAGATCAGTATTTACTTCGACTATAACACATAAACTAAAGACAACGATACAAAGATTTTCGATTTCAAATAACTTCTAATATATAATAGATACTAGGGATAGTTGAGACCGAGAGTGAAGATCAGAGATGATACTGAGTGCACATGAACGAACAGACACGGAGGGTACAAACATATGTAACATCAAATGCGCACAGCCAAATAAAGGCCAAGAACACAAACACATACAGCATCAGATGCACAGGACTAAACAAAGGCCTGGACGGCCGATCCCAAATTATACTTGATGCAGAAGATCAAACACAGCCCAGGACGACTGATCACAAATTATACCTGATGCACTAGGCCAAGCAAGACAGAGCTTGCTAATCACATGTAGCTGCTGAAACACAAGGCCGGGCAGAGACAGAGACTACAGATCAAATGTTGCAGGACTCGCTTCATTACTGAAGCGTGCTATTGGCGAGGTAATGAGGGTGCTGGTGCGGTGCAGCTGGTCGGATGCAGCTTGCAAATCAATTAGTCGCGTTGATCGCTCCACCGAGATTATCCAGCACACTGATTAGGCTCGTGTCTCTAATGAGACGTGTAAACCTTCCAGATTACCCGATTACAGCCCAATGATTACTCATCACTACAGGTAAAGATGAGTTACGAGTGCAGTCATTTGAGCCTATTTTCAGCATGAACATACCATTACAAGAAGCTTAATCACTGAACCAGTGAATTACCAAGGTTTCATTGGCGTCGGCAGTCCTGTTACGTCTATGAGGCTCTCCCAATCACTGAAAGTATCTTGAAGAATGTTCTTCGTAGTATAACAATATGAAATTGAAACAAAGATACGTACTGTATTTACAGTGACGTATAAAATCAGAGTAAAAATTTTAAGAAACGTGAAAAGTTGCTAAGCGTTAATGGAAGGTAAGACAAGCCCTGAAAAATTTTACTGTGTCATTAAGTTTCAATGGAAATCCCAAAATTTGGTATGGAAACTTGAGAAAAGTCATGTTCCGTTATGAGAGCTGAAATACTTTAATAGGAAGTAACCGTTCACAGAAATTAAACGCCGGTGGCAGTGCACAAAAACAATCCGAAAATGGACAACCAACATCAAAAAAAGACAAATTTTGAAACAATTGTTGCATCAGCGAATGGAAGGGCAATTGAAGCAATCTAGAGCGAGAAAACGAAGCTCACACGATTCCAGCAACTAATGGGGTGGAAGCTTGGCCGCCCGATGTTGCGTGTGTGTGAGATCCACCAGTAGACGTCGATGCTCTGTGTGTGATACCTACCAGCAGACGCCTTTACTGAGTGTAATACCTACCAGCAGACGCCTTTACTGAGTGTTATACCTACCAGCAGACGCCTTTACTGTGTGTGATACCTACCAGCAGACGCCTTTACTGAGTGTGATACCTACGAGCAGACGCCTTTATTGAGTGTGATGTCTACCAGTGGACGTCATTGCTGTGTGTGATGCGTACCAGTTGACACCATTGCTGTGTGTGATGCATACCAGTTGACACCATTGCTGTGTGTGATGCGTACCAGTTGACACCATTGCTGTGTGTGATGTCTATCAGTGAATGCCGTAGCGTTATATGAGGTCCTTCAGTGCACTTCGATGTTACGAGCGAGACTCTCTCCTGGACGACCTGCACCTCGTGTACTGGTTAGTACAGAGTCCTGCTGGTCCGGCAGGATTAGCTCCACCCGCGCAGAAAAACACCAGTGTTTCTGGCACCAGAGACTTCCATCGGTTAAATTGAACAAGCGAGGTGGCAGAAATCCTGACAGAGAAAAATTGAAATTCACACATTCACAAAGGGATAAGTGTACTACAGACTTGTGGTGGGTTAATATGTACACTGTGAAGAGTAGACTAATACTTTACACTACTTCAAGAAAATACCGGACTTTGAGTGAATTGGTTGAAGAAAGGAGAAATCTTGCCGTCTCTTCGTTCATCAAATACTACGAATGATACACACCAGTGCACATCAAAGCACTGAATGGTAGGAGGAAACATTCCTTCCACGATGGAACTTTGATCAAGGCATGTTTGACGTCGACTGTGGACTTCATTTCTTACTACACAGTACCGCTACACTGAAGAAATCAAAGATAACTACACTTTAACGGAACGAGATAAAAGTCATAGATAACTACACAGTAACGCAACGACAAAGGTCATAGATGTACAATAAAAACGTACAAGACCACACCACTGTTACAATAAAGCCGCTCAAGTAATTCAGGCAGAACGCCGTGGATAGCTAGGGCGGTTGGGAAGCATAGTCTGCGAGCGCCGCTCAGCGCAGAGCAAATCAAATTAATCGGGCAATTAGCGTCCAGTCCTTGATGTTAGAAGAGGGCTTCATATCAAGGTGATGTGAGGTGCAGTGTTTGGGCTAATTGATACGAAGCTGAGGCAAGGGTTGGAGAGGCCATTGAGATGCGGTCAGATGAGAGAGCAGTGCTATGCAGTCTTGCAGTCTTCTCTCCAGTGCTTTGACGGGACTTCAAGTCAATCATCATCTTCACAGGGGCAGTAACCGACTACAATTGTTAGAGTATTTAACCCGGTAAGATTCCTTCCAAAGGGACGACCCTCTAGAGCGAAATACATAGAGATTCAGACTGTCCCAGAATCATGCGTACATGACTCACCTAGAAGGTTTTCAGAAAAGGAAATAAAAAATTAAATAATGAAGTGACATATCAATACAAATGTGAGGAAACTGTTGAAATGAAAGCATGTGAGCAAATAAATCGTAGTGAGGAATGATTTGTATCAAAATTTGTCAAAAATATGCTGCACACAACAAATATGTTATAAAATTTACATGAGCGTGAAAAAATTTGAAAGTTTATTATCAAAGAACAGTCACTTATGCCATTTATAGCTCCAATACCTTCGCCCTATTAACTACTTTTGAAAAAAGAAAAATCATCAGCGTAAAATGCTGCTAAAAGCTTAATGAGTTTTCTATGGCCTGCAGGCGATAATAACTTGCAACCCTACAGACATAAAAAAAAAAATCAGATTAAACATGACTAAACTCGCAGAGAGTGAGAACATACTGCAGTCACCCCCGAATATTCGATGAAATCAATAGCTTTAGTTTGGATTGTCGTGCTTTGCTGCTCCCCAAATGGAAAAAGTTTGGCCAACACGCAAAGTTGCGATAGGTTTTCAGTGAATTTATTCGCGCAATCATACTGCCTTATGGGCGGGTCTTCCTCTGCGTTAGAGGGACGCTCTGTCGCACGCGGAAATCACACACTCAACTTCATGCATGCGTTGACCGCATTTGCATTTACGTGCTCATGCGAATTTTTGTCCTGAGCTACATATCTAATGCGCTAATCCTATAAATCATCGTACCTGAGTGTTCTCACTACTCTGACTGCTAATCCGAACATTTTTTCTCGGCTTTTACTACGTTGGAAAGTTATAGTACTTTCTCACATTCCCTTCTAGTGTGAGTACACTCGCATACGTCGAGGCATGACTCATAGATTCCTAGCTCTTATTCACATTTTAAAAGGTTAAATTCAAGGGTATTTTATAATTGCAGTAGGCGTAAATCGAGAAACAATGTGGGACGAGTCTGTCCTCGAAACGACGAATTTATCAACTGGGTCCTAATGTGCCACTTCAACGACCAATGAATTTGAGCTGATAAAAGAAAAAGAAAAGAAAATTTCCTTTCACGTTCGTTCAAACTAAGTGAGTATTTAGTCCATAGGGATTCAATTTAAAAATACGCTATTTTTCATTGTACATGTTTGAAGAAGAACATATGTTAACTTTCGTCGCAGGAGGAATCAATTTAGAATGATTATTCGAATTTATAGATACCTATTTGGAATAAAATCAACCTAACATGCTATGAGTTAATGAACTACCAGCTACACCAAAATTTCTTGTCAGGATAGATGAAATAATGAGAGACAATGGCAGATTTATAATTTTGCCACACCCTATGGCAAAATAGTGACTAATGGAAATGCACCAGTTTTTAACTTTAACGTAATAAAAATGAATTCAACAATCTTGTGAAGTTTATAAAAAATCGAAAAAGATAGTCTTCTAAAATAGACTTGCTTCAAGTAGAAGCCAAAGTGTTGTAACACCGTATTTCCGTTGGGGGAGGGCGCTCATGTCGCTCAGAGCCCATCGCATTTGCCGGAATGAAATTCATTGGCTTCCGTCGTTGACGTTATTGACTGTCTAGATTGATAAGGGACATTTCCACATGGTCCACCACAACATTCCCTCAGCCAAGGTGTTGGTCACAGCCAGGGCCAGATCTGAGTGCTGTTAGAGTGTCATCCTGCAACCCAAACACTTCACAGTCCCAATGAAGTCTTCCGCTCCCTCGTGCTAAAAAATGAAGTGTCCGGCTAATTTGAGTGAATCCTCAGCAGCCATAAATGGTGGATGTATCTGATCGTAGTTGAAGGAGGAAGGTATTTTATAGCCTGCCCATGGTGGTGGATAAATCAGGTCGTAACTGAAGAAGTGTAGATCAGATAGTAATTATACTTTACACTGAAGACCATATTAATGTACATATTCATTACACATTGAATATTTCGTACATTGTACATTGAATATTTCGTAAGCTTAATTTAGTCCCAGTTATAAGTTCAGTTATGGAACAAAATACTGCACCTGTACTTGTGAATACATACCATTTCTGATTGAACACTTTCTTCTCGTATTTTTTTGAGCTCAGTGTTGTTTTTAAAGCGCGCTATTGCTCCAACTTTACAAGCAAAGTCAGGATATTTCTTGTCGCAGGCGCAGCAATGAGACCTCGGTGGTGAACATCAGAGACAGCGTCTCCAAACACGCTGCACAACTCCAACGCTCTGGATGTCCACAGGGTACTTTTCACTTGTTTCCTCATGAGTCATGATTTTTGAATTGTTCTAAGAAAGAATAAATGTATCCTGCAATACAAATAATACAAGTTGAGGGATGTTCATTCATTACTTTTCTGAGAGCCTTCATCGCAAATTTTCTGCTATTCCCCAAACAAACTGCCACTACCAGCAAATAAACTGCTACGACTGCCACTGCCAACATATAAACTGCCACGACTGCCACTACCAGCACGTAAACTGCCACAACTACCACTACCAGTTCGAAAACTGCTCTTATTACCATTACCAACACGTAAACTGCCACTACCAGCACGTAAACTATCACTACTGTCACAACCAACACATAAACTGCCACGACTGCTAATACCAGCACTTAAACTACCACTTTCAGAACTTAAACTCCTACTACTGCCACAAACAGTACGTAAAGTTCCATTATCTGCCCGTAAACTGTGAGTACTGCCACTACCAGCACGTAAACGTCCACTACTGTTAATACCACCAGCTTGGTCGACTGGTGAGCGAACCTGCTTGTGATGCGGACGACCCAGGTTCGAGGTCCGCTGACGCTGTGGTCAGTTTGTGTATGACCATTGGCGGCTAGAATTACGGCATGGGACTTGGGTATCGACCCAAGAATGGGCCAAAAAGCTCGTTCCTATCACCTCATTCTATTCTACTGCCACTGTCAGCATGTAAACTCCACTACCAGGGCGTAAACTGCCACTACCGCCACTACCAGCACATAAACTGCCACAACTGCCATTACCAGGACGTAAACTGCCACTACCAGCTTGTAAGTTGCCAATACCAGCACATAAACTGCCACTACTGCCACTACCAGCACGTAAGCCAGCACTCTTTTCCTCACGAGTGAAAATCGCTAATTTCAGCAACTTCCGGAGACATTAACTAGCTCTCACGCAGTGGTCTAGAGATAGTAAGAAGTTTTTCATGAAGTATCATCCAGATGAAGATTCAAAACGAACATTAACACATAAGTGATGGAGCTAGAGAGACATTATAGAATAAGTATCTGCATGTACATTTGTCTTAACTATAATTTCAACTTTTAAAGCATAAACTTGTAGTGATCTCTCTTGTATCACTCATCAACCCCAACCCTCAGACATCTCTTATCTCCGAGCCGGCATTAACTATCTTAATCCTACTCGGAGTGAGCACCTGAGGGAGTAAGGGACCGTCGAGGAACCCAATAGGAGAAAAGGCAATTAAAGGCAGGATGAGTTTAACTGTTTGTACTTAGACATTTGAATATGATATTAGTTCTTGGTTCTTAGTCGCGTACGTCTGCTCATCCTGTCCGTAGACAGGGATGGCTGGTTTCTGCTTCCTTCGCTCTGCTGTTGGCTGCAAGTTGAGTTCTTTAGGTAATCACAGTTCTCCGTGGAAATGTTGACTTTGAAAGCGCTTAGTAGAGAGTGCGTGACACAGAGCGTTGAAGCCTCGTTATATAGAGCGGTTGGTTGGGCTCTGCTGCCCGAGCGTGACAACTCATTGGTTAATATCGTGTTTCTGGTCGTAACAGGACCTCGCCTCGTCGCTGGACTCACTTTTTCTGTCCTGTTTGCTCATTGGTCGATGAAAGCTAGCCTCGTCGCGGTACTCGTTTGTAGTGATTCACTACAGATGCCCTTCCGCTGTTTTTGAAAGAAAAGGGCGTAAAAATTCAAATTCTATGGTGCGACGATAACGAAATGATACGTGGTATTTCCGGCTCCTTCGTCAGTGAAACGTTGTCTTGAGTGCATGATGATTTTGCGTCGTCGACTACCAGTAAAGCGTGTCCGATGATGTTAGTTGGCTTGTGTGCTTTCTTAGTTAGAAAGCCGGTTCCTTAGTTAGGAAGTCGTAGTAAACGCAACCGTATATCCTGCGTGGGAGACAGCAAAGTGCGTTGAAAGAGCAGTAGCAACTCTGTTTAGACTTGTACTTGTTTGTAGCGATTCACTGCAAACTCATTCGAAATGCCTGACATAAAACTAGAAACTATAATAAACCAACGGAATATTGTTAGAATTATGAATCATTGGATGAACGTGTCAATAAATGAATGTAAAATAGTACATTAAACAAGAAACAATTTATCACAAACAAAAGAAAGGGCTTCGAATACAATAAACACTATGACTTTTATTTACATAATTGTATTGGGAAAATGCTCTTGGTATTTAAAATGTTTGAATTCCGTCCAAACTAATGAACTTGTAAACTACGTATGCCTTCTGCATGGCTGCTTCAGTTGCGCGATCAATGCCCCGACCAGAACTAATTCTATAAGACCCGACGCTAGAGAATTTGAACATATTTCACATATAAAACAACTAGGAGGCGTGCGCATATGCATAAATAAGTAACTGAATTCGATGAAGTTTATTTGGACTTGTCCACATCACTCAATTGCATTAGTAGGTGCGCAGGGACAATTGCTGACCATCAATCATGATGCAGGAACACAGAGCACATATTGCTGTGTGAATTAGCTTCCGATGAAAGTTTTAATGCATTTCTAATCAGCATAAAATATTCCATTGTACAAGAGTATGTTATGAACTTTTAATTCAGTTTTACTTAGCATAAAATGTAGCATTACACAAAATTTTGTTATAAAAAGTATAATTCATGTTAATTTAGTTTTAGGTTGTCACACATGAACTGTACTTGAATGGTAAACAATGAAATTTATTAAGAGCGTTAAGACATTTATCATACTCGTATTAAAATATGTTCCATATTCATTTATGAACTGCCACCAACATTTCTCTACACTTTTTGTTCCATCTTGAAAAAAATTGCTTTACTGTGGTAAACTCTCCTAATGTTCATTTAACTCTTTTTTATTTAAGAATGATTTATTGTGCTTAAAAATACCAAATGCTTAAATAAATAATTAGCAAGATAGATATCAGGAGAAGAGGGAGGATGTTACCAAATTTTATAACTCGAGTTTTGTACTTTTGAACCGTAGCTTGAGAAGTGGGAGAACGTGCATTATATTGGAGTAAAATCAAGTAATTCGATTCACTAGTACAAAAGTTCATTTTCTTTTTGAATTATCATGCGTACAATCAATTTACTGATAATGCGAAGTAGCTGTTGCCGTTTTAAATTGCAGCAAAAAACAATGATACGACTGAAAGACTGAAATATTAACTAATTAAGAATGCAACATTTCATACATAACAACCTAATATAAAGTATTATAACGTATAAAGGCTTGTTGTTAAATTTATTATTCTTAGTAACTCAATTTAAAGTTTGGTGTTGCAGGAGAGTTTACAGTGAAGTAATAATTTACTCTAAGTGAGGTTAAAGATGTCCTGATGGAAATTACCATCAGTTGACCGACAGAAAATGTAAAATTATGAAGGCAGAGACTTATGTGCTCATAATCTAAACATTTGATACACGAATTTGGAAGAAAAAGGTTACATGAAGTTATACAGTTATCGTGAACATCTTTGACGCTCGAAAAACTTCTGTGCTGGGAAATAAATGCTAACAACTAAGTCCATTCCTCGGAGTGTACACAAGAAACTGCATTAATAATGCAATCGAACGCTACATACTCGTACATCAAGCAAATAAATCTAACGGTACATACTCGTACATCAAACGAATGATATCACGAAAAGATTTTGTGTCGAAGAAGAGTCACCTACAAATGGAGTGCCGTTATGAATATTACTATCCAGTGAAAGTAATCGGAGCTAGAGAGATGATCTAAAAATAATAGCAAGGCACATCTGGACTTGACCTAATTCATTTGAAAATAAAAGGGCCTCGAATGAGGGGCACGACTTGAATAGTGTTTAATGTTCCAAGTATTTATTGAGTTGATCATATTAATCCGATTAAAGTGCAGTGTAATCCGAGCAGACTGCAAACACAATGGACTCTGAAAAACGTTAGTCGTAATATCCAATTTTGAAATTCAAGGTATGATGCTTTCGAAAGTGTCAGGCAGCAAACCTTAGGTACGGCCACTTGCGTGCATTGAGAAGTACGAAACGAAAAATGAAAAGAAAATTGAAGCTAGAAGCGAGTACTCCCTAAGGCAATTATAAGAAGGTGACATTGCCTAGCCTGGCTTCATTAACATTTAGATTATATATCCCTTGCTTAGCCTCGGGACATTAACATTTAGATTGTATATCTACCTATATGCAGGCTCCATCCAAAAATTTTATACACGCTTCAGGGAAATCACACGCTCGCCAGATAAGTTTATCGCACAATGTGCACGTGAAACAGGAATGTGCAGTGCAAGCATACGACGCATTTTTAAAAAAGCTCAGGGGAAATGTTACATCCCACGCGTATTTCATACAATTAATGAAGATTATTAGGATTAAAGAATTTAGTTCGGTGAGTTGTCTAGGCACATTAAACGAGGATTAAGCCACCTGCAGACTTTTAAATAATAATAGGGACTTTCAGGGATGTGGTGTATCGCAGAACACCGACCATGTTGACGAACTTGACACAAGAAATTGAGATTGCGTGCGCTGCAATTCCCCCGTACAGTTTGATCAACGTTGCCCAAGCAGTGGTTCACCATGCACGTAAATGTCTGAAAGCTAATATCATACAATCTGAACATTCCCTGTAATTGTCAAGAATGGTAAGATGCGTTAATGTATGATAGTAATGTGAATAAATTTAGTAATGAAATATTTATTCATGCTTTTATTTTTATGAAGTATGGATACAGTTTTTGACTTATTCTTTATCTTATTCATATTATGTATGTATATATAGATATAAAACTTGACAGTCTAAGAGAGATCACCTCCTTTGTAATAATAATGATGACCATGAACAATGAATACACAGATATCACCGTAAATAATTTAAAAAACTTTGTTCTCCAGCGTCTTCTGTTCTAAGTTGAAGAAAAGTGTAAAATACACATTTTTTCCAATTCGTTTCACCAAACGTTCCCTTTCAACTCAGGCCATCCTCACATGAAAATTCAACGCATATTTGAGTCAGTATTAACAATAGCACGCTAGGTTTTAGCAGCTCAACTGGAGCATCCCGCTACAGCCGGTAAACAAGGAGAGTACTAAACATTATAGAAGCATCGTCTGCGAGAAAATGGGAAGCGAACAAAAAGAAATACATACGGGAGGACATTATTTACGGAATTATGACTTTACTTTATCTAAACTTGTAATATTATGCCCAGGCAATTTAACACCACTACAGAACTGTGGCTAATTAGATCTGGAAAACTTGTAAAAAGAAAACTTTGTGAAACTCGTTAAAGATGCACAAGATGCTGTAAAATAAACTGTCTCTCGAAAGCATGAAGTTAGTTTGCGAAGGTTTTTCATCTGCCTCAGGTGAAGAAGGCAAAGAGAGCATCCTGTACGCCGTAGCCTCACCATAAAACGCGGGGGCAGACACCACTATGCAATCAGCCACGATCAAATGCAAATGCAATCGGAACAAATTCCTAGTGGCGCTTGATCTTGCATCGACCTTGCAAGTGCCTTGATGTTCCAAGAAAACCTTCTTTGACGAAGAGTTACATTTGCTGTGCCATGGTTTGAAAAGTTCTTGAGAGGCTCGTGGTTGCGAAAATTTTCACTTGCATCTTGAAAGGGCTTTGCCTTTCTGTTGATTCTTAGGAAAAGTGTCAGGAGCACTTGTGGTTATATGTACTTGAACACTACTTAAGCCGAGCTTTGTGGAAAACCAACCTATGAAGTTCCACATGATTTTTCTAATGAACGTGTATTAACGTTAAATTAATTGCTACAAGCAAGCTGAGAAAATTCTCGTCTTATTATATAAAAAGTGAATTAATAAAACTAGCAAGAAAAAATACATGTTCAAGTTGCATTTGGTAAGTAATAATTGAGTATATTTTGCACACTTCTCTATACCTCTCAGAGAACATTGCCACATTCGTACAATATGTTAGTCTAATATTAAGATTAAAAATCAACCATTAACTACTAAAACGGATCAACAAGATGCAAAAAAGATTCAAAAATGAAATATTACTGCCGTGCCAGACTAATTTTGAGGTACTAAATCCAAACCAGATCTGGGATTTGCACTACAGTGTCACATTTTTATATTGTGAATGTACTCTGTTTTCATGTAGTTTACCGTAAGTAATGTTTATAGTTGTCCGGGTTCATATTTTTTCGTCGTGAATAAATGACAAACTATACATAGTTCTTGCACTGTTTTTACCTAATTTGAACACATATAAATAAAAATAGTATTTTTTATTATTTTAATGGTAAGTGTGATATTTCTACATGAACGTGCTTCGTGTTTTCAGATTGTGATTACCTAGCAGGTCAGATCGAATGAAGCTATTACCGTAAAATCACAATGACGAATATACTAGAATGATGCAAACATATTTAATCGAACTGTGGAAAGTTGTGCTTGAGAAATCAAAGGAACAACACAAATACTTTTGCCGAGAAAGTGCACCTCGCTTGCTTCAGTGCACTTCTTGGAAACCAGGACAACAGCTGGTTCCCGAATAGAGTGCAAACGTGTAGAATTCTTGCATCATAGACTCGAGAGTAAATGCTTAACACAGGTTTGGTGTGCCAATTGTTCGGAAAGAACTCCAAAAACACATTGATAATTTCTACTTCTATTCTGTCAATGAGAGATGTTTTAATATGAAAACCAAATGTCTCTTTATACTCGTTCATACGTTTAGATACCCTTTCTACCATTCGACCAGTTTTACAATGTAATTTAATATCTGTACCGGTATATGCTCAGTATATACATAGTGATGCCAAAGTCATTAGCATTATTTCTCGTACGGATATTAATACTTTTAGTACAGATTAATAATACCAGATTGAATTTTTTGGCTATCTAATGTGAATTGAGATAAACATTTTCCGTTTATTCAGGCTGAATTAAGCGATCTGGTTCGAAAGTTCTATCTTCATTTGACTGCTGGAACTTGGCTCAGTTTCATTATTGTTTACCGCATTATTTTGTTATTGTCATAAAACCTTACGTCTTGAAAATTAATGTGTTGGACAAAAACTGATTCCTTATACGGATTCAGCACATTAAAATTAGCCTAAATTGGTAAGCAAAAACTAATTAGGGATGAATCGGGGTTAAGAGTTTAACGATGTTCTCCAGGTTCGTTAAGTGAATTTCGGTTTTCAAAATTTACCACTAGTTTATTATGAGATTTTAGTTTTGATAGAAATGGTATCGAGTGCTTTATTAGAACGCTTAAGATCATTTTCATGTTGAAAGACCCATACGTTTTCACTGGCCCCGCTTCAATGAAAGTGCAATTATTATTTAGATGCCTCTGCACATTGTGGAATGTTTTATGATTTCAATGATATGAATATTACTGGTAGATGAGAGAAACTATAACTTAACTTAAGCCTCTCATGTGCTTACAGTAGAGATGATGTTCTCAGGGTTGTAGTGACTGCCTTCATTCCTTAAATTATCATTTAGAGCCGAGTTATATTGACGTCTTTAGTGACGAGGAGAGGCATTTTCATTGACATTTACTCAATCTTTGAAGATTATCTCTAGATCTTTCTAGCAGGGCTTGCAAGAAGCCTCTGTTCTTAGTTCCTTAATTCGTCATATTTATATCCTTGATTACCTTTTACAGTGTTTTCTGGTGCATTTTTCATTTTCCTGCAGTTACAGCGGGCGGTTGGTTTGAAAAATTTATTTAATATATTTTGGTAGAAACAATCGTGTTATTTACTTATCAGGATCTGAACGAAAGCAGTGTACGAGTATACACTAATTTTGGCACACTCGAGGCTAATTTGGATAACACACGTACACTGGGAAAAGGAATTGCTTTAAGAACACTACGTGCCGAAATGTTTTCCCGACTGTGTACAACAGTTTCTGACCAGAAGGAGTAAGTGATTTCCATAGGAATTATCACACTTTATTTCTCGTTAGAATTCCGGCCTGACTGTACTGAGCTTACCCACAAGCGCATCTCGTATAATACAAGAATTAGAGAAGGAAGTTTTACCTCGAAATCATAAAATGAGCTCGACGTAGACTTAAAGGAAGGGTCCTGCGAAGGTCAATGGCCGTATTCAAATTTCCATCGTAAATTAGTTTGAACGAGGTTCTCATTAATCTGAACGTCGAGGCCATGTGAAGTATCCAAATTAATCGCCGCAGCCACTAGCAGAGGTATCGTCCAAATAGACAATACACAATATCAAACTACCGATAAGCCATGAAATTCACAAAAATACCCAAGAATAATAAGAAATAAATAGCTTTTTGATCATATTTACCGTATAAATTTGTTTCATGAGATTCTGGCATTTTAGAAAAAAAAAACAGAAAACAATCGTATACATTTATTTCTTTTCGTAAGAATTATCAGTCAATGCATAGCAGCAATCTACATCTACTTATTTCGTGGTTCACAAATTAACGCAAATATTTTACCTAAAGCCTCTACATCTACCGATTACAAGCCAACAAACTTTGAAAGAATATAATGTTTTTCTAATATCTCTAGAACTTTACACAGAAAAACTATGATGTAAAGCGATATTAAACACTAGTGACGAACCCGGCACATGAAAACATAAAATCTAAAAAAGAAGAAACGTCAATTGTAGAGTGCGTACTAGGATGACTAGAACACTGCAGAAAACAAGTGATGTTACCATGCAGCGTTTTTAACTTTAATACTTTTGACTCTGAACGTGATGCGGAGGGAGATGAGGGGAAAATTTGAGAGAGGAACATGCACCTCGAAAGTTCCTCAAAGTTGTCCTCGCTATCTCATTATCCGTTAAAGATTTCCTGGTTTAGTCCTCACGCTATAATTTTTTACACGGCACACTGATAATTTAATTTTCACTCTCCCTTAAGTTCATGTCTTTAGCCCCAAATTTTATTGATACAGGAAAAAACTCCAATAAGTTGGTCACGTGACATTTATCAGTGTTAAACAATATATATATCAAATCGGTTGTAAACACAATAATAACTCTGTCATGAAAGAATTGTTTTGCTTGCTATCAAACTCTACGTGCTTCCCTCATCAGTAGGTGTACAGGATGAGTAAAAAATGCCTATTTTCAATTTATTGTTAGTCACTTTTCAATAGTGATACAAAGGGGAAAAAATATCTAAATGAGCTTCGTCTTGAGTCTTATTTGAATACATAATTATGTCAAAATATCCTGTCACAGTCACAGCCACAGCATTTTTCAACTAAACGACCAAAATTCTAGAACCTCTTTAGCATTTCAGAGTTGATTGAAGAGATGACTCAGCGTCTTTCTTGTTTCAGTTCAGTTAGAGATATTAGTTTTTTTTCTGAATTGCTTTTGTTTTACGCCTCTTCACAGCAAGAAGTCAAACAAAGAAAGGTTTGGTAATCTGATTTGTCGAATTTACTCGTGTGAGAAATTAAATAATCCTGATAGCGAGCAGTTAACCAATTGATGCTTTCAGTTGACGTGTGTGCTGGAGCACCATCTAGCTGATACTGAATCATTAACAACCTTGGATGACTAAAAACTTCCGCTAGAATTCCAACGTATTTTTCAGAAATACATAACTGTAACCGCTTCACCAGTTTCAGGATTTCCAGCGAAGCACAGGCTACTCATTTTCGAAGTGGTCAAGCCATAGTCCACACTGACTTAAGGAGGGAACAACTGTTTTCCAACACTGAATTGCTCTTCGTTTCGTGATAATTTTCGGTAAATTTTTTCGTTGGGCATATCTTTTAAGTAAATGCTGCATTTACGAGTATAAATGAAAATCATATTATTCAAAATAATTTTCCATCTAAAGTCATTCGTTCGAGCCTCAGACCAAAATTACGCTTTCTCATCTTGTGATTCGTTGACAGGAATTAGGAAGCTCGAGGCCTGCAGGGTTTGAAAAGATCTCTTTTAATAATGTTTCCCACAGTTGATCTCTAAGTTTGCTTCTAGTACTCGTTTTCTAGTCGATTTTGAATTATTTTCTTTTAGCTGGGGTTACACTTCGTCAATATTGTCTGGGGTCCGTTCTATCATAGGCCTTCTTTAACTTGGAAGATTGTTCTCAAAAAATTGCTGTCATTTCTGAAATACAAGTATCTTTTTAATGTTAAAGACAATAACAGCTGTCTAATATAGGACTGCAGCATAAGCCAGATACAAGAAAAACTCATGCTCAAGCTTTTATAAATATTTGTTTTAACTCTGCATCCCTAATGTAAAATGAGTAATAACAAATCTTAAGTAGGCATGTACTTTTTGCAAACCTAGTACACTGAATAAGATTACCAAGAACTTCGTCCTAAGAACAAAATGTAAATTAACATCCAATTAATAAATCAGCCACTAATTATGAAAGTAATGGAACATGACGTATGAAACAATCAATGCTACTAAATATCTCCCTTGCATCTCTTACCATCGCAATTTATATGAAAGGAACATGGCGAAATATGTTATAAATATTGATTACAACATGAAAGGGAAAGAACGAGAGACTAGATCTCTATCTTTACGCCCTAAAATATTACGAGAACAAATCTCTTACCACGCTAGACCTGCGGGCGTCGACAGCAACAGAAACTCGAGAAATTGAAGCAAATCTACGGAACCGTGAACCTTCTCTCATAGTGTTGCTTTCTGTTGATGAAATACCAAACTTTTTGAGCCAAGTTACGGGATTTGGCAATTCGTTACGTAGTGTCTTACGTTCGGCCTGAACTCACGCTAAACAAAAGCAGAGATGTTGTCTATGAAAGAATCACTGGTAACGTATTTGATTTGAGCTGCCATGAAGAACAACGCAAAGCAGGCGCTCAAAATAAACAAACTCATAGAAGATAAAAGGAAACACAGGCGCGAGGACTTCTCATGTGCGAAGTTCAGCGAGAGCAAAAATATAATTGCTCAATAAATTTGAGGAATGGGGATACAGATAAATGAGGTCAGTGAGAACACGCACGAAGTACAAAAACTTAGTAAAGTTGTCAGTTGAATCAATGTAGCCTTAGCACGGCTTATGAAAAAAAATACTCTATTGATTACGAATAAAAATCTTAAAAAGTGACAGTTGACAAGTGTGGCGGCACCATTCCCAATGAAATCTCCCCTGATAAGAGTATTTAAACATTTTTTTTAGATTAGCTGTCGAACAGTAGAGCGGCTGTCTCTCAGACAGGCAAACCATATCTTTTGAACTCGTTATCACGCACATAAAGCTCTAAGTTCTTCCAGGAGTGAATCTATCAATATTTATCGTGGGCTTTACTTCATTCCAAACAAAGGTCACCCTGAAAAAAAGAACAGTAAGAACGTACCTTTAAATCATGCTATTGAGCATAATTTGTTTAAAAAACCTTCGCCGAAGTAAATGAATGTTTCCGTTAAGCTATGGTACGACTCTCCTTGGCATTGAACCCTAGTTAGGACACTTGTTGGAGGAGGTTTGACTCATGAAAAAGTAAGGGATTCCAAGACTCTCGCCTTTGACCCCATTCAAGAATGCCGAGTGAGCACTTGAGTTATGCAAGTGTTAGCGTGAACACAACACCATGCTTCGAGACAGGAGTGAACTCTGAGCCACTTGTGTCAGCGAGCTGAGCCTAAAGCAAACATAAAACATCCGTCAAACTAAACTTGATTTTCAGCTGACTTATAGAAGTTCAAAATACAGTCGATGATCTCGAATGTAAAAAACTGTTTTCCATTCCGTCTGGCCCTCTTGAAATTTTAGATTTCGCTCTACAGCTAAAAGGAATAACTTTCAAACTTCTCGGTACTGGATCAGATAATTGCTCATAAGAAAGTTTGGAATTTTTTCTTAGAAGAAATCAGCTTAACGACGCTGTGCTTACCAAATGAACGTTGATACGACTACAAGCACTTGCAGCTGAATAAGTAAAAAAAATGTGTGGCACACTGCAAGTAATCGCTAAATAACAAAAAGAACATCCGGAAAATCACAAGTAGTTACAGCTGAACAAATCGAGAGAATGTAACTCAGTCCACACGCAATCGTACCAAAATATTCAGAGAACTATTCGCCAGCTCACAGGTAAATGCTGGGCAAGAAAGTCTCTCAGTCCACATGTCCGTCAGTGCGAGTATTTTCATCAGAGGGGACTGGCAGAGAGTAGCCGAGCTTATCTGCAGTTTTGGGATGTTGTTCCAAGAAGTTTGGGCGCTGGCGGTCCCTACCGATACTTGATGGACATTTGAGGGCAAAGTTTTGCCAAAGACCTCGTAAGGTTGCTGTTTAACCCGATAGTTCATCCAACTTAGCGATGCGGACAGCCGCCGCTATCGCGCCCCAGGCAATGGTAGAAATTGTGTCCCCAAGTGAAAACTCGGGGTCTGCTAAGCAACAAAAACTGCTTCTTAAATAGAAAGACATGTACAACTTCAATAGATAAATGACGTACAAATATTACACGAAGTAAGCATGACAATAATAAAAGATTAATATAATAATTTACATGTACACCTGGAACGCATTAAAGTGCTTTAAAGAATTGATTAAACTAATATTATAACCCATTCTAAATATTCTGTATTTTTTGATTTGAATCTCTTCTGTATGAATAAATATCATTTGTTTGAACGGTTGACCTAAAACCTTGATATTTTTGTTTGGTGTTTAGCGGAAACAACTAAGTATAATTTGTATTAGGTCCTTAATTTGAGATAAATTCCTAAAAAGTAAACAAATAATCTTTAAAACTATTAGCGTTTGCTATCACGTGTCAATATTTTATAAGAATTATAAGTGCTTCAGCATATAATTTATTTTTGTCATTTTCCACAATTCCATTGAACATCACATCTATTTCAGAGCTTTTGCAATATGAAAATGATCATTTAAATTTTGCTTCAATGTACGTTACCTTCAAGAACAGAATCCGATGGCTAAGTTTGCTAGTCGTACCATAACTTGCACATACCACCGTTATTTTTCGAGGGCATTTCAGTAAATAGTTATGACAAATTCAATATAACTAATTCTACATGTCATTTAAGGGTCTGTCTTCACTTCAATGAAAGCGCCAACTCACAGTGAACTAAAACTAGCAAACTTCTTGTTCAAAGAAACTTGCTACACCAGTGACTTGTCTACTACAGAAACGATACAGTAGCTACATTTCAGTATTTTAAGTTAAGGGCAGTTAAGGAGCAAATATAATCCATCATCTCATTTTTTCTAAGACAAATTTGAAATAATTTTTTTTTGTATTTCGGATAGTAAGATTTTGAGGCACAAATTGTGCACTATGGTGTCTGTTCGTGGTCCACAATGAGAGGGCAATTTTCCGCCGACTCCGCACATAGTTCGTACAAGCAAGAGCTATACATACAAAGGGCCAAGACAAAAACAACTCAGAGCTGACTCTTACAAAGGTACTTTTCTGATCAAGGTGGATAAATAAAGTGCTTAATGTACGCAGTATGAACACATTTTCTTCACAAGCTATTATTATTATTATTATATTCCTCGTTTAACCACCTTCGCAAGCTAAGTTTTTATATTATTATTGGCAGTTTTATTGCATACGTAATCCGATTTGGAGAAGATTTGAGGGGCTATTTTACTGTCATATGCGTATTTCCATAGATCCAATATGTTGAAAACGTCAACTCTACTGTTCCAAGATACAAACATCTCTTCTTTCGTTAGGGTTTTGAAATTTTCGCAAGTGCAAGTTCTTTACTGTACAGTGGCCGTAGATGACATACAGCAACAGCATTCTGGTAATTCTTTTGCTGAGTTAGCGAACTGTTTGAGAAAGAGGACATTATGCAGGCGACCTGAACGCCCATTAAAGGTATTATTCATATAAAAACAGAGCTAAATAACCAAATTAAGAGATTCATTGCGTATTCACTGATAATTCGATAAGTAAATTTACCAATTGTTACAATAAAATAACTCGTATGTAAAAGGGTAACAGAATCGTTTAAATAAAAATTGCAATGATCACACGTACTAAACAGACAGGATGAATATGATATTCAAGACGAGCCTGACATCCTTCAAGATCATAATTTTTTATTCTTGTGCACGTGTGCAACACAGGCGCAACCTTCGCTCCTTGTGCGCGTGTGAGCAAAGTGTTGCGCAGATCTGCAGCCTACTCGGCTGTTGCAGCAGACTTGTCTGCTGCAGCAGATTTTTCTGCTGCAGCAGATTTGTCTTTTGTAGCAGACTTATCTGCTGCAAGAGATTTGTCTTTTGCAGCAGACTTGTCTGTTCCTGCAGACTCGTCTGTTGCAGAAGTGACACAGCATCTCATTATTGGATGACAGCGACGGAGTTGGTCGTCCTTGAGGCAAAGTTAGTGCAGTTTGCCGCCATTAAATGTGCTATATATAAAAAATATTGCATGTTTCTTCCATAACTTCTGATAATTTCCTCAAATATTCAGCAACGTATTTCTGCATAACTATCCTTTAAACAAATTTCCTCATTCTCACCGAAGTGTTACTGAATAACTATGCCCTCATATTTGATGCGACATTATGCAGGATGTGTCATGAGGGCAACCGTGTGAAGAAACCTGAGTTCTGACATCGCACTTGACAAGCAAGAGCTGGGCGCACACATGACGGGCCGAGTTTTCTGTGAGCATCTCAGTCGTAGAAACATGTAAGACGGAGAAGCATGTAAGTCGTAGAAGTATGTAAGTCGTAGAAGCATGTAAGTCGTAGAAGCATGTAAGTCGTAGAAGCATGTAAGTCGTAGAAGCATGTAAGTCGTAAAAGCATGTAAGTCGTAGAAGCATGTAAGTCGTAGAAGCATGTAAGTCGTACCAGCATGTAAGTCGTAGAAGCATGGAAATCGTAGAAGCATTAACGTCGTAGAAACATTTAGGTCGTAGCAGAGCATAAACAAGAACGCTGATACCATAAACAATTTATGCATAGCGTGCATAAAAATGTACATCAATAAATTTCATTTACTAGGACCATACGTGTTCAGTTTTCGTTTGCTTCGTGAAACGTTGACAGCGACTCATCCAATATAGTTCAGGATACACTCACAGAAGTGATTAGATAGCGTCTTTACTTTTTGAGATACATGACGTTTCATTTGTACACATTTTCATGTGCACTATGCATTACTGAGTTAATATGAAATCAACACCTGAGATACATAAGCCATGAGATACTTCTAACGCATCAGAATTTCCTCTAATCCGTAATCTAATGAAAAATAGCAGTGCATAACCAATTTGATTTAAATTAAATAATGAGCCTCTATTACCAATATTATTATCACCAGCTTGGTCGACTGGTGAGCGAATCTGCTTGCGAGCGGGAAGACCCGGGTTCGAATTCCGCTGCCGACATGGTTGACGCGGCTAGAAATACGGCATGGGACTTGGGTAAACAACCGAATAATTATCGAAGTAATTATCCGACCCAAGAATGGGCCAGAAGGTTCGTTCCTATAGCCTCATTCTATTCTACTCTAAGTATCCTCTGGAAGCCTAGTTGAGTGAGAGGAATGGTCGAATTTACCGAATTGAACATGAGTTAAAAACTCAATTGGTAACAAAATATGAACTAAGAACTCACTTCGTAACAGAGTATGAGCTAAAAACTCAATTAGTAACACAATATGAGCTAAGAACTCAATTAGTAACGCAATTTGAGTAATGAACTCAATTAGTAACACAATATTAACTAAAAATTCAAGTAGTTACAAATTTACCTTCACATACTTGCAAGATCTGAAGAGCCTCAACAAGTCCGGAGTGAGTACACTCTACTGGGGAATTTATGTTAATTTTAAAGATGAAATGAAATAAAACATAAAAAAATCGGGTAAAAGCCTTGGAGTTCGGTAAAATCTTTGATTTCGCAGCGTGAGCAGAAAAATGACTGCTAGGAACTTGATATCTTGGTGTTCTGAGGATGCTTGAAATTATCAGGCTAATACTTAAAACTTGAATTTTGAAGTCGCTGTTGCATGTAGTCACTTAATGTTTCTGTTCACTTCATCACTTTCCAACTACGAGTATGCTATTTTGGTGAATAAAAAATGCATCAGATACTCAGAGATGCTCCTGCTCCTTCATACAAGTAGGCACACGTACTCAGGCTACTACATACATGCAATGTCACCCTTCAGCACAGGAACTACAGCTTGTACTGGGCTCAAGTGGACCGATGTGTGAAGCTCAAAGCAGCTTTACAGATTCTTCAGCTGCGTCTCAGATACCCAAGCTGCTCTACATATCTCCAGCTGCTTCTCCAGACGTGCACCAGGTTCCCAGCCGTTGTTTCTGCTCTTTTACATATGTTTGAGTTGTTCGAAAGATGCTTCTGGTGCCACACAGACGCGTCAGTTACTAAAGCGGTGCTTCAGAGACTCCACAGATGCTCCAGCTGCCCACATATGCTCCAGCTGCCCACAGATGCTCCAGCTGCCCACAGATGCTCCAGCTGCCCACATATGCTCCAGCTGCCCACATATGCTCCAGCTGCCCACAGATGCTCCAGCTGCCCACAGATGCTCCAGCTGCCCACAGATGCTCCAGCTGCCCACAGATGCTCCAGCACACCGGGTAAGCTGGTACATCAATCAGCAGGTCAGACGGTCGTTCTGCGCCCAGTTTCTCGACCATAGCAAGCTTATGGCTGAGAAAAATGAACCTTTTGTAAGGCTTAATTTTGGCAAGAAAGATCTAAGCAGGAAACCTCAACGGAGGCGAAACGAAGATGCTGAAACGAGTTCACTTGATGCGGAGCTCCTAATAAATGGAGGTCGAGCAAACGGTTTTCATTATATATAAAGTCTTACTTCAAAGTCTGATTTGAAGTCAGCAGCGAGTCATCATTCACAGAGATGAGGTGTCAAAACAATGTTTAAAATTCTCCCTCAAGAAAACTGAAAAAGTAAATATTGAACAAACTTCTCAGTGAGTATTTTGCTTTTGGTAACTAGAACATATATGAAAATAATTTCAGGTGCTATAAATTAGCCCATTTTCGAGTGTGAATCTGAAATAGGACGCGTATATTCAAAATTTTTGCAACTTTTTCTTGAGTCAATTTTTATGTTTAAAATCGAGCACTTCAATCTGATTTTCTTGTTAATGATCTCGAACATAGAAGTATATAGTAAAATCAGAGGCAAAATTAAAAATAAATCGAAAATAGTGGAGCACAACATTTTCCCATCGTCAGTGGTTGATGAACAACCAATACATTTAATAATTAAATTCGAAATTGACTTATAAACAGAATAATGAAGCATTCCTAAACGATACACAAAACAAATCAAGTGAGGCACAGAGCTTTCGAGTTTTCAGTAGTTTAGTAAATGATTTATGTTTCAGCAGACATGAAACTGCAGTCTTTACTTAACTACTAGGTTCTTGATCCCTGCAATATTCCTTAAAAACTTCTCATCAACGATAAATGGATGATAATTTTGATGACATTCTTACGAGTCGCTGTCATGGTGAATAAGTTATACTACACACAGCACATGTACATAGAATACAATTTGTACCACATGCAATGCAAACATTTGTACCAAACGCAAGTCTCATAACGGTTATTTAAGATTGTTCCGTCACGACGAATAACACTGTTGACAAGCACATGTCATTGCATTCCAGCTTGT
>VCRD01000605.1:80897-96960 GCA_006783055.1 Trinorchestia longiramus | reverse complement strand
AACACTTCCATGCTGTAGTCATCACTTCCATGCTGTAGTCAACACTTCCATGCTGTAGTCAACACTTCCATGCTGTAGTCAACACTTCCATGCTGTAGTCAACACTTCCATGCTGTTGTCAACACTTCCATGCTGTAGTCCTCACTTCCATGCTGTAGTCCTCACTTCCATGCTGCAGTGACGTGACAGTCACACGTCATAACGTCAGATGTCCATATGCTAGAACTGAGAAGTAAAGAATTATACAGTATGTTACATGCAAATAATATCAAGTGCACCCAGTGAATAAATATCGAATATGCCATGCAAATAATATCAAATGCTCCACGTGAGTAATATCGAATGTCATATGTGAATAATATCATATGCGTCATGTGAATAATATCGAATACGCCATGTGAATGATATATAAAGCGCCATGTGAATAATCTCATAACCGTCATGTGAATATTATTGAATGCGCCGTGTGAATTTACTTATATAATAGAGTGTATCTCCAACTCTTTCTCTCTCTCTCTGTATCTGTGTGTGTTCGTCCCATTACTTCCTATCTATTCCTGAAGAAAAATAATTGAACTGAAATCAGAACGGGTATGCATGTATTACAAGCATTGTATTGTGAATACCAAAGGCGCCGGATCGCTAAAAATACGCCCTTTTTTCGCGTTATTAGGTTTCTTCTCTTACATGGCTATGTTATCGGTACATAATTATGTTATCTACCGATAATTATGTATGTTATCAGTAGATAACATACAGAATGGAAGTTATGCATATATTCGTGAAAAATATTCAGGTTCTGATAGTACAACGGGTAAAACTGAAAAATGTATTTTATTTCATAGATCCTTAATTTTATCACTTTTAAACCGAGGAATTTCAACGGTTACTATCTGGGCCATGTTATCGATAGACAAGATACAGAATGGAAGTTCTGTATATACTAATGAAAAATATTCATTTAAAACATAATAATTCGACGTAAATTTTTAAAGCATTATCTTTATAATGATTTCAAATTACTCAAATCTGAATCGTAGAATATCCATGTGAATATTATCGAATGCACCAGTGAATCTAATAATAATACTAAGAATGACTGTCGTCTGTTTATTTATTTATATATTTATTTATATGTTTCGCGTCACTTTAAAAAAATTAGAGATCCAGAACCTTATACACTCGAGTCCGTATCGTGGATACCGAGTTCAGTGCACGGGTACAGCAATTAAAGAAACTGATGTTCAAGGAAATTTGCTACATGATTTGTTTTTCACCAAGAATGTTCTCATTGAAGAAATACTCAATTAAAACGTTTGCCCTTTATAAATATATATAAAACTAAACATATAGCATTGCGTTCTTATATGTAATATATTTAATATCTTTCCAACAGTATTTGCTATCATTTTTGATGACACGGGTACACTGGACTATCTAATGCTATCTAAATCTAATCTAATACATACTAAGAATGACTGTCGTGTGTTTATATATTTATTTATATGTTTCGTGTCACGCTCTTAAGAACAGATAGGAAAAAATTGGCCCTGGCAGTCTTGGTTTCAGTTCACTGGTAAATTAATACACTCATTTGCGCTGTACAAGTGCACTATAATAAGTCACTTTCAAAAGAGAGATCCAGAGCCTTATATATCTGGATCGTATCGTGGATATCGAGTTCAGCGGTATATTGTGGCTCAAAAATACTGTATTCTAAGTCTTTATTACTGTCACAAGAAAAAATAAGTTACCTTTGAAAGAAGCTGAAGCATGGAAACCCCATTGTAATTTTATATTTTATATATTTCCAACAGTATTTGCCATCATTTTTGATGGCACGGGAACACTATTACTATCATGAGCGCCATATGAATAATATCGAATGCCCCACATATATAGAACTCTTTCTAGTGGTGAATGATGACTTTCCTCTTTGTCTGCAGCACTAACTCAGAACAAAGAAATATTCGTGACAGCCACAACAAGCTAACGGCTTTTTCTCCCGGCCATCACTCGCCTGCAAACGATCGAATTTCAATAAAAACTTGGATCTATGCGAAATAATGGTATCAATTTTTAACCAAGATTCAATAGGTCCTGATAAAGCTCGCATGAGGAAGATTTATAGAACTGAAGCCCTACTGATTTCCGTAACCTAAACGCAGGCTTTGTTGTTGTGGCGATCAAGGGAAAGAGAACATTGAGAGAATAGCATGGAGTACACAGAGATAAAAGACGAGACAAATGAATCATCGCTCATCATAACGTAATGCTGAACGTGGCTGTTATTTTATAAACAGGTACACGAGTCAAAGATAAGCTTCGTGGTAGCAAATTTTGTTCAGATATCGATGTCTAAAGTCTCTGTCCACATATAAATTGGAACCCTAACAATGGAGATTATCGAAAGCCCATCTTCTTACAATATTAACCTATAATTTCAATTTGAAGGTACTTTTTAAACAGCATATGCGTGCATTATATTGTGTCTGCTTTCACAGGCTTTCAATGTTTTTCAAGCGTTTTGAATAAAATGCGTTGTTTTCTAAAATGTTATTCCTAGATTATTGATGGAGATAAGCCATGATCCTACGCTCACTCGAACAAATAGAACGCTTTCACGATCTATTCCCTCTACGATTTTTCCCTTAGTTTCTATTTATTCTATTACCTCGCTATAGAGATGTTCCTAATTTTATCTGCTGGGTTCACTGAATACCCAACAACATTGTTGAGTGCTTCACAGAACTCTATGCAAATTTCTTCAAAAAAAAAATTGTCACAATATTCGACATTTCTGAAGGTCCAATACGGATTCATTACCGAATAATTGACCGTCACTGTTGTTTAAATGAGAAGCAAGTGTGAAACACGCTCATAAAGGAGCAGAAAAGGTGATGAACAGCATCTTTAACTTTAAACTTTATCTGTTTTTGCAATAGAAGTATTTCGTCATTTCAGGTATTTGTTCTTAAAGTCAATGCAAACATCCAAAAGTGTTTTTATTAACCATTCTTAAGTCATCATTTTCAAATCAGATCCATTTATTGGATGAGTGAATGCCAGCTTTCAATTCTGTTTCAGTTTCCATATTTTTTCCCTTACAGTCAGAGATGAAATTATTCGTAGCCCCACCAATGTCCAATACTTTCAGTCATTTATCAGAATTCAATACTCATATCATTCGAAACACTTTATATGTTTTCAAGTACATGAAAGGAATCCAAGCGTTTTTTTCACAAGGCAGATTCGATTTTGAAAATTTTTCAAGAACATCGTACATATATATTTGTATAATGAAAAAATTCTGTTAAAGGTATTGATTCAAGTAATTAGAAGGAATTCACATCTTAAATTCATGTGCAGAGTACTGTAGAATATTTATTTACCAGAATATTCTACATAGAAAGTTCCAGTAACGAACACAACATGGTTCAATAAGATCATCATTGTCATTGTCACAACATGGTTCAATAAGATCATCATTGTCATTGTCACATTAGCGGCAGGATGTCGAAGACAGAACACCTCAGCGTTGATTTTAGGAAAAATATAACTGACACACACAAATCCGATAATAGATACGAAACCGTTTCAAAATGTTAAACTATCCCTAGATCTACCGTAGAATATGTCATCAAAAATTTCAAGAGTTTGGCACGACAGCGACTTGGCCTGGACGTGGAAGACCCTTCAAATTGTCAGCAAGAGCTGCGCGTCAACTATGTTACGAGGATGATATAAGCCGAAAAGTTGTGTTGAAGGACATCACCAAAAACTTGAATACAAAAGGTAAGCGTTAGTACTCGTACAATTCAGCGTTGTTTAAATAGGAATGGTTCACATGGACATCCATCATGATGGATATCTCTTCAAAAGTCACATCATCTTTCAAAACATTTAAATTTTGCTAAAACTTTCTTCGACAAAGAAAATTTCTTTTGGGAATGAATACTACAGAATGATGAAATCAAAATTGAATTATTTTGAAATAATGATAAAAAATAAAATTTGTTGTCAGAAGGATGAGGCATTCCTCCCCAAGAACAAAGAGCAAACAGTAAAAATGGAAATGATTATTGGATGTTTTGAAGTTGTTTCAGCTCCCGAGGAACTGATAATTTAATTGTAAGCAAAGAAGCAACATAATTTCGTCGAAAGAGTGATTCAGAATAAAAGCCTCAAGTTATCGGCGCAAATTCTTGAGTCAGCCGGCAGTTTGATTTTAAACACGGCAATGACCCCAGCTATAAGTCCAAATCTGTGACTGCATGACTCCAGAGAAATAAAATAACAGTATGGTATATCCTTTGATGAGTTCTCACTTGAATCCCTTTGAAAATCTATGGCACGAATGGAAAGTTTGAATACATCGCCAAGCTCCGAAAAACCGTCAAGAATTTGAGCATGTAGCCATTGCAGAACGTAATGATATGCCAGTACAAATATTGTCCAGTTTGATAGAAAAGTATCAAAATCGTTTTACGAAAAGTATCAAGATGAAAAGCCATGGCATTGGCTATCAATATTGCTGTGTTCCCTTGTTCTAACTGTTCGAATATTTTTGTGACTTCATTTATTGAATGATGTTCTTGTTAAAACACTTAAATTAAATCTATCGTTCTAAAAATTGAGTTTTAAACATATTTTTACAAACTTAATAACACAAAAAGAGTTTCAAATTATACGACCATTAAATTTTAAAAATGACAAAGTATTGAGTACTGGTGGGTATATAAACAATGCCTTCGCTAACTCATGTTTAGTGACTGACTTGCCACATCACCAGCTTGGTCGACTGGTGAGCGAATCTGCTTGTGAGCGGAAAGACCCGGGTTCGAATCCCGCTGCCGACATGGTTGACGCGGCTAGAAATACGGCATGGGACTTGGGTAAACAACCGAATAATTATCGAAGTAATTATCCGACCCAAGAATGGGCCAGAAGGTTCGTTTCCATAGCCCCATTCTATTCTTCTATTCTTCAATATTGTTCTTTTTCTTCCTTTGAAACTAGAAAAACGTCGCTGCCTTTTTGTATGTAATGTCCTTTTCCAACTTGAAGGACATTCCTCTAAAGAGCTCTAGATTTCTTGTTAGCAATAAATGAGAATATTTTATGATATATTGTATCTTGTATTGTACTTAGACCAGCATGTATTTTATTTAAATCTACAACAAAATTACAATCTCAAATTTTTATCTTACTGCAGCAAATACAGGGTGCGACAACATAACTTCCTTTGATCAAAGTGCTTCAAAAGCAAACGCAACTAAAACTATTAGATTGAAATACCTAATTTTTGGTTTCTTCGAACCACAGTAAAATTTTCAATTTTTTCAGGTTTACCCAAAGATCTTGGGCAAATTTTAAGACATTTTGACAATGTAGCGCCTTCAACAAACTGTGCACCAATCCAACCTGTGGTACATCAGACCAAGCAAAGAGTGTATCAACAACACAACACGCAGAGGCAGCATTGAACAGCTCACTTGCAACAACAACATTTGTGGCAGCATTGAACAGCTTACTTGCAACATCAACATTTGTGGCAGCATTGAACAGCTTACTTGCAACATCAACATTTGTGGCAGCACTGAACAACTCACTTGCAACATCTACATTTGTAGCAGCATTGAACAGCTTACTTGCAACATCAACATTTGTGGCAGCATTGAACAGCTTACTTGCAACATCAACATTTGTGGCAGCACTGAACAACTCACTTGCAACATCAACATTTGTAGCAGCATTGAACAGCTCACTTGCAACAACAACATTTGTGGCAGCATTGAACAGCTTACTTGCAACATCAACATTTGTGGCAGCACTGAACAACTCACTTGCAACATCAACATTTGTAGCAGCATTGAACAGCTCACTTGCAACAACAACATTTGCAGCAATGAAGAACTCACTTGCAACATCAACATTTGTGGCAGCATTGAAATACTCACTTGCAACAACAACATTTGTGGCAGCATTGAACAGCTCACTTGCAACATCAACATTTATGGCAACATTGAACAGTACACTTGCAGCATCCACATTTCTGTCTCGTAGATGTAGAACGCGGCAGCAACTCGAGCGCTTCAGTCCGGCCGACAGAAGCTGCCTCGATGTTCAGATATCAATCACGTACGGCACGCAGAACACGGCCTCCAGGCGACAAGTTAAACAGCGCCGAACTTAGCCAACCCCAACTTTGTCGAAACTTAGCCGAGAGGCAGCGATCCTGCAGGCTTGTATCTGCCAATATTGCTTCGCTAATAGCGATACAATGCCATCATGCTCCCGACTACGGCCTCATTGCAGCCTCTGCTCCGATAATGCAATACCTACTAAAAATGCCACGGCGTCCTCTGCAAAATGCATTCCAACGCTCCTCAGACCTCAGCCCCAGGACACAGTCTCCTTAACTAAGTGTTCGTCCTTGCTTCTGGTCGTAATGCCTTCAACGTGAAGCACTTGTAAACCCGTTTGAAAAGTAGCTGTATGAGCAGGACTAAATTAAATTGCGTTTTTAACATGATTGAACGTTTTTATGCCATGGTACCTTCCCAGGCACATACTTCATAATGTCCAGGTATAAATCCTGTACGTCTGGTGACACTAGCAGTTAGCGCTACAAACTTACTGTGTACTAGTGTGACACATTTGACATCATGAGACTGGACGAGCTAAATCGTAATTTTATATTTTTCCTCGAGTCGTAAAAACAAGCCTCGTTTTCGGCATTTATCACGAAAAAATTCAACTTCAGTTCTAGTTTAGTTGAAAAAAATTGAAGTCGAGGGAAAAGGGAGCCCCAGCATCGGCAGGAAACAAAAACAATGAACGCACTAAAAGAAAATAATGACCACACAAAATATTTTGACAAGGTGGTATGGGTAAAAAAATACAATAGAACTAATTCTAAAAGTAATACCTCAAGCAAAATTGAGCTGCAGTATAAAAATAGACAAGGTATTTGGTTGTAAAGTCATGTTGTTTTTGATTTGATCCCTTTGGAGAATTTTAAGGGTTATACAATTAGCTATTTTTAATTAAATTTATGTCCTAATCTCTCAATCAGTTTATGAGGAATAATAAGTAGTAGTATTCAATTAATTTTGACTGGCTCAACCCTCTGAAAATGAATATTAATGAGGAGCATCTGAAACATTGTATGCTCTATGAATACAAAAGGTGGTTTGCAAAGTTCTTAACTGGAGATTTTAACTTCAAGGACCGCCCACGTTCGGGAACATCAAAATCAATTGATCAAGAAACCATCAACGATGCTGTTGAGCTGAATTAGAAAAAAAACAGCAGAAAATTAACTCAAAAACTCAATACAACTCATGTCACCATAATTTCATGCCTTCATGAACTAAAGAAAATTTTCAAACTTGGACAATATGTTCCCCACTATTTGAATGATGCTCAACGAAACCAAAGATTGACTGTCTTCACATCTTTGCTTTCAAGGAACCATCGAGACCCATTTTTGGGAAGAGTTGTCACTGGAGACAAAAATGAGTTTTATCTTACCAATACTCAACTAAAAAGACAGTGGTTAGACGAAATCAAAGTCCACGGTCAGTTCCATAATAGGGACTACTACACCCAAGGAAGATCATGCTCTGTTTATGGTGGGACATGAAAGGATTAATTCAATATGTGTCATTAGATCCCAATCAAACAATTACAGCTGAAAAATATTGTTCTCAGCTTGATGATATAAAAAACTGCTTTATCAAGAAAAAGATCAACATTACTTAATAGGAAAGATGTGTTTTAGCATGACAATGCTAAACCTCATACTGCACGAATAACTCAGGAGAAATTTATGAGCTTTAATTGGGAAGTTTCCCACATCTAACTTATTCACCTGATATTGTTCCTTCTGATTAGAACTACTTCAGGTCTTTGCAGCATCACTTCAGCAATAGAATTTATGACAATCGCGGACTACTTAAAATTGCCTCAATTGATTTTTCTCTTCAAAATTCAAGAACTTTTTTCATGAAGGCATCAAAAAGCTAGTTGACCGTTGGAGAGAAGTCATAAGAAATGAGAGAAATTATTGCAAAGATTGAAAACAGCATTATGTGAATTTTCGAAATAAAATCAACGTGCTTCCAACCTGATATATGAATGCAACAATTAAAATTGATGCGATCACAGTGCGAGAAATGTTAAAGCTTTAGGAAACCATCGGCCACATTCAGGGCTACATCTAAACTCCATAATTTAGCTGTAATCTATCTTCATCCAGTCATTAAAACTAAAATCTAGACGAAGTTCTCCCTCATAATCAATAACCCTATTTCTAAAAGTGAACTAATGCACGTTGTTGGCTGTAATACAGAGCGCTTTTATAAGAAACTTTGCCCTAATACTAAAGAAAACATGCGAGCAGAGAAGGCGTTGTTCTTCAAGAAAAGTGCTTCTCTGAGAGTAATATTACGCGGCAAAAGTGATGTGGCAGAAGTTCATCACGTCAGGAGTCTTTTAACTCATCATTTAAGGAACTTTGAACTTCATACATGTACTTCTTTAAAAACAAGCCCCAGGTCAAGTCTCAGCTATGGGCTACCTCTGAGATAAACGCAGAAACACGTTGGCAAATAGAGTGACTTCGATAAAGAACTATCAATGTTTCTTGTCATTACATAAGCCATTGAGTGTAATTTTTTCATTTTATGTTAATAGTATGATACTTTTTTATATTATAGAAAGTTATCATCAAACAACTTTTCCCTCTGAATACAGCCAATAGACTTTTAAACCCAATCGAGTCTTGAAAGATCTGTCAAATATTTCATGTGGTATTTATGTATGAAATAAATCCCACTATGACGTGACCTGCGAATTGTTTTACATAACTATATCGTATTTTGCACTAGGAGAGCAATTGTCGATAGTACTTCATGAATATAATGGGGAGATTGTGTCTGCAAAGCCAAAGCACAACGTCAGCCTCATTCTGTTCGTCATGGTGTCTGTAGACGCTCAATGATGTATTAATTTTCTTCGGACTCGGACTTTATTGGACAAGAATATGATGATCCCCAAATACCTGGAAATGTATTAGACTACATGTGCACCTAACTTTTTCTTACACAAAAAATTTATGTGTTATTTATTGACAAGTTTCTGTGCGGCAGAGTCATGCCTGTTAGATGCACTTAGTTCGAACTCAAGGCATTTGCATGTTTTGAAACTAAAACCTTTTATTCAATCTCTCTTTACGTAGACCTATTTTAGTTCAGATAAGGCATCGATGGAAGAAAACAAATCAAGTAGGGAGTATTCCAATAACTTCCTCAAAAGTTTAAGGAAATACCATCATTGCTATTTTTGACATTTTCAAAAGATGTTTCGCCGCTTGAAAACATGCCGTATGATTTAACATGAAACATTTCTAGAATCACGTGCTTACATTATTACACCTTATTTGATGGCATAAATAATCCTTATGTTACTTGTTTAGAAGAACAACAGAGCAATTCCTTCTGAATAAATAGCATATTATCGATTAACTAATTTTTCCAGCATTTAAGTGAGGAACTTTGTGGCTTGAGAGAAAAACAATGAACAACACTGACTTCATTTAGTTCCTAGATGACCTGAGTGTGTAAACCTTAAGTCAAAGTAACTGTAACGCAGTAATTGAAGCAGTAGTGTTCAGCAATCCTAATGAGTCAAATTTATCATTCTCTTTGATGCTCAATGTCTTGATTTCATCGAGTATCACTGAGCATTTTCAAAGACTAGAGAAGTCATGAGTATTTTTGGATGGTCTCAAACGCAAAGCTATCATTGAGGGTATTTTTCCGTGGTCTCAGAAGTGAGTACTCATAATAAAGAAGGACTTATCGAGCGCAGCCCTTAAGCCCCTGGAGCGGTGAGATTAAAACTTGTCAGAGAAGATCCGGTTCTTTCGCCACAACTTTGTCAACAGAGGCAGGAGGGAGGCGGAGCGTAAATGCAAAACACCAAACGAAAATAATGGAACTTTAAGACAAGGGAAAATCACATTCTTCATCCGACGAGCGGAACGCCTTTTAGCCCCACGAGATATAGACAGTATAGGAGTTAGCGTAGGGAGCTGAAACACAGCATAATTGTAAGGTTGTGAAAGATCTCAACAATACTTTACTTTAGCAAGAAGTGTGTTGATAGAATACATTTACTCGTCGCTTAGATCTTAAGACTTTATCGACACATGAGTTTTTTAACTTATGGAAAAATGATAGTCAAATTGTAATAGAAGTTACAAGTATGAGAAAATATTAGATATCAGAAGAGCTGATCAGTATCCGCCAGGAACCTCATTTGGCTGATGCTTATTTTATTCTATTTCTGTTTTTTTATATTTGAGGGAGAAGGTAGGCGGATGCAAAGGTCCATCTGTTAGTGTCGCGTCTGCCTCATTGGCAGTCCCGCCTACAGCTTCCTTCTGAATATTGCATGGCCTCATCCCTGACCCACCAGGCCTCATCCCTGACCCACCAGGCCTCATCCCTGACCCACCAGGCCTCATCCCTGACCCACCAGGCCTCTCCCTCCCCCCCTTGTGTGCACTGCCACTCTGCACTCACGCTAGCGAGGCCTGCACTGTGTGCACTGCCACTCTGCACTCACGTTAGCGAGGCCTGCACTGTGTGCACTGCCACTCTGCCCTTGTCTCGCACAGTGCAAAAGAAAAACAAATCAGTAGTACGCTGGTGAGTGTCAGTAGTACGCTGGTGAGTGTCAGTAGTACGCTGGTGAGTGTCAGTAGTACGCTGGTGAGTGTCAGTAGTACGCTGGTGAGTGTCAGTAGTACGCTGGTGAGTGTCAGTAGTACGCTGGTGTCAGTAGGACATCTAGTGACAGTAGAAATTAATTCCTCAAACAGGTTATTACTGAAGTAATAAGTAACAAAAGCAAAATGTTTCAAAGAAAAGTCAGAGATAAAATTCAAGACAAACTTTAAATTGATTTACTGATAAATTATTGACAACAGTTTTGGTACATAATGAGCTATGATGTCTAAGCTTTCAAGCGCATTAATAAAGAGACAACAACACAGCTCCTGAGGGCACGTCACCACACGACAATCCTTTGAGCTGGGAGAGGGAAATGTATTTTTGAGGTTTACTGTAACAACTCTCATGATACTTGATTGAAAATAGTAAACTTACAGCACACACTCATGTCAAAAACAGTCAGTGTATTCCAAAAAGTGTAATAGTACAAGTGTAATAGTACAAGTGTAATAGTTTGTACAAAAATGTCATAACCCAAAACGTATGGAAGTCAGCTGCTGAGTGTCGACCTCAAAGACAGGAATACACTTGAATAATATGAATATTAGTATCAAAAACTCTGTAACTAAATAAGATATACTGATGAACTTTGAGGTACAAGTGTGGTTCGTTGTCTGATGAAGTATTTTCAATACATGGAATAATTGTTCGAAATTTGATGATTAATCTATTGTATTACGTTAAGGAATACTAAAGTTATAATTCTTCCGTTTTCAAATCGAAAGACTTATAGTTTGATTCACATTACTGCGATATCTACTCCAGAAATACAATACATAATAATAAAAATATGCTTGTAGTGTGGATATTAAACAACTATGCTACAGTCGTGTTTATTGATCTTTGAAAAACTTTTGAAATTACAGATCATAACATCCTGTTTTATAAATGAAGACAGCCTGGTACTAGTCCTAACATCACTCGGCGATCTTTCAATGAGTTAAGAAATTGATGCGGGGACGTCGAAAAAATATTCACAATGCGTAACTTGAAACCCAAAAATGCACAATTTCGGGGTCATTTGAAAGATCAACACAACAAAATTATAACACGCAAAAAAATGTTCAACATTTTGGTACAAATGACAAGTATAGTCCATACAAAAGAGAATTGATTTAATTGAAATTTGTTTATCCAATAACAACTCATAACATAATACAACAGTTTGCATTAGGATTTCATTTAAATTGTTGATATGAAAGCATGAATGTCATGGGAGAGGCTCGTGTAGGATGCCTGTAACTCTTTGTTCTCCCCTCGAGAAAAACAAATAAAAAAGTAGAGAAAAGGCCGTTATGAGTGGAAAATGAGACCGGCAGCGGACTGAAGCAACAAGACTTGTTGACTTTGCAATGGAACAACGCGGGCTGCATCTGAGGAATGCTAATTCCTGCTGGGTTGTGAATTCATGAGTGTTATTAATACACTCCTCGCGTATTCGAGACAAGCTCACGGATCTTAATGACACATTAGGATGACTCTAGTCTCTAAAAACACTGAAACGCAATTTATTCCTGCACACTTCATTTGTAGAAAAATCTACCCTTAAATTTCCTCTTTCTCTTATTCATAAATTTAATCTTTTCATGTAAATGAAAACAATTGAGACACAATGACTACAACTACCGTGATTGCAGGATGCAGGTCTTTAAAAACAGGTAGTACCGCACTATTACTTCCATACTGCAGTTTTCTGGTTTACATTCGAGCCATAAAAAAAGAGCTTTAAAATACATGTCTTCTTACCTGCTGATACGAGCAGACCTCTGTTATGGTGTTGCAAACCATGGCCCGCAGAGGCGAGCGTAATTTAATTCACCGCACATCCTGTAACAGAAGTTCCCTCCCCCCCCCCCGCTGTGTGTTGCAAATGAGGTGTTTGTGCAGTATCCCTGATACGACCGTGAGGACCCCCTCCTCCTGGCTGATACGCCCCTCCACCCCTATCCATGACGCCCCCTCGTCTCAAAACACGTCCATTAGGGCAACTTCATCGACCAGAAAAATACTCCATTGAATTAAAACCCTTAATTCAATTCAATTTTAGGGTTATATCACAAAGCTCGTAAATGCTTTGTAAAATACAGTCAATGGATCCAACCTCTTGGCATGAATGCATTCAGTACTCCGAACTGTTCGTAGATTTGATGCGAAGCTTTGATAACAAAACTGAATAAACGTCGACCAGACATGAGTCGAAAAATTCTTCAGCACTAGATTCGATCAAACTAGGATTATGAACGTCGTTTTGTAAAACGTACAGAAAAAATTATTTCTTTTGTGAATGAAGTATCTGGAAGGCGAAAGTCTGCAAGAGTAAATTTTTAGATTGTATATATTTATAACATATAAATACATAATATATAAGTATTGTTAAAACAATGTGTTCATGTACACAATATATGCTGGCATTTCTCCTTAGATCAAGACTGTAGCGCATTGCAGGAATATGTACATGGTCAGAGCAAGAATATGATGATCCCCAATTACGTGAAAATGTACTGAACTATGATGTATGTACAACTAAATTTTTTTACACAAAAAATTGATGCTTTTTGTTCGTAGTGCGTCCGCACCTGCTGGAGGAACTGAGTTCGAACTCAACTAACTTATCTGAGGTTTTATATTGCTTCTGGACTAAATGTTTTTTCTTTATACATAAAAGTTGTAATCAATGAGTTCATTATGTAGAAAGTCAAATCTACTTGTGAAGTTGCTCGTTTAAAAAGTGTTCAAATAAATTTAAAGGTACGTCTAAGTAAATACTAACCGTAAGAATGTATACACATCAGTAAAAACAGTTCTAAAAATGCATTTCCCCTGTACCCTGTTTTCTTCTTGTGCTTTAAAACGGTGCTTCGTTTACTGCCTTGTCAGAACCCTTAGAAGCGATGCAGATGTTTGATTTAAACAACTTCAATTCTTATAACCACAATCAAAAATAAAGACAGTGAAACAGCGCGATCAAGCGATGCTTTAATGTGTTATTATAAGGACAACTTCAATACAGTTCTTAGATGTGCAAGCATTTCTCTCTATGATGCGTGAAGTCTTAATTCATCAAACGCATACCACATAAACCAATGATGTGCGTGTCTGAGTGTGATACAAAACGTAGAACAAAGATATTGGAGGAAAATTACTCTCTGGTTGTACGGAAAAGAAACTAAAGCAACAAACTTGTGTGCAAGAGCCTCAAAGTTGCTATTCTGCGGCCAGAACCATAATGTCGATCGCAACTAACAAGGTATCAAGAGCTTAGGAAAAGTTTGTTCTACTTTTAGGCACTTTACGTTGGGCAGCAAAGGAGAGATTCTAGGGTGCAGCGTTTGTTCTTGTGCGCGGAGCCATGAACATCAGGCAGCTATTGGTTTGGCTTAGACACTCCGAAGATTTGTGGCACAGGCAGAAATGTGTCATGAGTACTGGGACACATGGAACTCTAATGTAAGTCTTGCAGTTGTATTAAAGTTTCAGAATAATACATGACGAAAGCAGTCTTACTATTCAAACAAAGTTAAATTGTAATGTGTTTTAATTTTGTATAATGACACACTTTGAATAATGTGGAATGTGTTTATTTCACATTATTTAAAGTTAATGAGGACTTAACTTATTAATTCCACATTAGAAAGTGTTTCACACATGGTTCATTCATCTTTCCCGTTGTTTAGCGAAATAAGAATGAAACATGTGTAAAAAATGAAAGTTATAATGTATGTGAGCAAATAAAAGTTTTCTCCTAGACACTCGACATGTATAATCTGAACTTCTAGAATTGCAGGGCAAAAACGATTACCCGGCAAGTGCTGCGTAATTGTTGTCAGTTAGCCTAGCACATGCTTTTGCCCTCCAATTAACTGAAAGTGCTCGGAAAGCATGTAAGAGCCTGAATGTATTACTTACTGATCGGTAGATTTTGGTTCATTGTGAATAAGGTTTGATTTACCAGAATTTAAAGCCCGATAAGGCGTTACTGAATTCTTACTTTCCCAGACAGATCAGATGCAATATTTCGGTGGGTTCAGCTGTAGATAAGTCATTTCTCTATAAATATGGAACGTGGAAAATGAAGGGATAGTAGCGTTCTGCTGTTTTTCGTTCTGGAAGAATCCACGGAGTCGTGTTGCCAGCACAAGGATCGGCTTTTGAAATGCTTCATACCCAAGAGCAGCTGTCACGACTGTAAAACATCCCGTGGACAATTTAGTTTACAAACTACATTCTTCACTGCAACACAATCAAATAACTGATCTCAGTCTTGGTAACCGTAGCCCAAGCTATCACAGAGGCTGGTACTTTAATTTTACTCATTGTTCAGTCCACGCTGTTCTTATTACGACACCAAATGCGAGTTTTCTGGTGGTGGAATTATTATAAGGTATAACATTTTATGAGCAAATGCAAAAATTATAAGCATGGAGACAGAAAGGTGTTTGAAAATTATTTAATATTGTCCGTTGCATCATTTTCCTTCAAAGGCAACTGTGAGATTAAATTTTTTCTGGTCTTTGCACTTAAAAATTCTTACAGAGAATGTCAAATATTATTCTCCCAGATTTGTCGTACCTTTTGCCATCAGTGTGTGGTACAAATTCGGATTAACTCGAAGTTTTTCCAGAAATTGAACTTGAGATACAGTTGAGGAAGCACGCTCATTCCTGGTCAGTTTTATAATTCCCCGTCATTCTGTCCTCCTCGTCACGAGCTGCAGCTCCTGTCTAGTGCTTTACTCTAGTCGTGTCTCAAAGTCGATAATCTTCTATTTATTTTATTCAATTTTTTAGTTCAGAGTGTGATGCCTAAAAATGAAACGTCATTATGCAAAAATCAACCGGAGAAATACAAAAATTATGAAGTATTAAAAATACACAAAAAATAAAATTAAACTCAATATTTACCTCTCTATTGAGGAAAAGTTATGTACAGCAATTTGCTGCAACCATAAATATGTAGCAACTTTAAGCAAAGCTGATAATTTGAAGCTTGAACAATTTTACCGTATATTCAAATACTAAACAATAACTTTTACACTATCCGAGTTATCAAAAGTAATTCTGTTCACGCTACTTTCAAATCACAATAATCATTTGATTTCTATTTCAAGATATGATAAATACGTAAAGGCAATGGAGGGTTCGGGCTCCTTTTCATAAGCAATTCATGCATACAGAGGTCTCATTAAGCCACTCCGAGCGAATAACTTTATATATATATATATATATATATATATATATATATATATATATATATATATATAT
>VCRD01000605.1:61092-73676 GCA_006783055.1 Trinorchestia longiramus | reverse complement strand
ATATATGTTTCGTGTCACTTCCAAAAAAAATAGAGAGATCCAGAGCCTTAGATACTCATACTCGAGTCCGTATCGTGGATACCGAGTTGGGCGGGGTATAGCCCTATGATTCGGATACATTGTACCCGAATATGACACGAATTCCAGAGTCAATTGCAGCAGTAGAAAACTAAGTGTCTTAGTTTTCACTAGGAATGTTGTCATTAAAGAAATATTCAATTAAAACGTTTGTCCTTTGTAAATATATATAAAACTAAATGTATTGCACTGCGTTCTTATATGTAATTTTATTTATTGTCTTTCCAACAGTATTTGCCATTATTTTTGATGGCACGGGTATTATCACAAAATCTCTGCCGTCATTTTTGACAGCTGGGTACACTAGTAGCGTAATAATTCCTTACCTTTTCTGACTTACATGACTTACATACTGGACTCCACGAAAATGAAAGACACAAATTCATTATTTATTAATTTGTTCATTTCATTTAACATCATAACTCATTAAGAGCATGAGAAAAATGCCACATGGTAAAATCAACGGCAAATTGGACAATTAATATCGTAATGGCCAGGTTTCAAAAGTAACAAACGACGTATGTAGTGAACGACAGCATCGTCTTTTCTTTCTACCATATTTTTATACAAAATTGTGAGAATGACCTATTTTGAATAAGTTAAACAAAAATAAATACAATTAACTAACACTAATAAAAAACAAATGTTGTACCTAAATACCGTGAAGGAATTGATACATATGATGCTAAGGCAGCCGAACTACTTGTATTAGTTTGTTGCGCGTGGACGTCAGTGCAGATTTGACGCCGTATATCATGCTACGAGGATGCTTAATTTTACATTCAATTTAATGGAATATGCATTGGAACATAGGAACACCGTGTGTTAAAACTGCCGTACACCGAGGATTTAGTGCTTACGTTTCTGACAGTAATTATGAATGTATTTCAAATTATTGTTACAGTATATTATATCCATTACAGAAGCATTTAGGGTGACTGATACTGCATTTTACCACATATACTCGTACTTAGAGCGTGAAAATCAATCCCTCACGCCTCATGCATTCTTCCTTTGTCAGAAATGTGCGGTAAACGTACATTCGTTTCATTTCCGGAGACTAAACATAACCAGTCAAAAGTTTTCTTTACATATAAGATCGTAAACTGATACTTGATTGAACAGTCTTCATTAGAAAGATTGAGACTAAGAATAAAAGCAATGACAAATTCTAATAACTTAAAGGACTTCATTGAGCTGTAACCCGCCAAAGGCAGACGATCTCCTGAGGCATTCAAAGAAATAAAACTCTTCCTGACACCTTGGAACGTGAACGGTGGAGGGGATCATGGAAGCGATCTATACAGCTCAAAAATAATTCAGAAGTAGCACATACGGCGACTGCAAAGGGGCCTTCCTATCTCTCCCCTTCATAAAATATTGCAACAAGCGAAATCCTCGAAATTGGCTGCGGAGAACACCAATCACTGCCTCAATATCTAGCAGAAGAGAATAAATACAATATTCCAATACCTCAGGCTACCGAATTGAGAGGAAGCGTTGCAAACTCTCAGGATAAAATATATCAGATTTCCATGTTATTTAGATTGAGTCTCTGAAGTGTCACTAGGTTAATTGTCAATGCCTTGCAATGCCCTTAAAGGCAACGCTCAAAACTCTGGCCTGCTGAACGCTCACAAATATTTTGAAATAACGACTAAAAAAAAGAGATGTTTGATAGTGTGCACTTAACGTTAGTGGTGCCTACTTACTGGATCGTCATCTACCATCGCAGCATCCGAAAATTACGCAGATATCGCAACATCATGACAAATAAATCCTTTTACGCTAGCTATTTCGTAAGAAATGTGTTTCCCTGAGCGTCTTCTATAATACTAACAAAGAAAATACAGTAATAGAAGCATTCGATAAAAACTGAGACTACTTCAAAATTTGCTTCTAGTTTACAGAACAAAATAAATATTAGTGGGAAGAGATGAGCGTAGGGAAAAGAGAATCCTAGTAACGTCTCAATAAGACACTGAAACTAAAATAACTATCCAAGATACGAGAAGTATATTTGAACTTGAAGATCTTTCCAGGGCAGGGGAAGTACACAAGAACATGAAGATCTTTCCAGGGCATGGGAAGTACACAAGAACATGAAGATCTTTCCAGGGCATGGGAAGTACACAAGAACATGAAGATCTTTCCAGGGCATGGGAAGTACACAAGAACATGAAGATCTTTCCAGGGCAGGGGAAGTACACAAGAACATAGATCTTATCAACGGAATAGGCTCGTGTACTGGAAAAAATGCGATTGAAGCTGGGGAACAAAAGCGATTACTTAATTTCCATAATGAAAGTCCTACCCGGTATGAAACATACGCTGGAATGTAATGGGTTGAAAAAGAAAAAAAAGAGTACTTCATGGAAACGAGACCAGTTTTTTCTCTGTGTAATGATTAAAAGCGTGTTATATAATTCAAGCTGCTTGTTTTGAGGATTATTTATCCATTGATGCGTAGCACTCATAAAATTTTACATCAATAAATTGCATTCATCTCAAGAAAGTAAAAGAACTATCAAATCACGTGTTGATTTTCGATCTATTTTGGTCCTGTGAGAGTACAACATATTTCAGGATCTATTTTGGTCCTATTAATTGAAAATATACTAATATCATCCAAACTGTTCATGACATGTAAGTGCGTAAAGGCTTTATTAGTTGAATCCATTGATACTTTAGCATATAATCGTTAGTACATGACCAAATGAGTTCCTGTTTTATTCAGTTTTTTTGACTTCAAACTCGCACTCGAACTCTGTACACCAGCTCTCGTACCAGAAGTCCGAAGTATGAGTTTCCTTACTCAATATCCACTCGAACAAATTTGAAAACAAACATAGTAACAGAAATTGATTGACACAAAAACCCACCATATTTATGATAACAATGTCTCCTGCGTAGCAGTACAGGCAGCTTAGTGCATTAATCGTGCTCGTGCTAGTCGACCTTTTACTTTTCCTTCTACTAAAAACAGTTTATATAAGTCACTAGTTCAATTTTTGTAACATAATATTGGTGGTACTCGTAGTGCACTGAAAAATACAATAAAATACAATAGGTAAGGCATCTTATCAACCAGAAAAAGCAAGAAAAGGGCTCTTATGTCTTTTTTCCATGAAAATATGTGAAATCAAAATTATGCATGAAATAGGGTGGATAAAGAAAAATTTACAAGTTAGATAAAAAAGATCACCACGTCGTCTGTTCTGAACTTTGCTGTCAGTTTTTGTTTCACTTTTCATCTGAAGCTGAAATGAAATACAAAAAATAGAAATAATTCGTGATAATGCATCATGCTTGTTTCAAGAAGGAGAGCTTGAGAATTCACTTAGGCTATTGGTAGAAATTCAGCTTCAGTGAACTCTGAGTTGAAGGCAGGTGTAATGACTTATTTTGAGAATAATTAGGAAGAATATTGGTTAGGATTGCATGTGTGTGACTTACACAGGCGTGAATGGCCTTTGCGTTACTTCATTCAGAAAACTTGATGGTCTTATAGAGAGCACTATAAAGTAGTCAGATCCTCTCCGCAACGAGTTGGATGCAACAACACAACTGCAAATTAAGATTCAAGTACTTCCACCCATTTCAGCGTTACCTCAAGAATTTATTGAAGACAGCACTAATTAGTTCTACGCTTATCATATCGTAGAAGGAATTAGATCAAGACAAGTACTTCAGTCACGGGCTTACTTGAAGATTGGACCTGTCAATCACAGCCCTGGGTTACGTGCAGCTCTGGGACTCTGCAGGACTTAGATTTCCAAACACCAATTAGAAGGAAAGATGCTGAAGAATTTGTGGGTGATTACAGAATTCATTATTGGTGTATGTTTTTTCAACTTGTGCAATGTGAAGCTCAATTCTGAGTGGTCGATCGTTCCAGTCACTTATTTCACCTGCTGTGTTGTTTAATAACACGAAACAAATTGGTGAAAGACATCGTCACACCTGTAGTGAGAAAGCTCACTGCTATGCTTAATTTGAAACAGGATTGCAGTTAACTATTCCCAGCCAACGTTGGAACCTTTGTGCTGAGACTAGAAATAATTCTAATATTAAGATGTAGCTCATTTAACGAATAGCAGTTAGATGATTGCTCATTTTGACAAAGAAAAGTTACCCAATTAGATGCCAGTACCATCAAACTTCATAAGCTGTAGGAGTTTAATTTAGCAATCTTAAAACCACCATTGACATTATCAACTAATTAACATTTTAAATTACCTAAAAACACACCAATGCAAGTAATGAACTTGCATTAACTCACAAAATACGAGCGGTGTAATAAAATAATCAAAGAAGCTGCTGGTCGTGTTCGCAGTAATGAGACTTTGGAAAGTCACAACAAAGTACAGCAAGAAGCAGACAGCTGATGTAAAGAAAGAACATATATATTCGTGAAAGCATTGGCTACTTTCTAGCAGTATAGGTAGACAGTATATGATCATTTGAACTTTTCTACAGGATGAATATAAAGCTGAATTACGTTGAAATTCCCCAAGTACAATTAAAAACTACAGTGCATGGAAAAGTTGCACAAAGTTGTACCAAAAACAAGTAAAATCGTTCCTTGAAATTGCAGACTTTTCCACTCCTCGAATGTGCAACTGCGACTCCTATAGCTACATAGAACTAGTTTAAAAATACTCATCAGTTATTCAGACAATATTTGGTTTGCTATAGTTTGTGAGATCTAGAACCTTCATTACAAATGTTTAAATTCCTGCTTCAAAAACAAACCAATAGGGCAACTTAGCCTATGCTGGCTACGCATATGTTTAAAATAAGACACTGTTCTTAATAACGGTTTCATTCCAAAACACTACGCAAGCTTAAAATCAATCGTTATTTCAAATTTTGATACCCTGTGCAAAAAATAATCAGTTGTAAATGCATGGGAACCCTACGTTTGTGAAGACTAAATTTAAACGGAATAATTGGGTAGAGTGCAAAAAAAATTCAGACTGCTCAAGAATTATGTCATTTTCGGCAAATCGATTAAAAACAATTATACACTCCATAAGAACACACAGAGACTTTCTCAGTATAATTCAAGATATTCTGTAAAATGTACAAAAGAATAAAAGACGCTCTGAACGAGGTAGAAATTTTGAGAAGGTTCCGTTTTTAGTAATTAGTAGTGCCAAATGTCAGTGTTTATTCGAATAATTTGATTCAGGAAAGTAATTTCAAGGTAAAAATTGTAGTACTCTAAACTTCTGTTACAAGTTTGAATTCAACTTTTAATACAAGAATGAAATAACTACTCAGATCTCTAATATTAAAATAGTTAATAATAACAAGTAAGCTTACTTTCTCGAAGAATACTCAATTATTCTTAATACTACAGCAGTGAAAATTCTATTCTAAAGAATGCATTTAATTTCACACTAATCAAATTACGACGCATAGCACCAGCACCATGCACTAACTTTGTTTTCAATTATATGACTCACGCTTCTCGCCCTCACGAACTCGAGACAAACTTTTCCACAGGTACCACAGCGGCCCCGGGAGTCGCCTGGTCAATTTAACAATCCGAGTGCAAGGTAAAATTTTAATTTGATAACTATAAATATGAATTCCGAGTTCCTGGAACTCACACTATTAAAAGTATGCAATATGAACATTAGACACAAGATGCATAAATTAAATTCAGAATTTAATATATTAATCACGGAGAAAATGTCTAGAAAGAAGTTTAGTGGTTCTCAAAGAAACTGACCTTATAAGCGAAGAATATGAGTTAAAACTCAAAGCGATATTATTCATATAAAAGACTAAAGAATGGCTGAAGTACAAATGATTTTATTACACTGAACTCTTTCTAGACATGCGCTCACAAACTATGCATCATGTTAGCACATTGACAAACAGTTAACTGATGTACATATAAAGAGATTCATGGTAAAGTAAATAAAAATAGTTAACATGTCTTAAAATAAACGAGGTAAACTAATATCGGAATGTAAAATATGATTAAATGCATGTGTATTTTTGAGTCGTGTAATCTTACATCTTCATGTACCAGGCCTTCGTGAAGTCCATTAGAAATTATTCCCTCTAATTCTATATTCTAAGCATTTAATTTGAAAGATAGATAAAATAATATTAGGAAAAATAAAGATGAGAGATAATTCACGCAATATATTGTTCAGTCAAGAAATAACTCGGCCATTAGAAAGTTAATTACTACATTATTGTAAATTATGATCACTAGTTACTTAAATATGTACTGTATAATCCGTAGACTTAATGTGGAGGCCATTCTCTCCGATGGCTATGCATACATTTCCTACACAAATAAAATAATAGAATGATGAGCAAAGCAAAACCCAATTGGGAGCAGCACGAGTCAAGTACAATATTTATGTTTCAGTAATTGCACCGTAAAGAGGGCTATCTCTGCTGCATGCACTCACGAGCCACACAAAAGAACGCCAATACAAAAATTGAGTTTTGGTTTTGTTTTCTACAGCAATTCAGTTACGCAATTTACTTTGTACCTTTTCAAATAAGTTGTGACAGTTTCAATAATTACTTAGCATATATTTTACAAACTTTTTCTGCACATAAACTAAATGCATAATGCGTAAATTAGTAAAAATCTTGTCCGGAGCCTTTACAGAACATGTTAAATGTTCCACGACAACGCAAATTTAGCGCTCAAATGTGATGATACTGCTCTGGTGATACATTCCAGAGCCTGAATGAATACTTTTCATACAAATGGCGGGTTTAAATGCCATTTACAGCGGTACGGATTAAAACACCGACATTCTCGGACACAGGAAGAGCAGAGGAGATTTTACCGTGACCAGAATCATTCCGCACCAAGTGTATTGACCTCTGAAAATGTATCCCCATATGTGTGAAAACTAATAACGGATTTTCTGCTTTCCATAATTTATAGATAGAAACTTTCTACTCATTCATTCTCACGACTAATGTAGTGGTCTATACGATTGCAACGGTTTATAGTTAATTCAAGTGACACAGTGCAGATGAGAAAAGAAATTCGACAATTCGAGGTGATGAAGTAAGAGTAGGTACACATCTTAGGAATTTCTAAGAAGTCTAACTAAAGAATCCAATCGTCTCATAGAAAGTCGATGAGGAAGAACAGAGGTCTGCGTGGGCTAGGTCGCTTAAGAAAACACGACGCGTCTGGTGGCCGAAATACGGTCGGCAGAGAGACGCCTGTCAGCCATATCTGTCAGGCTGAAACAAAACACCGATAAGGAGCCGATACAGAGCCCCATGCTAAAACGCTTCTCTGGTTACCGGAGCATCTTACGATGGAGCCCGGGCCCATTGCTTCCAATCGATGGCGGGTAGTGATCACCGAGCATCGGGAGCTTGGGGCGTTCCACTCTCGCTGATGAACCACTAACTCCTTGCAAATTATCACCGCTAGGGTCTTATTCAAGATGCCTTCAGTAAACATACCACTGAACCAGGCACGTGAAGCATTGTCCTACTGAAATACTGGCACAACATCGTTAGATTGATTGTATCCTAGGCGTTTGCTGCAGAACAGGACCACTGGTTGTTTGGTATTGCAGATCAAACACAACTCTCATGAACATCAGAATAAGCGAAAAGAATGCGCAGTGAACAAGGCCCTGAGTAAACTGTTCTCACTTCCACATAAAATTGATCTTCTTGTGTAGTCGTGGAGACCAAGCCCGAGCATAAAATAAAAAAATTAAATATTTGCACATGTGAGCGTGGTCTTAACAGAGTTTATGTTTCTCCGTACGAAGGTTTAAGTTTCTCCATCAGCTTAAGGGTTTCCCTCCATACTTGCAAATGGAGTGCAATAGATTTCCAAAGAGAGATTTTTCCGCGTCTTCCTCCAAAACTAATCACAGAAAAAGTTCCGGAGAAAGAAACAGATCTTCACGGAAAAATTGGCCCTAATTGGGGTAGCATTTCATCCATGACCCGATTTTCTCTTTACTAATGTGACCAATTTAAGCTTCGTTGCTATCAACATTCACTCACTAGGATATAAATAAAAATTTTAATTGAATTCAATCAAGTATATAAGTCATGTTCTCTGCCTGTGGAATGGAGGAAAATAATCGAAGTGAAGTTTAAAATATTTCTAAAACGTGCGTCCGAAGTTTCTGGGTCAGTTTTAAAGTTGGGTCCCAAGGTTTAAAACTAGCGTGTGATTACCAAGCCGCTGAAAGCATGAAGAAATTTAACTCAAAATTATAGTCTCGAGTCCAGAAAGCCGGCGAATGGAACCTATGATGAAAATTAGTCAGGAATTCTACTAGAATAACAAATGGTCTACTGTCACGCACATCTCTTCTCAGTAACATGTAATTCCGTGCTGATCGATGAAGATCGACGTGCATGGTTGACGTGGTATGAAATCAGTAAACGCGATCGATTTTTCCTTCGTTTTCTTTCACTGTCTTGATTCTTTGAGTGTTGCAACATTTTTATTTAGCACTGTAATATCTTCTTCTCTGTATGTAGATTAAAAAGGTTCGCTATTGAGAGTGCCAGAATGTTCACAACGTTCTTTTGACCTTGTGCCACTCATTAAGATGTTTACTTTCATCATACCTTTCTTTCATCGTTAGATCAGATATGCGGTCTTCATCCTTCATTGTTTGCCGTTACGGCATTTTCAATTCAGAAGTAAAAATGAAGAAAAATTGGAGAATTTAGGAACATTTAGTGACAAAAACAATGGTCATACAACCAACATTGAATTTAGAACAGCACCCTATGTTCTACAGACATTAGTGTAGGTTGTGGCCGGTTGGTTCTCCCAAGTGTCTGCAACAAAATTGAACTGATTGTAAACGTAATCTATGAACCGACACTTGCTCAAAACAACTAGACTTTCACCAGCCTGAAATCATTGCTAAGGAATGCAATGTACACGAGAGCAGTGGAGTCTCCATACTTACTGATCTCATGTATACAGACAAAATCCGTATAGTATCAAATTACTTAGGGTTCAAATTTTTAAGCTAACATAATGTAACAGAATGCTCGTCCCACTCTGGAATTTGAAACTGCACAAAATAGTTATTATGAATTCAAAACAATTAAAATAAGAAAGTAATCAGTGAAAGTTTTTGTTCGTGAATCTTCAGCTTGCCACCTGCATCTGAAATCATTAGCCAAGTTCTGAAACCCACAAAAAATACAACGAAATGTTAAGTTACTTCATTGCTGCTGGTTTCTGATAGTAGTAACAACTCTCAGCTACAGAGTAACAATTAGTAAATTATGAACTCCCTATCAAATAATGGTTTTAATTAAAGACACTTCCACAGTGGGAAAAAATGCATCACGATTTCGTAAGCAATCACCATGAGAAAAGGAAAATAGAAACCATATACATCTGGGCAATGTAAATCTAATCATATTTCCTCTTAACACACCATAAATATTTATTTTCATTGAACATCGGAGTAGCTAAAAGGCAGCAAAACATCTATAGCTCGCTGGCAGCGGTCCAAAATGGAAGTCTAATGCGCTGAATGTTTCGTACATGTCCTTATGATATTTGTTCGAGCACTGATGACGTGCTGGCTGTTTTCTGTCATGGAGGTTTCATCGCTGACTTGTCGAACATGTCAAGCGTACGAAAGTAGGAATCTCTTTCCTTGCCCTTATCTGCCTTCTACATAATCGGCTCCTCTGAACTGCTGGAGCGCAGACGCCCGCGCAGTGTGGGGACGCGGTACTCGAGAGTGAGATGTAGGAAGAGGTTTTAGAGGCAGACGAAGTCGTTTGTGTTGTATAATCCGCCAGTAATTCAAGTGTTGTGCCTCGCTAGGTAAGCCCGGCACTACATCTGCTCTAGAATTGCACTATGAAGAAATAAAACCTGCATCCGCCTACGAGATGCGAGGGACGGGCTCTCAAGCAGCACTCTGGGCGCCTCTTCAAGAAATGAGCCAAAATGAAGCCGCGAGACACAAGCTTTGCAAAATTCTCGAGAATGAAAAGGCACAGAATAATCACTTTTCAGGCTCCCAACTCAAGGACTAGCCGGCAAAATTAAGCTAAAAAATTCAGTAAGCCGCCACATTTCAATGGCTTGAAAGTAGTAATGTACCGATACCGGAAAAGAGGGCGATACCGATACTCAATTTTTTAGATGCCGATAACGATACTTTTATTTTTATATTGAATAATAACACACATCAATAAGAAGGAACAATTACGTACTGTTGGGCAACTCAGGATTGCACTCCTGTACAACCATTAAACATGAAGCACAATGATAATATATTCCGTCAAGATAATATACCGTGCTCCTTTAGGATAAAGATAGATATTTTTGATAACTGTACATTCAATACTCAAATTCAAAAATTCTACGGTTGTGGTGCAGAAACATTAAGCTTTCACTAGTATCAGGTGAGAGCCTGTTTCTTTTGTGGGTGTTCATATCCAGTGAAAATACGCTCGCTCTCCACTGATGAGGGAAGGGCTGATAAATATTTACTTGCAAGCACTGATACCAAGGGAAACCTGGGCTTATTTTCATGCCACCACATGAAAGGATTCGCTTCTTTAGGCAACATTTCCATGCTTTCATAGAGCTTCATTACCTCTTTCACAGATTGCAAAGTTGAATTATCTTTACTTCTTGACAACTGTTTCTTTGGTGTTGTTGTCGAGGTTCTTTGCCGTGATTCCTCTGTAGTTGAATGGGATGTTGATGAAATTTCAGTCATGAACTTATCAAAGTCTAACAAATCCAATTCCTCTTCTCCAGTTAGTCCAGTTGGTTCATTGGCTGAAAAGCAACCTTCGTCACCATCAGTGCTGTTGCCAGGGGTTGCTGATGAGGCAGCTTCCACTTCTGTGAATCTCTATTTTGTCACGCGAGCAAGCTCCTCGGTTATGCTATTTAAGAATATTCTAGAAGTAGTATCATCAGCAGTATTATTGTACAATGTAGGCTTGAATCTTGGATCAAAATACGTAGCTAAGATAGCATTGAAATCTGCAAGATAATCCTTGAATTGTTCTTTCATCGAGTCCTTAGGAGCAGCAAAAGTAGATCCAAGACCCGAGTACCGGCAGGAAGAAAAAAAGAACAATAGCAACCTATTGAAAATATGTTTAAAAAATAAGTTAATTTAAAATATAGAGGTAAATTAGAAAATATTTAAAATTTGAATAAGTATCAGTTTAACCCTTTCAGTCCCGAAGGGACTTCTCAGGCATTTTTAATTTAAGCACATTTTTAGATGCAGAGCAACACGTGGGTCTGTGCAAACGCTGGTAGCGCAGTGCGAGCATCAGCTTGATCAGGACAATGCAATGACCGTAAAACATCTCACAGTATTTTAGATCTGATGTTAACACGTTGGCTGCGATACGTGCCATATTGGTACCTGCTGAACGGCAAACCAAACCTACCAAATCAGCAATCGCGGCCAACGGAGTAAATATGTTGAAAAGGTGCTGATATTTGCATCACAGTACCGAAAGGGTAACTTAATAAGTACCACTGTTCTCACCTGGTACTGCCAAACGCCATCTCAATGAAGAGCTAAAAGAATTTTATTTTCGGAATGATTTCTGAGGCGGTTGAGGATCTTTCACTCAGGCGAACTGTTGTATGCAGCATACTGTTAACAAGCTTGTCAACGTTGCGATTAGATTCTATTTGTTTTCATCAAGTACTGGCATGTTTGCTGTATCCACGCAGTAGCTGGTAACAGCCTTTTTTGCTCACAAAAACGATCTAGCATGAAATAGGTGCTGTTCCACCTCGTAGACATGTCTTGGATGAGTTTATGCTGAGGCAGCTCATGCTGTTTTTGCAGGGTCAAGAGTTTTCCTCAAGCCAGCGAAAAATGACTAGTGCCCAACAATTTTCTTGCAATTAGTAATCATATCTTTAACTATTCTTTGCTCAAATAAAACATCATGACTAACAAGTCGTAATGTGTGCAAGAAGCAAGCCAGGCCACTGCGACCAGTTTCGACTATGCGTATTACCATATTGGCGTCATTACCACGAACAAGCACATGTACTTCATAGAATGGTATATCAAAATAAGAAATGATGCTCTCAATTACCTCAGAAATTCTGTTTGATGTTTGAGAGGCAGCAAAAAAAGAAACTCGCAAAACCAAAATTTTTCTTTCAAATTTTTTATTGATGCTGTGCGCTATCAGACTTATAAATAAATGATTGGCATTATTTGTCCAAATATCAGAGGTGAAACTTGTGTTTTCAGAAGCATCAACTATGTTCTTTACTTTATTACGTACTTTGCTATGAATTTCAGGCAGAACTTTTTCCGAGAAATACAGGGACCTGCAGCAAAATTGGGGCTAACTTTAACAGCACATATCTTCCGTAATTTCTAACCTATGACTAAATTCTTTTTTTACAGACAATCCTTAAGCCCTTTGCTATAATATTTCAGATTAAGATCTAGCATATTTCGCTAAAATATGGCGGAATTAGCGCGAAGAACGACCATATGTGA
>VCRD01000605.1:27294-60749 GCA_006783055.1 Trinorchestia longiramus | reverse complement strand
ATCTCCCAAATTATTGACGCAAAGGGTAGTCACATAGAATGATTTTGTTCTGTAGACAATAACGAACAAATAAATACAAGTAAAAATTACGTTTTATCATTATTTGCCTTTCAAAATAGCGAATTTTAAAAAAGTTATGTTAGTCCCAATTTAGCTGCACGACCCTGAACTTTTGGCTAGGAAGAATATAGTTAGGCTTTACTTTTTGCATCAAACGTGAGAAACCTATGTCCTCAACTATTGAAAGTGGTTGACAATCACTTGCTATCATTTCTCCAATAGCCCTATGTATTGTTTGAGATTGATTACTATTGATGCCCCAAGGCTGCTTGCGAGCAACAGTTTCGCTGATGGTCATTTGAGTTTCTTTATTTATAATATCTTCTGAAGTGCATGTTTTTTTTGTTGCTTTTGTAAGAAATTATTTAGTTGCCGCTTCTTATCAACTTTCTGTTCTTCTTCTTCCTTGAGATCTTCTTCTTTTGTAAAACAGTTCTATTTGTCAGCATGGCTACTCTTCAAGTGTTTTCTCAAGTTTGTTGTGTTGAAGAATTTGCCTTCTTTTCCACCTTGTGAAAAAGATTGATAACATACAGTACATGTTGCTCTTGCCTCATTTATTTCGTCGACAGTAAAATGTTTCCATACTCCCCAGTTTGAACTTCTGTTACTGGTAATGGCCAATATAGTTCAGCACAAGCAAGATACACACCTAATACCTTCTCAGCTTAACCGCCTGTAGCGCACTGAACTTAACCAGGCTTCGTGAATCACGAGATGCAAGTTGATTTTTTCTGTACTATCAAAGTCTTTAGAGGCATACAATTGAAAATTAGTTTACTCGAGAAATATATTTTGTTATATTTAATACGAAGTTACGAACTCTGTAAAATAAATAATAGGCATTATTCATTAGGAAAATTTTAAATTAAGTAGCATCCTACTAGCATGCGTTGCGTGATATCAGGCAGATGTCATATGTTCTTGCGTGTGTTTTTGAATGCGCATACGCACACTCCAGCCCCTTTTCTCTGAGTAAATGAAATAGGTTGCGACAATAATTATTCATGTTTAATCATAATTCTTGCTATGTTCAACATTATATCTAACTTATATTATTATATCTGATGAGTAAATAAGTTTGCACGGTTAACGTTCGTTATTAAGCTTGTCTTCCGAAATTTTGCATTACCAGTCTCGTAAAAATAGTATATAAGTATAGGAGTATCGGCTAAGATCCTTCATTTTTTGGACGCCGATACCGATACTCGAGAAAAAGGCCGATACTGCCGAGACCGATACTATCGGTAGATCTGTAGTTGAAAGAAACCAGGCTATTTCTTGGAGAACAAAATGCACTACATACCATTTTCTCAATAAAACAGTCCTTGTTACTTATTTAATGAACTGCTGATCGCCAATTGCAAAATTTACCAACGTTATGAATACTCACGACTTCAAACTGCTCAGTTTTCTGGCAAAATAGTTTACTGCTTCGCGCATATTTCTTTACATTATATTATATTACAGGCTCCGGAGTTCATAATCTACCTTCCAGAAGATCGTAGAGGAAGCCACCTGAGGGCACACTTTCGTCTCGTTTTGCTCCCGCGAGGGTTAATTATTCCAATTCTGTGATTATGTGCAGTTGTTCATTCGTTTGGCTGTTGAGTGCACTCGCTGTTTGTTGGAATAAAGGCAACGCCACCTGCAGCCATCCAATCTAATCTGACATGATCCCAGCCTATCCCAGAGTGACGCTTGAAGCTGGTGGGCTGTGCTGGTATTCACATTTCAAAAGATACACGAAAAACATAAGGTCGAGTTCTAGTGAGCATGCAACATTCTAGATATGTGCTTGTTCCGAAGCCTTACTGCAGAGGTCGACAAAAATATGTAGATGCTGTTTACGAGTTAGGTGGCAGTAAGGTTATACAGTGAAAGGGGTACTGGTTACGAGTTAGATGGAGGTAGGATTATACTCGTAGAGTGAAATAGGTTACATTGGTGCGATTATAAGTTAGATGGAGAAAGGGTAATACAGTGAAAGAGGTTATGAGTGTGTTGGTTACAAGACGGACAGAGGCAGGGTCATGCAATGAAAAAACGTATACCATGATCTTGTTCACCATACTTGTGGATGTTCATAACTATCTATATTTTAAGTATGAAATAGAATTTTTCTAATTAATTTAGACCCTATTTTTGAAAACATTGAAGATGTCACATAAATTAATTCCAAGTGAATTTAAGCCAACGTCAAGCAAATAGGATGAATGAGTTTTAATGAATCGTGTTTTTAATGATCATTTTATGATGATCATTAATCGATTGAAAAGAACTCTATGTCATGTAAAGTTAAAAGCAACGACTAACTGAAAAAAGAAAAGCAAGAACAACCACGTTCAACCCAACCCCTGCTTTCAACCACTTTCAAGCAATTTTAAATTTCAACTTTAGATTACGTTAAAATAGGTTGTTTCCTCTTTTTTAGTTCAACTTGCAAAACATCAAATATTAATCTCACTCATCGACAACGACATTTTAAACTACATCCTATGTTTAAAATCGCTTTTTGAAATTAAAGCCTCACAACAACTGTAAAAAAAGTGGAAGTTCAACATATTTACTTTCCCATAGTCCGTAACATGAAATATATATGTTTAACTTTTTTTATAAGACCAGAAACATCATAGGACTCTAAATGTTTCTTAGAGCAGTCAGCTGAATAGTTTGAAACACATTTGTTATACTCTAGAAGAATATTCAAAGTAAAATATCTTCCTGTCAATATTATAGTTTTCCTTATTTCGTAGAATCAAAAAATGAGTTTTAAGAACCTGCAAAAAATAGCTGAGAAAAAGTGGCACAAAAATATCGCATTAGAAGAAGTTCAAGAAGTAAAAACAAGCGCCCAGAAGAGACCATCGGCGTCTTCTGGGGCTCATTACGCGAGCTAAGGTGCAATTAGCTGAAGTGCAGTCAAGACACGCCCAAGTCGTATCGCAGCGTTCCCAGATCGCGCCATAAGGGCGACAACACAAGTATATTAATGTACAGATGAGCTTCAGTTCTCGCCTCTCACTTAACCCACTCGTAACTCCCTCTTTCCACGCCAACTTGCCACAACTATGCCTCAGGGAAAGCATTAGTGCCGTACAATATTTTAGTAGGCACCGACTCTCTCAAGCTCCGTAGTCTGAACATCCTTGCAAAGAAAGAGATTGTGAAGTGTAAGAACCAATAAGACTAAACAGCAAAATGAAAGCGGTTAGTAAAAGTGAAATAAAAGTCTAAATATTTACTATAAGCTGCTTGGCAAAATTTAAAAGCAATGATGACTTGAAATGACAAATTAGCAACACAATCCTGGATTATTGTATTACCTGCTGTAGGTAGGATACCGTCTCGAAAATGTTTGCTGTCCTGCGTTCCGCTGATAAGCGTTACTCGGCATGCAATTTTGGAAGGAATAGCACAGAATTGGCTTGCGAATGACAGCACATTACTGGAAAATGGCTCCTGAAACTGAGTTACAACACTAATGTCGCGCACCGACAACTTGTGGCTCGCAGAGCACAGGAATAGCAACAAAGCTGTGTCTGCAACGAAAATTCTACCCAATAATTTCGATATAAAAGCATGGTTGCGTAAACAGAAACAAAATGGTACTGAAATTACTCTTTAACTCATTAGGAAGACATCAAATAGATCCAAATAAGGCTAATAAATGAGAACAAATGAAAATCGGCTGGCAGTTATAGACGTAGATTGACGCTGAAAGGAACACCGCAAGCGTTAATGAATGATGAAGTGAAGCAGATCTCTTTTATCTGATTTATCATACATTTATTCATCATTCGAAATATGACACTTAAATTGATATGAAAAGTCTGTGGACATAAGCAGGTTTTTAACAATTAAAAATAATATGTTCCAAATATTTATTTGACCATCATATTATGAACGATACACCATACGCACACATTTATTAACGTCCCTACAACACAACATTGCAACGGTGTTGTGCCAAACACAGTTTTTCATAGAGCATCATAGCATTAAACCTCGTAAAACTGAAAAATTTCTCTTTTTCTAACGCAAAAAGTGCTTCACACACGAACGAATCGTTCATCTTTGTGGATAAACGCAAGTTCTCGGATTCAAAACAAATCCGAAAAAAGCCAACAAGAAGGACGACCCTCGGAGAAAACAAGCAAAAAAATACCATCCCTCATGTTGTCCGCAGAGAGTCTGTGTAGGAAATAAAAAGTCTGTAACCGGCGACCGCAGTAGCATCTGTGAGCCAGAGTAACAGCAACCCTGTCCTCAGTTTGCTCTCAGCAGCGTTACACAAAATTTGTGCCGCCATTTCTTAGCAAGAGCTGAAGTGGTTGAGAGACTGCGCTCTCTCATTCCTCCTCTCTTTCCTCATTCCCTTCAGCAGGATTAGAATTTATTGAAGACTCTGGGAAAGGGTCTTCATGAGGCGACTTTCCATTTAAACAACGCAGTAAAATGAAACTAACTCCCCCGAGGGTGAAATGGTACACGAAGACTGTTGAGGGCAAGCATAGGCATGGCGTACGAGAGACCAATCTTTTTTCCTAATAGGAATACCTCATGGACACTAGCAGTTTGTTCTGCGTACAGCAATGCCTGAACAAGAAACCGTTGTTTTTCAAATTTAAAACTGGTCTATTTACGGAACGAGGGAATTGAATGTTTTCACTCAGATAAACAACTACGATCTAAAAGGGTTCAAAAATACATATTGTGAAAAGAACAGCAAGATTTTTATAGGAAGCCACATGTGAATAGAAATAAATTTATAGAACCAAATACATCGAGGAGTAAAAGAATAGAAAAAACTTTCTGATTGATGAGATGCTGATTTTTACCTAGAGAAGCACAACATGTAATACTGACGTAACATATAATCCTGATGAAGGTATACATGAGCAGGGAGTTGCGAAGGCTTTGCGAGACGGAGAGCACAGAGTCGGCCGAGCAAAAAATTTGGTGCTGCAGCGATGAGGTTCTCTAGGCCGAGGAGCTTTGATGTGGGGCAAGCCTAAAAACTGGGTCATACCGAGTCTTGCTAAAAACACTAAATTTAGCACACATAAAATTTATTACGGCATTTTAACGAAGTATTTCAAAGAAATATTACTCGTACGGATTTAGGCTGGACGAATATCTGTGTACGCATGCTCAGTAAAGGCTCATTAGTAATTTAATGATGGATGAATGATCTGATTCTGCGCTTTCTCAACGGAAAGAACTCAAAATTTGCAAATCAATGATTCAGTCAGAGATGTTTTTATCGTCTGAGACGAAGTGAAAAACTAAATTTGTACGAAAACAACCATCACAGTTCAACTGATACGAGAATCCTAAATCAAGAACCAAGTTAAATTCAGCTTTTTAAGTTTATGTTACAAGAAGTTCATTGAAACCATTATTAAAGTAGCTTATCACAACTGCGTTTTGACGGCGTAGAAATGTGTGTAATTTCCTGTTATGAACTTCAGCGATCATTATGGGTTCCAGATCAACTTTTAAACGATTCACTGACGAAACAAATTGACGAGACAAATAACCTACTTCAAATTCGTTGGAGAAAGTAACTGCAGCTTCGGCATCAATCATGACTATAAAGGGCGCTCTGCGTTCATGCATCATTCGTTTCTCACCAGCACAAAACTCAAATAAAAAGTCGACTGCTCCAAACAAATGAGTCTGAGTAACGTTCTAAAGAATCTGTCAATGCTTCCCTTTGATTCTCCAATGAAAATACTTGCAAAAATTCTCGAGACAAATGATGCCTGGGACCAATACATTGGAACACAATAATCCCTAAGTGGATTGGACCTCGGAAGCCCCGAAATGTATTGATATATGCAAGGAATGCGGACAGACGGTGTTCTGCGAGAATAATGCTAAATACATCCCTCCAAACTGGAATACTTTTGAACGCTTTTCGTTTGATGAAAACGAATTAAAAGTTGACGCCAGAACGTACAGGCTGGCAAATTTTTCAAGGGACGACATAACGACACGAGTTAGTAAGCACCCTCGAAGCAGAATAGAGAAACTATCAATAATAAGTAGAACTTATTGTGATTCCATAATAAAAGTAGTTCAAAGTTCTCTATTACAATATAGTAACAAATACTCATCTAACAAAGAAATAAATTTATCGAGTTTAGATGGAAAATAGAAACGCCCGAATATTACAAAAGTTGTAAACATCACTTAATAGAAAACGCTTACTCTGAACAGCTGAAAAATTCCTTTCTAGTGTCTGGAATTATTTTGATATGAACAACGATAAATTGTTAATCTGTGCGACGTATTTCTAAAATAGTTACTACAAAAAGCAATTTAATAGTTTTGTAAATTTAACATGGAGATCGAATTAAATGACACGACTAAGATACATGAATGATGAAGCACGAATTTAAGAGAAATCATGGTTTTATGAGAGCTTGAAAATCTGGGAAAGTTTTTTTCACAGTAGTTTTTGAGAGTCGAAGCGACGCAAAAGAACGCACAGGGTGAGTCTGGTAAGGGTGAGTCTGGTAAGGGTGAGTCTGGTAAGGGTAAGTCTGGTAAGGGTGAGTCTGATAAGGGTGAGTCTGGTAAGGGTGAGTCTGGTAAGGGTGAGTCTGATAAGGGGGAGTCTGATTAGGGGGAGTCTGATTAGGGGGAGTCTGATAAGGGTGAGCCTGGTAAGGGTGAGCCTGGTAAGGGTGAGCCTGGTAAGGGTGAGTCTGGTAAGGGTGAGTCTAATAAGGGTGAGCCTGGTAAGGGTGAGTCTGGTAAGGCATGGAGCTGATCGAGTGCGAGGCTAAAACGCTCGTCCAACAACAACTCTAACCCTGAACTGCCGCGAGGCTTCCAGCGAATGTCAATTACTGAAACTTCTTAAAGGATTTTCGAGAAGTTTTACGCGACACTTTCAAGAAAACGCTCCGTGAATTTCAACCGATGCATTTTCTTAGCTCTGCCTGAATGGAGTTGTACATCACTGGAATGAGGCGAGTATTCCTTCGATAGAATATACTGTAGAATCTTAAGAGACCATGAGTGATTATTTAGCAATTGAATTTCGTTAGCTAGGAGTTATGGCGACGATTAAGGAAGTCTTAATAGGCCACTCCAATATGTAGTTTGTGCCTTGCTGTAAGATATGAACTTGTAAAATTGAAGCTCAAGAAAACTCCTGAAGATCATCAAAGTGCAGCATAAAATTACGCAAGTGAGACTGAATGTGTAATCTTAACAGTTATTACTCAACAACCGAATGACTGTAGATAAATCTTTTCGCCATAAGGCAATGAAAAATTTAAACTCATTCATTAAAGTCCTGATTATCAACAAGTTGTATTGTTTGCTTTTGAATCTGAGGATTTATTTCTGATTGAATATTATAAATTCATTAGTTATTCATTATTGAATCTTATTAACTAATCATTTATTCAGTATTTCATTCCCTAAACTGATGATTTATTCAGTATTTCATCCTATAAACTGATAATTTATTCATTATTGGATCTTATATTGACTGAAAATCAGAAATTAGTTTTGGGAAATCAGGTACGGTCCTTTGTTTTATTTTAACCACAATTAAAGTTAGTAAAATAAACAAACAAAATAATAAGGCATAGAAAATTAATGGTGGACAGCAAAATAAATTTTTTCGATTGCTCAAACTCATGTAAATAAAAATTATCATAGTTTTTGAGAAAGGAATTATTGGTGGATAGTGAGGTGAAGAACGAATAAAAGATGATAGCTGAAGAGAATGTTATTCAAAATGTAGGCATCTACTTATTTAACAAAAACATCCAACTAAAAGTCAAAGCTTCAAAGCGCAATGATACGAGCTACACGAAGGCAACACAGAGCTCTACAAGCAACTCTAAGCCTTTCTTCGCTCGCGCTCTTGCAACAACCTCAACTCTGAAAACCAGGTTTGAAATAAGAAATACAATGTTTTATGCATATCTTCACCTTCGCCACAAAAATAAAACTTGCAATCGAGTGAGCGACGAAGAAAAAAAGTTTGGCAAGGCAAACAAGCAGCGCAGGTGAGTGCGGCAACAAGCTCATGCCAGGGCTGCATTTGCATAAAGGTGAAGCCCCTGGTGCTGAGACGACGGCGCTCACAGCAAACCACGAGCTCTCTGCAAGTTGCCAGGCTGAACGCAACCACGCATTCAAAGTCTGCACGAGATAGCAACGAATTTGAGACGTGGAGGAGGTGTAGTGGAGAGCAAATGTCTGTAAGCATATTCTTTGGAAGCAATGTTCATGAACGGAGAGGTAAATTTAAGCTCAAGTGATGAAGCATGAGAAACCTAATAACTGGAATGAATGGAAAAGGAGCATACGAGTGAAAAAGAATGTAAGATAGTAGCGAAAGAGTGAAGGAATATGAAAATGAGCTAAAAAATGGAATACGATAAATATAACGCCTGGGTTTTCTTACAGAGCAGTGTTCGCCCTAGTAAAAAAGCTTGAAAAAATGAAGCAAATATTTATAAAGTAACCACAGTTTCTACTCAAGCAACACCATAACCATATTGAAACCATGGATAGATTTGGATGATACAATGCAGTAGGATGCAGAATATGCTTTGGATGGCACAATCCGCTACAGTCAACAGAGGGTCAACGCATCTGAAGACCAAAAGGTGAAATGGCGCAAAGAAAGTAACAAGACATCAGACACTCGCGCATGTGGTCTGTTGTACGCTCAAGGTCTTTTGAAATCAATTCAAACACTGCACATGATGCCTTATCTAATGTATGTAGGAAAAATGCCATAACATTTTTTCTTTAATTAGTTTGCAGAAAATTTGATGATACAAAAAAATTCTAAGTAAACACTTTAGGTAGAAATTTCAAACAATAATTGACTTTCACGGAAACTGGTAGAAGGGAAATTTTTTTAAAATCGTTCAGGACCAGGAACAAAACAGTTCGCTTTCCCTTCAGAAATGAATTTGGAGGAGCAAAATTAGCGACAGCTGACAGAGATTTAAAGGTAACTTTTTTAAAATGAATTTAACTTAGAATAATTTTATATATTGGGAATTGAGTTATAAATATAGTTGGACTATACGTACAAGTCTCTGTAAGATTCGCTGAACCTGAGAGAAATTAGACTTTCCATGCATATAGTCTCGTAGAAACTAATGTGCTGCATTTCCCCACGCATTTTGCAATGCAACACTTTTATGAGTGCTCACACGCAGTAAGGAAGCAGCAAAGGCCGTAAATATTTGTCGGCCGCACGGCTCAAAACATCAAGAAAAACATATCGTAAATGTTATATATTCAAGCTTGTTTAATTTTATTCAACCGCAAGCCATTTATTTGTTCGGTAGTTATCGAAATTCGGGCTAAAATTATTCGCCTGCTGTAATGAAGCGTTGCTAACACGGTATTAGAACAAATTTAAGCAGTACTGGATGCACTCTCCTTTGCAACAACTACAGTAGCGCGTACTTCATGGCCACGTATCAAACCATTCAAGAAGCAGGCAAAAAGTTTTGAACTTTTTCTTTTCAGATGTGCTCAGCGATGCGCAAAACAACAGATGATGTTAACAGTAATTTGATATGCGAGATTACGGAAGGCTTATGGACAGTGGATTCATGCTAACAAACTTTTATACCGTGAAAACCTTACGTTATCAATGTTGCTGAAGTATGTGGAGGATGAACATAACTCAGCTGCAATCGAAAAAAAAATCAATTAACTTGAAATGAAAGCGACCAGATTTCATAGTTCACAGCATTCGCCAAAGTTCAATTCAGAGAAAGCGCTCAGCCTCATAATTCATTACATGGGCCCGGTTCGAGAGCCATAAATCGGCCATCAAGAAGTGGTTCACGCCCAGTCCTCAGAGAGAAGTTCTGGAAAAGCAGGGCGCGAGTGGCCTCGTCACCGCCACTTTTGATTTACAGCCTCCATCCATCAGTTTTTGTTCCCCTGCAAGTTTCTTGCGAAATGTTAGCCATAAGTGTGATATAAGAAAGATCGTGATTGGTCCATAGATCAAGTGACAGCTACTAATAGAGCCACTTGATTGGTTCGTCTGGATTGCCTTTCTTCTTGTCCAGTGAGAGAAGGGAGAAGGAAGCGCTTTTCTTTCACAGTAATGTTTCCCACAATTTACCCGTCACCGTTTGCGTGCTAAAAGATGCTTCTGTCGTTCCTGAGTTTCACTTTCAAGAAAACTTTAGGAATTAAACTAGGTTGATATTTTTGACAACTTCTCACAATAATTTCCCCCTACATTTGGAGGAAACAGTAAATCCAAAAAAATATTCCCAATCCATACGGGCTTCTAATTACAAGCGTGTAACATGTGTCCACAGACATCAATACCGAAGTGGTATGCATTTGGAACACAAAATAAATACAGTGATCGTCAAAGAGATTAAAAATTAAATTAATGTAAGGTTGTATTCTATACTTAAAAATTCTAACTCACTCCAAATGCTGGTAAACGAAATTGTGAAAATTTTCAATATAATAACTTGTCTTCTGCGTATGTCCCGGGAACAGATATTCTGCCTTCAATAAACACAAGAAGTTGGTCGTTCATTAATTAGTACGAAACTCTAGTAGGATGCATTCCACTTGCCAAGATCCAGCAATTAAGAACGAGTTTTGAAGCTTCGAAAGTTTCTCCAATGATTGCGACTCAAAGTCATAAGCCAATTTGAGCTGCTTTTACTCATAAAGGCCGCCGGGTCACTGGTCCTATTCTATGATAGTCGTCTCACAGTTGGTACGAGCGAGTACGAGTATGTATCAGAGACTTGTCCTGCACCAGCTTGGTTGCACACAGTTGGTACGAGCGAGTATGTATCTGAGGCTGTCAAAGTTGTTCACTGAGGCAGAGACAACAAGGCCAATTAACGCTTCAAACGGAAGTCAACTTCAGCAGAAGTTATTTGCTGACTCTTCCAGAAGCTTAACACGTTCCCTGCGTATAAGCATTTAAGCAATATTCCCCTGTTGCGGACGCATATCCGTGTACGGGTGTAACCATACGCAATTGTGGAATGTTATTGTTGGTACACGGGTGTACCAGTACGCAGGGAGCGTGTTATGCAATGAAACCGTACATAATGCACACATCAATATGTACAGTAACTAAATTAACATAAATTCCATCTTATACGAACGTTAAGTAAAGTTCAATACACGTAATGTATTGTGTAACACACAAACACCAGAAATAAATGGTCATTAATTAAATCAGAATTATAAGTCCTTTACCCCGTAAGAAACGTAGTGTACCGTCCAGACTCTAAATCAAAAGGACTCTGGAATTTATTTCATTAATTATGATGGCTTTTTCATCAAACGCAAACTAGTACTTTTCAGAACTGTGATATTTGTGTGGAGAGGAATGGAAGCGTAAGAACTGAGATATTTCCTTTGAAAACGCTTTTCTAGCTATCATTACATTTACGATCTCATGTAAGAGACACATATTTCAACCAACACTGCAAACATTATACCGTATATAAATTATGTAAACAAAAGCTTCATCATGTAGTATTATTTTTCGATTAATAAAAACTTGTTGATATTATTAGTAAGTTTGAGTGATCTCGATCGATAAAAACGTGTGTAATGTGTTTCATGATTCAAACCAAAAAGAGTTTCAAATTTGAGGAACGATGCAACACAATATAGAATGGCCTCTTTAGAATCACTAGAAAAACGATGGCAACACGAATTATCATTTCTATACTGGCATCTCTAACTCTTTAGAAGTGCGTTTCAGTAATAGAGCATGAAAGATGGCCATAAATTGTACTTTAGAGCCATGATAAAGATGAAATAAGCACCTCGAAAGGTAATTCCTGTCGTCCTTCAACTGCAGCATCACTGGTCATAAAGTGGAGAACAAGCAGCCCAGACTGAGCGTTAGTTCGAGACAGACTGCAACAAGGATGCGGGCTGCAGCACTTCGGTCACAGGTCTAACGAACGAGACTCAGTGTCCGCATCGCTCACTTCAAAACCGCTTGCCGGTTTGTGCGAATTGATTTCAACTTCATGGATGCGTGCACTCTGAGGCCGTCATCTTAACGCACAGCTGAATAAGCTTTCAATAGCAGACCTACAGGAATGTGGTCGTGATGATGGAATTCAGTAAAGAGGAACACCTGAAGTGTAAATGAAGTCAAACGAGTCGCTGGAAATAAAACCAGAATTATAATGATGATTGAATAATTTTGCTTACATATGCATGTCTGAATAACACTGTCTCCCCTCATTTATATTGGCCGTACAGATATTGGTAACAATTTTGAGCAGAAATGCCGCCAATGCAGCAGAATTGTCTTAAAACGAATTGAAATCGTCATGTTCATCCGCTAAGTGTTGAAATTTAGCGTGTACAATTCACTTTTTGCGTACTGCACTTCCACTAATTACTGACCAATTGTACAACAGAATGCAAACCGAAATTGAATATTAAAACACATACAAATGACCAAATTGTGAAATTTGATCAATTTTAAACAATGAGAATAACCATTCGAGAGCGGGTTCAACGAAAACATTAACCTCCTCTACAACTTATTAATTAAACCCTCGTCGGAGACATCCACACAGGTGGAGAAAAAATTTACAAACTGAACAAGCATACGAAACTTGTTATAAGAATTGTTGCTGGTTCTGCCGTGGGTTGATATGTGTGACCAAGAAGCCTATTAAATGATCTATTTATGATGACGAGAACTAACAACACAATGACGGTCTCTCCATCCCTCACCAAGCTACGGTCGGGGATCTCTCGTGCTTGCCTGAACCCTTCGATTACTTTGAAGGGCTCATGCTAACACTAACAGTCGAATGATTCCAATTGATGTTTTAAATTGCGATGAACAACACCCGAGGTGCTTGCAAATAATAGAAAATATATCACTAATTTACCTTCCATATGCAATCAAAACAAATAAATATTAACTGTACTCGAAATTAATAAACCAAAAACAAGTACCCATGTCTCGCCATAGATTAGACTTGCTAATTATTTTGACAAAAAAAGAGCAAAACGACTCGCACAACCTGAGTAGTAATGGAACTTGGCCTTTGTATGTACATTCGGTTGCATGAGGGCGTGCCTTAATCAAGAGAAAGAGCTTTAGTTAAACTTCAAATGGTCCTGAATGACCGGCATCCTAAGATGAGAACGGAATTTTGCCAATTACCTCGATCCTGTCTTAAGCAGAAAGCTAATGAAGGGAAATGGAAGTTGAGCGGCGTAGGCCAGCGGCTTCCCTTAGGAACCAACGCTCAGAAGCGCTGCAAAATTACGCAAGTCAGGATCACGATTTCCGGCATATGCATTGTAGCTAAGGCCTGAGCACCACAAAAATAAGAATATGCTATTAACTGACAAGAAATGTCAGAAATTTTGATTTAGTTTCAAAAATCTTCGAAAGCTGGGAAATTAACTACTAAAACAAGCACAGAGTAATTAATATCTCCATGTTCTATTCCGGCACGCTAAGAAAAAGGAAGAAATTATTTCGAAAGCTATTGCGTTTGCTGGCAAAAATTTTAATATCATTATAAAATATGAATTGTTTCACATGAACCTCTCCTTATATTTCATGACAAGTTTTCTCCTCTACGTGATTTCAGTACATTTTGAGAAAGTTCGTTTAAATTAACGAAGGTATGTATGTCAATAACAATGTTAAGCAATGCACATGAAATAAGACTGGTAAGAAGCAGCATATGCAGATAACAGTACAAGTTAATGAAGTAACGCTGGCGAGTTCCATGACAAGAACATTTGACTTAGCAGCGCTGGTCTCGACCATACCAGTCTTTCCTCTCCATCCACGATGAAAATTGCACACGTGACTTTTTCATGAATGAACCACAAAAATTGTGAGCAGGAGGCTTAGAGTCGTTGCCTTCTAAGTAAAATTGTACTCTCAAGGACTAAGAGAACTTGTCAATTTATGTACAGAAAATAGAATACGCTTAGGAGATAATAAATCAATGTGCCTTTGCTACAATCCGCACTGGACTCGAAAATAAGGAAATGTAAGTAATCTAAAGCGACGAAAAGGTGAAATTGAAATGAAATAAATAAAAGAAACTTACTTGTGTATGAGGTCTGCTGCACTGAAAGCTCTTCATGAGAAAAAAAGCGACGCCAATGCCTACAAATTAAGCTCTCAGTAGACTCCAGGAACACACACTGTTTTTACTGCCCCATTATTACCGTTGTTGATACCTGACGCTGCCTGAAACGTTGCATCCTCAAACAATGTTGACGAGAACAGACTCTACAAGCAGGCTCACAAAGTAGACCCTATGAATCACACACATCACCCGAGAAATGTCAAGTCCCAAACAAGCGTCGAAGGACAATCCCATTCAACGCACTCCTCGAAAAGAGGTACAGATATTTTTTCGTGTTTACACAGCCATTCGTTGGTCGGCCTTTGGCACACAGAGAACTGGTAATCCTCTCTAATGACAAGCAAGTCCGTCGAGTCATTAGTGGATGGGATCATCACTCCGAGTTCGGAGTGCTCAATGCCTTCATCAATAATTTATGCCCATAATTGGAGGCACAATTCTCACGCTCAATCGGGCGAGTAATTGGCCGTCATGGTGAGCGTTTTGTATCGTTCATAATATTCCTCGACAGAAAGATGATGCACGTGAGCGAGATGAGCGAGGATGGTCCACATTAGCAATATGAGCATGATTGATCGTACGCATGAGCAATATGTGCACAAGGATCACGCACTTGAGATGGATGAGCATGAAGGATTCAACATGTGATTAAAATACCTGATTGATTCAGAGGGTAAATAAAATTAGTAAGACAATGTTGGTTCAAGATAAGGCGAAAATGATGTGCGTGGGATGAGGTGTCCGCTGCAACAACTGCATGTAATGAGAGTTCACAAATGTTAAAGCAGCTCGTATTACGTCAGACTAGAGAACTTTTCCTCATTGTAAGCTTAATAACAGAATTTATTTAGCATCTGCATAGCAAGCGTGACAGAGGCGACTAGAAGAGCATCAAGACAGAAAGTTACGACATCGAAGACGTTCCTTGAGAAGTCCTTTCTGCTCGAGTTTACGTTCACTCAAGCAGGCACAATCACGAGAGCATTACACTGAACGGCCTACTAGAGACACAAAGCAAATCTTATGATAGGCAATGCTGTATTTGAGTGAATCCCCGTAATCGTATTTCAGAAATAACGCTCCTTGGGGAAAGTTATGATTCTTGAGCTCTAATGAACAGGACAGCGGAGGAGGGGGTTTTTTGATACGTTGATAGTTTTTCTTCGTCATTATTTCTTTGTTTGTCAGCTTTCCCCTGTGACGTCCCCAAGTACCCCCGACGAAACAGTAATCCCTGTCCAGGGAGCTGCTTTGGGTTGGTTTCGAGTTTGCTTTGTCCAATTTTTCTCTTTTGTATCTGTAGTTTCCTTTCATAAAAAGAATCCACCGCATGAAAAACCACTTATGAAATGCGTAAGTATCACTTGAAGTAAAGCTTATTATCTTAGTAACATGTTCATCAAACTCATAAGTGAGTACCATTTGCTTCCGAAACTGTCAAACCAATACCATATTTATCTTTTCGCCAAAGAAACAAAGTTTTACTGAAATCATCTTTCGTAAAAATCTCCAAGTTAGGACATAACAGATAAAACAAATTAACTTTTTCTTTGTTGAGCTCGCCAGAGCGATTGTTCAAGGGAAACTTCTGAGCTTACCTCGAAATATTGCAGAAAATTTACCCCAGTATCTCTTCGTTGAGATATACAAGCTTTACGAAGACGTAAGATAATCTAAGAGAAATAAATGACACAATTTATGGTAGTACATAATGTGACCTTATGATAAAACACGAGATAATTTATGGTATAGTGTAAGATAAGCTCACGGTGATACACGTCTCCATTTATGGCTACACATAAAATCAAGTCATATTCGAAAAGAAAAAAGTTAGATTCTGGAAACGTTTTCCAGTCAAGCGGGATAAGCAACCAGTTTTAACCTAAAATGAACGTTGTCAATACTATTTCATGAAATTAAAGTCACCAACTTTAAACCTTGAATTTACACCAGTACAAATGACGTTCCATGATCGTAATCCAAAGAAATTCCCTGCATTTCTGTGTTGCTGCTCTCATTGTAATGATACTTCACTAGTATACCTAAGGGAGAACGATCTCTAATACCGCTGTATATGCATAAAATGGCACTTGAGGGCATAAGGACCTCAAATGCAGCCATTAATGGCGGTAACTCTTTGCCCTGCGTGCCTATGAAGGCAAAGAGGACCAGTAATAAACTGTGAAGAGACCATACATGTGGAAGGGCTCAAACTTACCGCAGATCATTAACCGCCAGCTTCCGCTAAGGTTTTATGAACCATCGTAAAAAGATTCTCTATCATGAAGTTCGTAGTTCGACTTGGTTATACAAACGAGTCATTATGTATTTAAAGTAGTGGCCGCTGATGCCTGAACTTCCTGCACACAGAGATACACCTACAAAGCACCCTTCCAAGTTAGCTTGCACGATTGGAAGACTCGATGTTTCTCGTGTGCAATTTAGTGTGTTCGAGAACATGGATCAAATCTGCCTTTTCATGTTTCTCTGTCATGTTTGTCTTATGAATTAGGACTGAAAATTCTGAGCGTTCCAACACACCTGATGCGCTTCAAAGCTCCTACATAAATATCAAGTTAGTTCGCCTGTACGCCCATACTTGATTTTTTACCAAAACGAGGACTCGTTCATAGCTTAAGGACTTTTGCAATACTTTCTTATTTTCGACTAACGATCATATATTTTCACTAAAATGAGAAATTATTTACATGATTCAAACATTTAGAATTTACAGGTTTAAAGTGTCAGTCGGGATTTCAGAAATAGTCAACAAACTACCATAAGCTGACTTTCATTTTAAAATCTAGTATTTTCGTTTCGCATTGATTCATCTGGTAATCTCTATCTGTGTGACCAGCGCACAGCAGCAAAAATTCTTCGCAGTGCACCTCATCTCAATCTTTGACTCGAGTTATGATTGAAGCTCATGTCGGCTTGAACCAAAGACTCTCGATGTATGAGTTACTGTTCAATGCCACCGCTCCTCCAGGACCATCATAGTTATAAACAGCGTGAAAAAAGACAATTATGGAAGAAATGTGTCGGGAAATTGTGATGTTCAAAGTGCACCTCTAGGTGAAATTAAACTGCGTAGTGACAAAACAAAATTCGCGTAAATGTAACGAGATTTCCATCCTCCATAGTTAACCAGTTTGTGATGCTCAGTAGATTCTATAAAACTTCAAAATGCTTTCAAAAATCATATTTTGATCGACCACTTAGAATCTTCCTATAAACCGTTTGCAGTAGATGGCCGCATCTCTTTCACTGTTACCGAGTGCCTGCGTCTGGCTCGATAAAAATATTCAACTCGTGCACAAACCTAGCAATGTTCATCATATTTTAGTGACTTTGTTACGATGACTCTCACATGAAGACTACTGAGCTCCAAAACTTTTATGAATTAAGTCAATATTATTATGAAAATATTTCAGATTTGCAACACATTCAAGCCGTAACTAAGGCAGACACACAAAATAACAGAAAATAAAACACATAAATTGCGCATGACGCCAGTTTAGAGCATATTTTAATCATTACTTGAGCTGCACAATAAACAGATACAAAGCACTTTGCGCAAAGGAAATTTTTAAAACCAGCACCACCCTGAGGCGAACGAGGCCACAAGGGAATATAAAAGATGAAGTCTCGAGGCCTCATCTTTTCAGTACTCGAGAATTTATGGATTGTCTCTCCATATCAGGGAGTCATTTTTCGTTGCCTAACTAGATAGAGAAGCGAGGACGCTTGCTGCGCCAAAATGCGCATTAAATGAAGAAAAATGTTGACAAATTTATGCCCAGACTTTGAAGCGATGAGTGCTTCGCTCTGCCTGCCCACGTGAGCGCTTCAAACATGCACAACAATATTCTTCACATCAAATTAGCAACAAAAGAATTTACATTTTATAAGTTTGCATTCTAATGAAATCCTGTTTGCGAAGAACTAGGTATTCCGAGAGTTAATTCCTAAAAACTACATTTTACAGAACTCTTAAGAGTGTGTCTAAACGTGTAACAGTAGAGTACATCGAAGAGTTTGGTCACTGTATGAAATACTTTTTAAAAGATACTTAAAGTTGGCTTTTCAGATGAACTAGCATGCCAATATTATATTACAATGTAAATTATAGCCAAGTTAAAACTATATCATCCAAATACACGCAAAAATAGTGTGAAGTTTTAAGCTCGTTATGAGCAGGCCATCATTCAAATTTTTGCCTTTATTAAATTGATTAGAAAGCAACAAAACCCTCTTTCCTCGTAATGATTCTAAGGACGATACAATGAGCGGAGAGCAAGAGCAATCTTCGTAATAAAATATGACACAAACTATAAGTGAAATTATAAAACTAGGACCACATTTACAAAGCATTACACAAAGTCGCATGCACGATATTATCAGGTGGGAAAAACGTAATGCCGTTTCTTCCCAAATCATTTATTTTACCTGAAAAATTCACATAATGTATTTTGAATCTTTGCAATAACTTCCCTCATTTACTATGACTTCTCTTGAAAGTGGTCCAACACCCGCCCTACAGTCCTCACCTGACTCTCCCTGTTCCCACACATGAAAGAGAACCACAGAGGAATCAGATTTCACTCAAAACAGGAGCTGAAAGAGGCATCAGAAAATTACCTGAAGGGACTGCTCAAGAAGGACTTTGACGAGGTCTTCCAGGATTGGAAGAGACGCTTACAGAAGCGTATAGATACAACGGACCATTATTTTGAAGGAGACAAAGGTTTGTCGGCTTATGAAAATAAATACTGTCTGTCCTAACATTTCTTATTACTTAATGAACATATTTATTATAATTCCAAGAAGTAAAAGTAATTCAAGTTTAATGTATACTCTGATAAAAATAGATTTCAATACAGTTTAGGAATGACATTCCAAAATATGAAAGATTTTCCTTCTTCAGTGTTCGCAAACGAACGAATATCGTCCTGCAAATAGGGATAAAACAAACAAACCTGGCAGATACGAAGGAATAATTGGCTTCTCATGTCATGCTTTCGTAAAAGAATATAGGCAGCAGTCAGTTACTGAGGTGTACTGTGCACTCTCTTACGTTTCTCTGATTTCTCGCTTTTTTTATTCTGTATTATGCGTCGGTGTGCAACAAGTTGTATGATATTCTGCAGGTTTTCTCGATTTATATATTTGCCCCTAATGCAGACTGAAATAAGTAATATTTACCTTGAAACTATACATGTCATATTGTTATATAACTAGTGCACACATAAGTCTACGGCGTGCTTTACATCCTGTACGTTCCTCTGTGTATATGTGCAGTATGGAAAATCTGTGATAAGCCCAAGTGACGTTGATGACCTTGAGTTCCTTTGATTCTTATATACTCGTATAGGATACACACGTACAACTTACTCTTTTCAAATGCCAAGAACAAAAAACATATAAAATCACGTGTTCGGACAACTAAAAATTACAGATCTACAACACTATAATTTGGCTTTTAATTATGAAAAATAATGTAATTTAGTTTGACTTTGCAATTTTTCAACGAAAGGAATTTTTTAGAGCTGTACAGTTCGTTGTTCAGCATCTCTGTGTTTTGATTGAAGATTATTTTTAGCGATATTTCATTTTCAGTATTACGTACAGCAATGTTAAGCTTTCATTGCAAATATTCCCGGAGTAAAAAATCTAAGAAATCCGCAGATCCGCAGGTCAGGACAACTGCGGAACGTCTTAACAATGTAAAATTAACTGGGGTGAAAAAATTTGCTTCTGCTTGTTCATTTATTTTATTTTATAGGCCCCGCTTTTTTGTTATAACTCTCAGCCACAAAAATCTTTTCGCAATTTTTTGGCACGGTAATAATGGATCCACCATGCATATAATAAGCAAATATCCATAATTTTTGCTTGTTGCTCCTTTATGTTGCTCTGCATTTTAAAAATTAAATTTATTGTAATTTAAAAGCAATGTTTAATTACTATTTGTAATATAGATCCGTCACTTCATTAGATTTCAATTGTCTTTTATTGTTCAAAATTTCCATAAGTCTCTACTTTCCGTGGTTTTATGGTATTGTTTTTGTAAAGTTGCATGTTACATACGCGTTATGTGCTAAGTGTACTGACAAATGCAAATTAAAAGTACTATAAGAAAAGAATGATTTTTATTCATTATTTAATGCAACGTTGATTGTGATTCATTTTAGCTCAAGTACAATCTTCTTCAGCTGACGAGAACAGTAATTCACAATTTTAAACTAAAGAACGTGCCATGAAGTTTACGTCAGCAATTTTTCACAATTTGGCAGAGTGACCGCACCTAAAGTTTCCTCCGATACGTTCCACGCCAAAAGTTTCAGCTTCAGAAGCATGCTTTGAAACATTCATTAAAGCACCGGAGAGCTGGACGGTGTCTCTACTGCAGTAGTGCCCGAGTAGAAGTTAGGAGCCACGCTCTTCTGAAAGTCTCACTACAACTGTATGTATGACTATATAGGAATAATCATTTGCCTTTCTAAATTGAGCCGAACAACTTTCGATCAAATTAGATTTAGTCAACAAGGACTGATAATCGGGTAATGTTTCTTAATTAAACTTGTAACAGGAAATAATGTTTGAAATGGTTCAGATATCTCTCCTTACGAATTGTGAAAATTCTGAATACATATATAAAAGCAGGAAGCCCTGCTCAGGCAAGTGCAAAATACACAACTTCTTATTAACAATAGTCGTCAAAGAGATACGTCAGAATTAGTGGAACTAAACTTTACATGGCTCAGGCCTGTGCTTTGTTCTCTTCCGTACACTAATGGAGAAACCAAGACGTAAAGACAGTCCTGATGATTGTTTTCACACAACACACGGGATGCTTGAATTGTCAAATAACCAAATGAACTCTAGTCTACACAATACCAAACATATGCAGAGATTACTGACAGAGACGGTGATTTAATAGAAGCTATGATAATTACTGAATGAGGGAGCCCAAGAGATGCATGAATAAGTCCAACTGGAACACGGTTCAGATCATTCAAACTACAAAATAAAACCAAACTAGAATTTATGCACGCTGGTATCACTGACGTTCAGGCGTAATGAGAGTTAAAATTCACTAGGCTTACAACAACAGCGCAGCAATCTCAAAGTTGTTTGCTTTCGCGCATTTCTCGAGATCCTCTAATTCTTTAAGAGTGAAATACGCGTCAGGACGCAGTGACCCGAGCAAAGTGGAACAGCTAAGCTTCTAACGCAGACCGCAAGGAGCCTTCACGCACACTTGCGCCTGATAAAATGCGACCAGGCAGCGCGCACACAATCTAAATCTAGCAAAATTGAAAATGCATAGAAAAACAAGAGGCACAAACGTCTCGGAAAATTTTTCCCTCAAGTCTTTCAGTGCAAATCGTTAGTCTTTCGAAAGCAAGTCTCCTGCGAAGAAAAATAGACCGTGTTCTGGGGATTAGGCTCCGTGCAAATGGATTTCATTCGGTGGCTGCGAGAAACAGAGTTGTACCACTGTTTTTCAAAGGACCCACTCTCCTAGATTTGCTTCCCTGAATAAAAATCTGCGAGCGGCGGCTGATGCATCGTTTAATGTGAGAAAGTCGCTTTAGATTTTCATATTCCTCAGCAAGGCCTTAATATGATGATACTAAAATTAGAGCAATTATTTTTTAAGAAATCCATCAAGCTGAATTAGATTATAGAAAAAGCTTTTATATTTAATGTCCGAAAGCTGAGCAAAGGCATGAACAGCTTTATCCAGCGCTTTAATTATTGCAAAAACCTTTGGGTGAATGACGAATACAATTCCGCAGTCACCTGTGAAGCTCAGACCTAATATTGACTAGCAGAATATATTCAATTACTCTCCAGAGAAACATACGAGAACTACTCTGGATTTATAAAGTTTTTAACGAAAGCCAGACTATAAGAAATATTGTGACATTTATTTTATATAGTGGTATATGTAGTAGCAGACTTCTGCATATATTATCAATCTTTGAGTGAAAACGGAATTATTGTTCAATATCAAGAATCTCAAAATAGAAACCCATATCTACCTTTTGCAGAATACCATCCAATATTCACAAACAAGAAATGATTCTACTTAATTCCACGTCTTAAGCATCAAAATTCAGGATAGTGGAACAATGAAATTCTTTTTTTTGCACGATGAGTCGATAATAAAATGCGGCCAAAAAATAACGTAATAGGTAACAATTTTGAATGTTTTAGTGCAGCCGATTGTGTGACTTAACAATGGCGAATCAATAACTTTCAAGAAGTATCTCAATCTCTTAACCAAAAAATTGTTGACGAGATGCTAATGACCAATAGTAGTACTATCAAGATGGTGCTCCTGCTCACTGCCCCAGAGCATCTCTCACTTTTTTTCTCGAACAAATGCTCCGACTGAATAATCAGCCGCTGATCATGAATCGCTTTCAATCCCCGACCTCAAACCACTCGACAGCTTGTTTTAGGGGGAGATGGAATCTATTATCCTGCTACGCTAGCCAAGTCACGATTTGAAGAAACTTGTACGTAATATTGCGAGAGAAATAAAGAAGGAAGAACTTCGCTTTCGTAAGCATAGTGTGTATTGAATTTTCAGTTCTTTCAGTTCATTGAAATTTCGAATTCATTTAAAATAAATTTTTTACTTCGTGTCAATTATTTTCGAAGATATGTTCTGTGACACGACCCAAGACTCGAGCCTGTACTTTGGTTCTACAAATAATTATTCTGAGGTTTTATAGTAATTTTATTTCCAGTAAGAAATGCCTTTGTCGGTTGGTAAACAATACTGTGATTTGTAGAGAAAGGAGAGTTTTTATGCACGTACATGCAGTTGAATACATATAGTGTTTCTGCCTCCCGTATTGAGACCAAGTAACAGTTCTTTTATGGGAAAGCTTCATTCAGAGTAAAGTAATCAGCTCCCTTACCTTGTTCCAGTTGAACAATTTCAATTTACATTATGCTGTCTGTAGGTCCCGTTATGCCTAAGCATCACCAGAACACGATCAGGCATTCGGCTTTACTGCCTTAGGAGTGAATCTCAGGAAGAAAACGTAAGCAACCAATAGAAACAACAGTCATAGAAATAAACTATTTCTATCCAATAGTGAGTAACTTACCATATTTTAAAATTAGAATGCAATCTTCACATCTGATCAATATTTCACGTAACAACAACAAACTTTACACAGGCCCCCAACTTCGCATAAATAAAAGTATCACAGAACCAGCAAACATTCTGATCTTGGTACAACTAGTTGTGAAGCCTACCTCAACGAGATGTTTCCTATGTCAAAGACTGTCCATGAACATATGTTCGACCTGACGTGAACTTCCAAGTTTTCCGGCCATCTCTCTTCCTACTTAGAATGTATGAAAACAAAAAATAATATTCCACTTCAAATGTAAAAAAACCGCTTGTAAACATTGGAAACAATGAATACGCTTACATTGTATTAGAGATGGGGTAATTCTTATTTATGTCACGTAAAATACTACTGATAATCAGTAAAATATCAGATGAATTTCTATTTTAGAGTTCAAGCAGACAAAACATATCTTCTGCCTGCTCACAAAAATACTTCGTTCGCATCTCGACGATAATTTCACGAGCGCCGTGTAGGCGTAGCGAGACACTGAAATAACATCAAAATTTTGAGAGGAATGTAAATTTTTCCATGTATTCATGCAGCCGACAGGAGCAGGCTCTCATTCCAGGAAGGAATAATACAGCATCTTTTGAGGCGTATTATTCCGATAAATAGTTTGCTGACGTCATCATGCAATATCCGGACCAATTGTGAACACTCAGAAGACGAACAAGGCGCACCTAACATATCGGAAGTCCAAGAAAAGCCGACTTCGACAAGGCTTATGGAGCGCCTCCGATGCATAGAGGGAGCGTCCTCTGACAACATAGACAAGTGTGATGAGGGTAGAGAAGCGTAACGCCTTTTTATTTCTGCGCCTGGAGCTCTGCAGGAACAGATGCCCTACTTCTCACAAAAGCAGTTCCGGTTGGAGAAAACAGCTACGACGTAGCTGAGGTTGAAAAAATTGGTATCGTTGCATAGTGCTGGCGGCATGGATAGGTTGAGGACGTGTACGCTTTTAAAAACGTCTACTCTTCCGCGGTTTTCTTCTTGCAATAAATAAAGAACAACCTTTTTGTAAAATTCTACAAAACACAATGGAGATTTACTGAACTGTACCAGGGTGCATACTGCAACACTGCTATATTATTCAATACTATTTTGAAGCTAATTTCAATATTTTGGCAGAGGTGCAGCAGAACGCAGTAATGCTTTTCCAAACAATTCTAACCCGACACAGTTTGTCTGCAAGGGTTTCTCAATTATTTCAGAAGCTGTCTTAGCTTCTGTGGGTACTGAATGAGGGTACTGAAAGTTAACGAAAAAGAAGCAGTAATTTGTTAATGGGTAAAATTGCACCTCGGAAGCAGACGCCAGTAAGATCTCTCACAGCAGTTCTCCCTAGTGAGGCCTGACCATCCACTGGAAATTATATGAAAAATGGTAACGATTGCATAATTTTTAAGGAAAATATTAACGATAGCATAATTTTTGAGAATAATGTTAACGATTGCATAATTTTTAAGAATAATGTTAACGATTGCATAATTTTCAAGGACAATATTAATAACTGCATGATTTTTCATGATAATAGTAACGATTACATGATTTTTGAGGATGTTAGCGGTGGCATAATTGTTAAGGATATTGTTAACGATTGTATGATTTTTAAGAAAAATGTTTACGATTACACAATTTTCAGAGATGATAACGATTACGTAATATTAAGGATAAACCTCACCGTACAAATGAAGTACATAGCCAGCAGAAAACTAAACTAATAGGTCGTTAAGTACGAAATGTCCGATTTTCTTTTTCATCAAATTTAAAAGTCGTTAGCATTCACGTTTCATCTTATCCATCTTTAATTTTTCAGTATTAAACAGCTACATCATCACTTGTCCATAAGCTGTTCATGGTAACTGATCGTACTGTAAGCTGCTCATAGCATATCAATATTCCTAAGCACAAGGCTGCGTCAAAAATTCGTGTTGTTTACGAATATAAGTTCTGTCGTGTAAAAGTGCATTCCAGGTAATTCGATACTTTAGTAAGATGTTTGGAGAAGGTGTAGCGAATGAGCGCACTGTGTGTCATTAGTTCGTGAAGTTTCTGTCCGGTGCCTTTACTCCTGAAAATCCACCTCGCGGTAGACCTGCGACCAAGCTGGACAATGATGAGTTGCAGGCTGCAGTGGATGCGGATATATCTCAAACTGCGTGTGAGTTAGTAGCGACGTTTAAGGCTTCGATTCCTATTGTATTGGACCATCTGAAACAAATTGAAAAGATAGAGAAGCTAGACAAGCTTGTGCCACACAAACTGAATAAGAATCAAACGACACGTTGTCTTGAAACATGCCGTTCTTTGCTGTCACGTCTGACAACCGAACCATTTTTGGATTGTATCGTTACGTATGAAGAAAAGTGGATTCTTTTCAACAATCGCAAGCGCTTCGTTCGATGGCATGAAACTGGTTAAATGCCAAAACACCGTCCAAAGAGAAATTTGCACCATAAAAACCACAATGGTGTCTGTTTGGTGGTGCAATACTGGTGTCATCCACTACAGCTTCATGAGACCCGGCGCATCAATTACAGCAGACGTATACATTAATTAAACAGTTAACTGAAATGATAAGGAGACTTGCAATTATGCGACTGAAGTTGGCCAATAGAGATGAACCGATTCTCTTGCAAGACAATGCTCAACCTCACGTTGCATGAATAACGCTCAACTTGAAAGTGCTTTGCCAACTGCCATATTCATCAGACTTTGCACCAACTGATTATCACCTATTCGGGGCACTAGACAATACAAAGAACTTCAGCCGTGAAGAAGAAGCCAGAACATCCTTTCGTAAATTTAGCATCTCTTGCTTTCCAGAATTCTGCACTGCTGGTATAAATATGCAACAGATTAAATGGCAAAAATGTGTAGATAGTTTAGGTACATATTTTGATCAAACTACATGGCTTTTTGTTTAAGATAAAGTAAAATGAAGTTCTTGTTATAAATCGAACATTTTATACTTAATGACCCAATAATAATGCAATGCATGTTAACAATTCCTTTAAGAGAATGTACTAGTTTGATAGGTAAAAAGTTTCGGTGAAAAGTTGTAAAAAATAATACATAGGGAGAAGCTGCATATCAAATATATTAGTTGGTGTGTATCTCGTGTATTGTTTGTCATCTATCACGTGTATTGTTTGTCATGTATTACATGTGTACTGTTTGTCGTGCACGACGTGTATTGATTGCCGTGTATCACATGTGTTGTTTGCCGTGTATCACTTGTTAAATGGCAACGCAACACGTTTCTGGGAGAATTGTTATCAATTGAACAAAAATTAAAGTAAAATTATAACTACATTTTTAAACACCGTCGTTAATATATGAAACGTATGATAAAATACAACCGAAATGAACACACGAGAAAAGTTAGAGAAGTTCGTGGCCACACTACAGACACCAAAAGCTGTCAAAATAATAAAAATCTCATTAGGAAGTTTACAACATCTGTGAAAAAATAATTACACGTTGGACGGACGGTTCCATTTTGTTGGTGTCAAACTTCTCATAAAAACCGAATGAAATTTTTGGCCACCCTTATACTGTATATGTATTCCATGAAGCAAATATACTGGACATTGTAATGGGACGCATTCCATGATCGAAATAATCCGAACTTACATTACTGGCACAGATTGATTTTTGAATTTAAATAGGATTAGAATTTAGAGCTACACCTGTAGACAATGAATGAGCTTCATAGAATTGCTTGTGGATAGATCAGGTACAAACTGTACACAAGCCACACACATCAAAAGTAAATTAAGGAGTTTCTTACATAACTCATTATTACCAAGTGCAGGATCCACAACAACTGAAAATGATCAAGCTCTGTAATGGGACCCGAGAAATAAAAGCTAATCCAATAACTTTCAATGACGTACGCCCCAAAAAGTTGGTTATATTACGGTGGCAATTTCAATGGTACCGGGCAGTAAATGCAGTTACATGAAAAAATCGACCTATCATGAATTAGGGATGCATACTGTCGTCTGCAACGACAAAATCTCTAACAGTAATTAGGTTTCATTCATTACAACCATACAAAAGCAAAATGTATGGAAAAGCCATCAAAATACTAGCCCATATTACAGACCGAAGAAAGTTAGAGTATGCTGTACATCAAATTTACTATGACTTTCTTAGCTTTTGAATGAGTTTACGTACCGAGAAAAAAGTGTTTAAATCATATTTCCCAAGAAAATGCAACAAATAGAAGACATAAGCTCAAATAGAAAATAAAAATGTCAATTAAGGCAATTTTTTTAATAAAAAAGGTGAAAAACTCGAGTAAACCAGATTATGGAAAGAGAGGGGAAAAGATTGAGAAGAGCACACAGAAAATGACTCAGCAGCACACTCAGGCAACACAATTAAAAGAAAAGCCCTCGTAAATGACAAAAATCATCGAGGAGAAGAAATGGCATGTAAAATGCCAGGTAAAAAGCACCAAAAACTGTTAGTAAAAAGAGATGAAAGTTGAGTTTTGAAGAAGAGGCTGGATGAAGCGCAGCGTGACGCAGCACCGGATGCAATGTCCCACAACTTCAAGCAGCTCAAATTGCTCAGGAAGGAGACTCGTTTAGCAAGGAACACAATTAACAGTATATCTCAGGCCTGCGAAAATAAAGCCAAGCTCAGTCATAAAAGTTTGCCTTCAAGTTCTGGTCCACGAAACTCAGTGTTTGGATCTCCGTAAAAAATAAGCATCACAAGAATAAAAGTTAAGCTGATGCACTTGTATTTCGCTTTCTAGGAATAAAAACTGAGTGCATCAAATTGGAGATCAAAGCAATGACCTTTCTCAGACAAATGTCATTCAATACATTCCTGCAATCTACGAATCAATATGTCGATCAAAAAAACCTACTGCTACTCTAAACACTGAAGGTTCATGAAAACAAAGCGAATAAAAAAGTGCATAGCACTAAACTAATTTAGAACGTAAAACTTCAAAAACTTCCCTTAAATATTTTAGAATATTATCGTAAAAGATTCAAATACAATTTTTATTAAAGTACATAACCGATGGAGCTTTGTATTTTTCTTGCTAATAGAAAACTGTGAAGCTCAACAGCTTGCTGAACATTACCAGCTCACATCCTTGCCCTCAGCAAGCGCAGGTTGATCAGAGATTTAGCAAATCATCCTATACAAAATCGCACACTTTCAGATCAAAGAAATAATCAAGAGCTGAGAACAGACATTCTTTGTACGAGAAAAAGGTGAACTGAAATTTTACATCGAAAATGGAGGCTGCTGAAAAATATAAAATCACGAATAAACAATTTTCATACAACAACCAAAGTTAGGACTTTCACTTCAAGTAACACATTCAAGAGGATAACTGCACGAGTGGCAACACGTTCAACAGGATAACTGCACGAGTAGCAACACGTTCAACAGGATAACTGCACGAGTAGCAACACGTTCAACAGGATAACTGCACGAGTGGCAACACGTTCAACAGGATAACTGCACGAGTAGCAACACGTTCAACAGGATAACTGCACGAGTAGCAACACGTTCAACAGGATAACTGCACGAGTAGCAACACGTTCAACAGGATAACTGCACGAATAATAACACGTTCAACAGGATAACTGCACGAGTAATAACACGTTCAACAGGATAACTGCACGAGTAGCAACACGTTCAACATGTTGTCGTTCCTAAAACTGAGTAACTGAAATTACGTATCTTCCTCTATACAAAGCAAAGATATTAAAAATAAATTTAAAAATTTGCAAAAATTCAACACGTGGCATTCAGAGCACCGAAATTTGTTTATAAGAAAAAACATTCCTGATATAAAATTATGAAATTTCAAGACCTGCTAGAAACATTTGTTTGTAACATTGAAGGTATTTTCGTTTTTCAATAGCTAGGTAAATTAATCAATAAACTTTTTATTCCTGATACAAAAATAAAAACAAATTATTTCAAAAGAAAAATCATTACATTAATTTTATGTTATAAAAAAGCATTTAATAATGTATTTTCAGCATTATAATATCTCTCGTAACAAAATAATGAGTTAGGATTTGGAAAATGGAACAATAAGTATTCTCCAAAGATATTCGCTTTCACAACGGCTACATTTAATCACAGATTTTTTTCATTAATTGCACTATTTTCAAGAATGACGCCAGTAAAACCAAAAAATACTAGAAAGATAATTCGTTAGTTTTACGAAAAAGGTTCCCGAATTTCATGAACCGTTTTTAAGCGGTAAGATGTATCTTGTTCAACGGTCGCTTAGAGATGCGACAGCGCGTTGTGTATAGGTTCATTTGCTAAGAGCTCATACGAGCGGTGGGGCTGTAATGCAAGCTATTCAATTCCATTACTGAAGGCAAACAACATCCTTTGTGGTGAGGACGCACCGCACATCAGCGGTGCTCGCCACCGCAACAACAGGACGGAGCACAAAGCACAAAACGCTCATGCATACATGATTGAGCGACTAAATTCCGGACACTCCGACACTATGCAGTCACGCTCCCTGGGACCAAGAACTCCAGACAGTGCTTAGACTTCCCATGCATAGAAATGACGTTAATTATGCAGATGCCGCCTTTTGATTTGCCCCGTTCTTGGTGTGACTTATTGAATTTTTCATGGCCATATTTTACGGAAATTGCCCGCCAGAAAGTATCCTGAGATTTGAATAAATCCGCAATATTCTAAGGCTCATGAAAGCTACAGCAGAAAAAAATGTACATAGATTCATACGCTCGAAGGAAGTCATCAGCAATGAGCAGCAAGTCAATTTGCTGTATTGTTTGTGAATGTATTGAAGCCTTTACAGTTACTCGACTTCGTAAGAATTGATGTTTAAATTATGAAAATGAAGTAAAAAATTGCTACCCATCGGATAGTGTGATAATTTAATACAAAAGATTACGCTCCATGATTAAAATTAAATCACGAGTTGTCATCAATAAAGATTATGTAATTAATGCATGAATCAATTTAAAATACCCTAAATTTTTGCAACATTACCTCAAACTTAATGGGTTACCTTCACAGCAAATAAGTGGAGCCTAAGACCCGGTGTTATATTAAATTGTTAAATTGTTCAAGAAAAATATATCAGGATTTTGCTTGCATGCAAATAATAAGAAGGATACTTAAATGTACAAATGCTTATAAATAATGTCTTCAGTTGAGTGGTACAAATAGTGTAATTTTCCCATATTCACTGGACTATAATTATGATTTTTGAGAGTAACTCCACTACAGGTAATCCCAGTAAGCATTATTTCACGCTTCCTCTCCTCACGGCCTTTTTGTTCAGTAATAAAGTGATGATTTCGACTGATATTAATTTCTCTGTCCGATGCTGGGTAATAGACTGTAGAAGTGTTCCACTATGCTGTTAATTTAGTAGAAATAACTTGCGGTAATTGCTACTCTAATACATTTTTTTATTATTTAATTGAAATAGATGTGCAATGAAGAGGAGCGATGATCATTACCCTTTTTTCTATGAGATAGTGATTCCCTTGGTTATATTTATCCAGCATAATTCAGTATTAACGGACGTAAATATCATTGAGGTAATGACTTACCCACACTTTCAGGTAGCTTATCCAATTTCCTTTTTGAGTAAAATTAGGAAAAAATCAGCAATATATTATAGGTTCGAAGAATGAGATTTTTAACAACCAGCCTAAGTTTCCCTCAGTTGCTTCATGAATTGAAATATTCCTTCTTATATTGAAAATTTTTAGAATTACGTACTTCTGCTCATACTTGCTGCATGACAAGAAAATTCCAAGAAATGTACACGCTACTAAATTCATCCCATTCTAAAGGGTAAAGTAGGATGAGAAATATTAAGCAATGACAAATCTCATAACTAAAATGAATTATGTACACGTAAAGCTATCAGTAGAAAAATCAATGAAACTCGTAAAACCGTTACAAGGAATTGAGATACCTCCATTTCAATGAATTAACCTTCGAGGTTTGAGAAATTAACGACTTCAGCCGCTCGATGCAACTTTGCCAAAGAGAGGGAGCCCTCGGATCCCATCCTAGTGCTAAAAACAAGCGGTGCGAGGTCTGCGCAATCGCTTAAATGAGTGTCAGTGAAACCTGGCTGTGTAAGGAATACTGCGCGAGTTCTCCAAGAAACTCTCGAAATGGAGAAAATATACAACTTTATGCTAGCTGTGCTAGTAAAGTGGAGTCGCTGCAGCAAAGTTGTGTTCAAACTTGTAAGATGCTTGTACTAAATCAGATGGAATATGTTTACCTAAAATATTCAAAATGAGCAGAGTGAAAGTATTTTTTCACAGACCCAACAAGAATAAACAACATATTTTTCCTAAGTAATATTGGTCCAAATTCCAGCTAACCATGGAATGTCTATGAACGAATCAGATAACAAATTTTATTCGAAATTACTTCAATATTTTTGGTTACAAAAAAATAGGAAATTTGAAGTGAAGATTACTCCGTCCGTTACACCAGCAGCGTAGCAGCACTAGAATTATAACAATGGTTCAAATAACTCAAATATGATTTGGTCTTGAAGATTCAAAACAGGAGCACGAATGAAGTGTTTACATGGACACCAACATGTAGGAGTGAAACTCACTAAACACTCACCGTAAACCGTTGGGTTGTGAGCAGGTCCTAGTAATTGGGTGCTAGGCACGGCTCCCACTCACCTGAAAGTAAAAGAAAACTTTCAGTTCAAATTTTTCCTAGCGTAGATAAATACTAGACTTTAGTTTACTCAAGTGTAAGACAGCATTCAAAATGAATAGTCATCCTAAAATGCACTGTTTCAAGTAATTTTATGAATAAAAAAGAAATTACAAAAACACCTGGATTAAGTCATAAAGCTAAAGCTGCAAAAATCTTCTATGCAATTGAGCTTTAACATCTACACCTGCTGTGTTGTAGCTCGAAGAACAACAGCTATAAAGTGAGAAATGTTTTTCAGAAGCACAATTCTATGACGAATATAAAAAGCAGGTCTTCAAGCGATGAGACTCGTATTGTAAGGTGAAAAAATTTTGGACGGAACAAAAAAGTCTATTTCTCTGCATCTTGATAACAAAGATTCGCTCACCAGTCGACTAAGCTGGTGATGAGCACATTAAATGAAACCTATAATAAGATCGTTTTAACACAGATAAACATATTCAAACGCCATATAAATATTTTTCAGATATATACTATTTATATGGTATTTCATGAATTATGTGGTGAAAAAAGTATTTGAACAATTTAAAAAAATATTGAATTGTGCCACATTAAGCAGTAATTACTGCTCTCAAATAATTTCTCTACGTTAATATTAGGTTCTGGAATCATTTTGAGGAAATTTGGTTCCATTCTTCCTTGATCTTCAATTTTTCCACGTTTGGAGGTCGCCTTGTATGAGTTTTTTCAGGGTTCGCCATAAATTTTCAATGGCATTTAAGTCTGGTGATTGGCTAGACTATTTCGAAACATCAATATCATTATGCACAAAGCATTCGTGAGATGCTTTAGCCGTGTGCTTCAGACCATTGTCCTGTTGAAACTACCATTCATTAACGAATCCTATTTCATTCCTGACTTTTACAAGTTCTCTCACAAAATTTGACTATATTTGACTCAATTTTTTCTTCCATTAATAATTTACTGTCCTTCACCATTAATACAAAAACATCCCCAGATCATAATGTTTTCTCGAACGTGTTTCACTGTAGGGATGATATCATTCATCTTAGAGAATAGAATAGAATGAGGCTATAGGAACGAACCTTCTGGCCCATTCTTGAGTCGGATAATTACTTCGATAATTATTCGGTTGTTTTACCCAAGTTCCATGCCGTATTTCCAGCTGTGTCACCCATGTCGGCAGCGGGATTCGAACCCGGGTCTTCACGCTCGCAAGCATATTAGCTCACCAGTCGACCAAGCTGGTGATGTTAGGTTTAACCCACAGGCACAAGTTAGGTTTAACCCACAGGCACAAGTTAGGTTTAACCCACAGGCACAAGTTAGGTTTAACCCACAGGCACAAGTTAGGTTTAACCCACAGGCACAAGTTAGGTTTAACCCACAGGCA
>VCRD01000605.1:16472-27050 GCA_006783055.1 Trinorchestia longiramus | reverse complement strand
ACACGAGCACAATTTTGATAGTTTGTCCTGGATGCGGTTGGATGTTGAGATGTAGTATTTCCGATTTTTCTGTTGCTCGCTTGGTTTTGATTTGTGGTTGCAACTTTTCTTTGACGTAGATAAGGGAACCACCACCTCTGTTGCTGTGTGACGGTTTGTCGACGTTGAGCAAAACGTATCCTTTTATTGAGACTTCCGCTGGGAGATGTCTTCCATTGAGATCTAGCCATGTTTCATTGATAGCTATGATGTCGTGTGATAACGTTGACGCAATGGCTTGAAGTTCCGACATTTTTGGGAGGAGAGTTCCGACATTTTTGGTAGGAGACCGTCTGCATGCAGTACCGTCTTTTCTCCAGGCATGACTTGCACTATGACGGTAAAAAAGTTCGATTTTGCACTCATCCGACCATACAATACATTTAAAGGAGTCATTTATCCAAATGCGATTGCGCAAATTCCAGTCTTGTTTTCAGGTGTACGTTCTTTAATAAGGGTCTTCCTGTGGCTGCGTGACTTTACATCTTGTCTGTGGACTTGATTAATGAACTTTTTTTTGCAAACCTTCGTTCCATTACTTCTGAGCTCAAACTGTAGCTCCTCTCGTGTCTGTGCTTATTCTTAGCTGTTCACATCATCTTTCTGCGATATTTTTCCAAATATTTTCGGGGAGTTAGATCGCATGATGTTTTCTGTGGTCCCTGATTCCTTCCACTTCTCAACAATGAACCCTAAAGTACAAAAAGGAACATTAAAGGTACTTGAGATGTTGTAGTACCTTCTACGAGCTTTAAATTCGGAAATAATTCACCCTTTCATACATTTTGAAAGTTTTTTGTACTTAGGTCACCAGCTTGGTCGACTGGTGAGCGAATCTGCTTGCGAGCGGAAGGACCCGGGTTCGAATCCCGCTGCCGATATGGTTAACGTGGCTAGAAATACGGCATGGGACTTGGGTAAAACAACGGAATAATTATCGAAGTAATTATCCGACCCAAGAATGGGCCAGAAGGTTCGTTCCTATAGCCTCATTCTATTCTATTCTATTCTAGGCATGGTGCGATGATATCAGAGTGACAGCTTATGGAGGAATGACAGAGTTTCACTGATAACCTAACATTGAATTCTCTATATATTGTCCAGTTCTTTTTGGAATGTTCTTTAGGCAATGATTGTTCTAGAAGCATAAATTTAAAAAATTACAGAAGAAAAATGATATTGTCCAAATACTTTTTTCATCACCTAATTCATGAAATACCACATAAATAGTATATTCATAAAAAATTTTATTTTCCTATTGCTTGAATATGTTGGCCTGTGTTAAAACTATCTTATTATCGGCTTCATCGATATGTGCTTTATCAAAATGCTCAGAAATAAACTTTTTCATTCTGTCCAAACACTTTTTTCAACCCACTGTATTTTAGCACAGTGATGCTGTCACACGTACAAGAAATTTTGGAAAAAATTGTAGGGATTGAAAGACGTCAAAATAGGGCGAGTTTAGTTTATATGCTCAATTACTTAAGTAATTTCTTAATGAATCTACGCGTTACAATTGTGGTTACGGTTGCTGACAGAAGACGAATGCATCGCAAAAAGCGAAAATTTTCTTCTCAGCGAGAATTTCGACTTCAAAGAATAAATTTGTGGTAATTTTCATATTTAGTAGATAAGTAATTAACTGGTAGTTAGCTCATTATTTTTTAAGATTACCTTCGTGGAAGGAAAATTTTTTTGGAATAAAAGTTTCAACCTCTGTGAGATTGGATTTTCTTAAAAATAATTTCCGTACGTTATTTTACAACTCTATCTTAACCTGTAAAGCGTCATTGATGTCATATGTCATCGGCCCTTTTATTATTTAAATACATTTTAACTCATATTGAAATGTAAAATAATTAAAACCAATAAAAACCACAAACACCTTAAGGAGCAAAATAAAATCAGCTAAATTTTTTTATAAATTTTGTTCGAAAAAGATAGTGATTTGTGAGATGCATCAGCTCTGACGCGTGATGCTTAACAGGCTGATACTGCACGAGAATACTATGACAGATGACATCATCGTTATTTGTTAGGGAAATACCTACACTTGAATGTGGTAAAAGTAAAGATTCTTAAATGGATTACTGAGAGTGAAATTAGAACATACATATGAATAGTGACTCGCATACATTGTTTTATGTAGAAAACTTTTGAAATAAGTACACACTAGTCCCAGACGAGATTACGTTTGCGAAAATAAATATTGGAATAAAGAGGTCAGATTCTGGTCGATAATTCCTTAGGAAAGTCAACTCAACGATTCAAATCCAAGCAAAATACAGTCTAAATCTTCTAGAACCTCAGAGAGGCTCATGTATGTAGCTGAACCGCTCAAACATTTGCACCACAGCTATCACTTATCAAGCCACGCGTTCGCTGCATGAAAGAGATGCAAGTAACGTCGGAAGTCGTCAGTTGTGAAGGATGGGAGTCCATGCAGTGAGGGAAGTAAGGAGCGTGAGACAGAGTGATCCACCACCAGCTACTGCTCATCAAATAGCAACAGTGTCGAAACTAGGCTTCATTTTTTGTTGTCGTTACTCTTTCGGAGAAATTATTGTACCCAAAGTTGAAACAGATGCACAATGAAATTATTTGTGAAAATCGTGTCGTGTCAATTACTTACATCACAATTCAAAACATTGAACGTATTTACTCACACATAGAACATTCAGGCAAAAAAGAATAGAAGAAAATAGAATATCTTACTTTTAAATCAAGCAATTTACATCGAGTAATTTGATTTCGCCGAAAGTGATTCTGAATTGAAATCACAATTTCTTTGACGTCGATCTTTCTTTCACTATCTGTTGTGAAACGAAACGAGGACGAAAAATTTTGTGTCAAAATAGAAAAACTGAAGACATGGGAACAGACTTCATATTCCATTTAGAGTTTGAAATAATGTCCCACTGCAAGGATGTCATACACTGACTAATCCTTCTTAATTAGACGCCTGAGAAAAGTAGTAGAAGTAGGGTCCGAGGAAATGCTAATAGTACTACTACTAGTAACCACTAACTATCGCAATACTTCTATTATCGTAACATAACTATTGCCACTCCTGCTACTGTTACTGCTATGGATATAACTGTACCCTCTGCTGGGTGGAAAGAAAACGGGAGAAAAAGAACTAATTACGTTCATTGTCGCAGTTTATGGATTCCCATACTACTATAAATATTCACATTCCGACTACAGAAGTAGAATCATTACATTATGATGAGGTTTCGAATCATACCGTTGTCATGATCACCAGCGACATTTACCGAATTTTTTAAGATCACCTTATTCACTACTGCTCGCGTTAAATTTTCAATAAGGAGCTACATAAATGAGCAATTATTCTTTATTTTATCGATTGAAAATTGTAAGCATTGATAAAAAGAAAATTGTCATAGCCCCAGCAACTTGAAGCATAGATGGATAATTATTTCCGTGTTGGTCAAGGCGATTTTTGGAGGTATTTGCAGTAACGGCTGAGATGATATTTTTGAAAACTGCTTCCAAATTATTGGAATTTTAACCGAAAAGAAATCTAAGGCCTATAGTCCTAGAAATTTGAAACCCTCGTTTTTAAAACTTGCTTCTGCAACTAACATTTCTGTAAGTATCAAAGAAACCTTCCATGCATTAAAACCATGAAGATATTAGTATGATTCGATTAATTCACTGCACTACAGATGAATACTTTCAGTTTTCATTTGTCTTTGACCAACTTTCTGCATTCTGCAATAATGCTGCAGTCTGTAGACTTTAGTGGACTAGTGCTTCGTAGAACGTTTGAAATTGTTTCCTTCACGCATGAAACCTGCTCCAAAGTAGGCAAGCCACGCCATTAGTCGAAACATAATAAAATATTAGTCATGAAGTACCACACTTTATAAAAAAGTTGTGCTTAGGTCAAGGTTTTGGTATTATAATTAATGATACGTTAGGATAAATAAGATGAAGAAGTAGCTAGTCATTCATTGCTGCGAGGGATAGTGACAGGATTGAACAGCCTTACTAATAGTGGACGCAGATTGACTTACCGACGATGGTGGAAAGAAGCAAGGACACAGTGTTACCATGGGCGAGGGATAATGTTCTAATAACTTTTATTTGTCAAACATAAAATTCAACCTATCATTTCATTGCTTTGAGATCGTAGTAATAATATAAATGATGAACCTTGATGTCATTTAGTTTACATGCAATATGTTGAACAGAGATCAAAATTCTCACGTCGACAGTCAAATATCGGACCGAGATACCAAAACTTTTTGGGAGGATTAAAGCAGTTATATGTATGAGCGCTATCTTCCAATGAAAAACTGATCTCGATCAATTAGAACATTTCGCTAGTCCAACATTTATCCTTTCAAGCACCAGCGCGATGAAGCGTGCAAATGCGGACGTTTCAAAAGAATTTCTCCCAGAATTCTCGCTTTGAGTTTATAATTTATTAAGAGCAACGGTAAATGAAACAGAAAAAAGCGAAAAGAAAATTACAAACTAAGAAAAATAAGTGCAGACTATTGAACACTATTGTATTCATCAGTATATTTTTCCTATAAAACAATATAAATTTCTAAGCATAATCTAGCAAAAGAGATTCGTTTATGATCTGAAACTCAGAAATAGTAATGAGTGACGAATATTTAAGTAGTTATTCAATTGGGTTATTAGCAACTACATGTTTTAAGTCCCTAAAAACAAAAAAGTCAACCTCAATCCGATGGAATGTATAAAACAAAAAAGTATTCTCTCTTGACCTGCTAAAAGATACATTTCTGCAACCAGAAATTTAAATCTCAATAATTCGAGAAAGATCACTATTCCTGCCGATCAATATAATATTGAAATATATTCAGTACAATTTAGTTTTGACTATTGAATTCTGAAGCGAAGGCTAAATCAAATAATCTTCAATCCAGCATTTTCATCCAGCGCTGACTGTCCTTGAAAACCTGTTCACTTTTTGCGTCGTATGTATCGAAAACTTTGTATCTGGGTTTGCCCAGTCAAGCGAACGCAGCAAAAAATAAAATATTGAAACTTGTACATCGTTTTCATTTTCACTTATTTTCAGCATTGGGTACAAGATCATTCAAGGATGCAGACACTTTTTTCAACTTATTTTGCGCGAACTTTTTCTTCTATTGAACACGGTAATACAATATCCTGCAATGAACACTCCGAGACTTCCAGTAACAGTATTCCAGTACAGTATCCAGTATTTTCCAGCATCCATCGAAATATTAGAAACTAAAAGGCACGTGAAACTAGAAAAGTATAACATCAATACTCTGTAAAATACCTCCCTCTCCAAATCTACTTACTTAGAAACATCTTCAAATCCCAATAACTGAATCTCAGTCCACCGAAACCCTCATTCTTCGGCCACCACGCGAAAAAACAACGAAAACGTTCTCACATGAAGACGCTCTTTGAAACCGCGCCATTCGAGGACATTTGGTTGCTTTTTGAACCATTTTTGAGAGCATTTGAACGGTTTTCTATCTCGAGAGGCGCATGGAGGCAACAGGCAAGACGGCATCTCATCAGACCAAGACGGTGCCGCGACAGATATTCATATCTCTTGTTCAACGCTCTCTGTCGAACTGATATTTGCTACTCGAATTGAATCGACGCCTAAAGGGTGTCGTTTAATTTTGCCAAACAAACATTGAAAATGTGAGCAGAATTGATTTCGGTTTAAAATGTTTCTACGCACAGCAACACAGAGGTTGTGAGAGATAAAATTTTCTACTTTTTAGCTTACCGCACTACTAGTTAGCATGATCGGATCATGAATGTACAATAAAAATATCACTTCTCAAAATACCTACTCTAAAATTAGCACAAATTATCTTAAAATTATGTTGAGTTTCGCTGATAAAAAACGAAGAAACTCATTTCGACAAGGGTTGCTTAACCTTTAATGCAAATAAAGTCAACACGAACTAAGTTTTAGAGACAAGGAGTAATAACAAACTTGCCTTGAGAAAAACCCACGAATTTAACCTTTGCTCTGGGAGCTGCAAGGTCCCAAAACAATCCCTCCTCGAGACGCAATCTTCTTCTGCGTTTTCTAAAAAATGAGATTGTGAGACCTTTGCATGAATGTTTTTGAACGCGACAAGTACGTACTATTCCTACGTGATGTATAATTAGTTAATTTCAATCTTAGAGTCTGGCAACCAATCCCTTCATTATAACTTGGCTCATTTGTGATGTCAAATGCATAGTATAATTACTGCATTAATATATACATACATTCACATATTATCCGTCACGTATAGTGATGGTAACAAATGAACATGAAAATTTATAATATTGATAGCTATACCGTGGCCATTCATCGAGAAAAATCATGGCTCTAAATACCAATTTGCAGGCCCCGTAGACTCGTAAATTTGTATGGTAGTCTCCTACTCCTAGTGTATGTAATGCTAAACTATAACGCATCACGAAAAAAATGCCCACTTTAGACATTTTACTTGTGGTACTTTCCATAGCTAATTTACCTTCAAATCGTGGTACTTTGCGTCGAATTTTGACATGACCAGAGTTGGTGAGGAAATTCTTCTCGTCACTTAACTCGTGTTGTTAGCAATGAAGCGTATGTGTGCATGCCCTTTTACCGTGAACATTCAATTTCTTTTTGTAATATTAACAAACTTGTCTCAACACGTCAAATATCTCGCTATGAAAGTCGAATATTTTCATTGATCCATTCAGTTCGCAATAACGCAAATTTTGAAGTTATGCTACGTCAACTAATCCTGGGCCTTCAAATCCTCCAAAGCTGTAAACAAAATACGGCGCATGGGCGGTATTTAGCATCACAGTTTGAAACACTGGCTCATTGAAAGGTGGGAAATGATTAAAAATGGCAACTAACAAGTATCATTCGGTCATTTAGAATTAAATTAACGAGGTCAGTCTCACGGCAGCTATTGGTACGTACTCCAGTCCCATGTTAAAAAACAGGTCCATTTCGCAGCTACTTTGAACTGCACGCTCAATTAACGCCGCCAAGTTCCAGCAAAATTCCTTAATAATTCCAGAGCTTTGGCGTCCTGGCCCGGTGAGTATTATCGCAAATTGAAGGTGGAGTGGCTCTTTTTGAGCCCTCAATTGGCCAGGAGGAGTAACGTTCGGTGTCACTCAAGCTCTTTCACTGGCACGATTTCGCCCCTTCAATGCCACCATTAATCTGGAACTCGAGCTGCCACCTGGCGCTGCTGTTGCCCTGGTGAGGCTGGTGATGCTGTGGTGAGGCTGGTGATGCTGTGGTGAGGCTGGTGATGCTGTGGTGAGGCTGGTGATGCAGCAGTGAGGCTGGTGATGCTGCAGTGAGGCTGGGGACATGCTGGTCTTTAATTATTGTTGTTATGTTGTTGTTGCTTGACAGTCCGGTGGAGCAGCAGTGAATCATTCCATAATGAGGCACGCAACATACTGAAGAAAAAAATGTATCATATTCAGTACGTAATGAAATAGCAGCTCACGAATGCTAAAAATAGAGTCGTTCTATTATTGGGAGTTCACACCACGCATTTTTATTGCACACTTTTGGGCAACTAAAACTTCCTTGAAACAAGGCCTCAACGATGGCAAAAAAAAATAGCTAAAAGCTAGTTCTGCTTGACTATGTTTCGACATAAATTTCGCCCATGAACTGGAAACTCCCCACTCAATAAAATATCCCTCAAAAGGTCCCAATTTTGTCTGTAGAGGCAAACACGCATCAAGAAGAGAAGGAAAATGTCGTCAGCAAAAACAACTGGAGAGGCTTCCCGGACCACTTTAGGTAGTTTGCATATCATTGGCCGTGGCATCGAGCAGGTCTTCTGTGGCCTTCCAAGCTCCGATCACACTCAAGAAACTCGCTTGCAAACTTGAGTTAGCAGTCCAGAGGATAATATTCTAATACTGCACCTACAATACTCAGTAATACAAGGCAGTGAACGGATAGATAAGTGTTGAGCCTTAGAGGTCTAAGTAATGATTAGTAGCGGTGATGATAACCATCTGGTAATGTGGTTAAGGTCCTGGGTAATTGCTAGAGCTGAACATGAAACATTATTGATACCACTGTGACGTGCCTGGACGACTGAATAGTAGTCAATAGCAGCATCAATGGATCAGTAATGGAACGGTAATGGATCAGCAATGAATCAATAATGAATCAATATCAGAGTAGTAATGAAGTATTAATGGTACAGTAATGAATCAGTAGTGAAGTAGTAATGGAACAGTAATGGAACAGTAATGGATCAGTAATTAGTAGTAACGGAGCAGTAATGAAATAGTGATAGAACAGTAATGGAGTAGTCTTGGAGCAGTAATGGATCAGTAATGGATCACTAATGGAGCAGTAATAAAGCAGTAATAGAACAGTAATAGAACAGTACTGAAACAGCAATGAAGCAGTAATGAAGTAGCAATAGAACAGTAATGGAGTAGTAATGAATTAGTAATGCAACAAGAATGAAGCAGTAATAGAACAGTAATGGAGCAGCAATGAAGCAGTAATTAAATAGTTATAGAACAATAACGGAGCAGCATTGGAAAGGTAATGGAACAGTCATAAAACATGCAGTCAAACGTACATCTAAGGGATATATTGTAAAGTATTAAGTAAGATTTTTCCAACTAGCATTGAATTGAAATGTTTTGCAATACACTGAATACAATAGACCAGACCAGGCTGCATTGCATGAGCTCCAAGGTTTCGGGTTTCCCGACTAATTAAATTTATTCCCAGATTTAATATCGCGATAATGAGTCTGGAAATTTAGAAAAGCAAGAAAAACAAAGCCAGTTTGAAAATACCTTCAATGGGCGTGATTTATACAATTGGAATTGTGTATCTATGCCAATGAAACTAAGCAAACCATTCAATAAAAACGTCAGACTAAGTTGGATCTTTATGAGAAATTACAACAACTCTTCTACATACGATTGCCTCTACATGCGAATTTTCCAACATACGACGTAAAATTCGATCAAATTATCGATTCTACACCTGATGGAAAATCCAACATACGACGTCGAAGTTTGATGGTTAGCCCGCTATGCGGCAGCACTCACGAGGGGAAGGAGAGTTCAGTTCACAGTTCCGCTTCGCTTCATAAACATCTCTAATGATCAGCTTTTACTTCTTAGTGATAATTAGTGTTATTTTTTCATTCTTTTTCGTTATTTCATTATCATGGGTTCCAAGAATGCTAGTGCAAGGTATAATTTATTTCTTTTCACATGTTTAATATTTTATAATGCATTTCTGCAGGTTTTCCATGAGTAATTATCTATTTATTAAGGAGTCATGGTAGGTTTTTGGGATGTGGAAAAAATTAAATGGTTTTACATGTATTCCTATGGGAATAATTGATCCAACATACGACTAATTTAACATACGACGTAGGTCCCAGGATGAATTAAATTCGCCTGTAGAGGTGTTACTGTGATCAAAATAATACAAATTTTACCGGCCTTATCATAAGGACATCATTTCTTGAGTTTGGATAGTTTGGATGTTAGATCAACTTTCTTCAAGCTAACACCTTAATGCTCAATGTTAAAGCAGTTAAATTTCCATTAAATCGAACAAAGGAGAATTTTATTAAAAATGTTTCCACCCACATTTATGGAAACTACGAACGAATTTTCCATTTCAGTAGAACGTAAGGGACCATGTGCGAAACCCAGTACGGATCAGTTTGAAAAAGACTGGAGACTCTAAATCAATACATCAAAAGGAAAATCAACTCGATTTCGACAACAAAAGAAAAAGCGCCCCGAAGCTTCTTATGCATCCTCTTTGAGACGCGCGACGAAGGCTGCCATTATTCCAGAGCGAAAGTTCGACAATAATTCCAAGATTGACAAAAGCTTCACGTTAAATTCATTTAGGTTTCGTCAATAAAAGAGACGACTGGCAGACAAAGTTGCGACGCAATCGTCGAGAAATTCTTGAAGCAGAAGAAGGCAAAACCGCCCCGGGATCTCGAGAGACGAAATTTCCTGACGTGATCGATGCGTGAGACTTGAAATACAACAAATTTACGGGACCACATTGAAGAGCAACTAACAAACCTTTCTCTAGCACGGGAATCTAGGGAAATGAATAAGTTTTGCTATAATGCACCATAGATATAGTCTCTTTCTCGAATTATCTATTGAATTTAATTGTTAATTATTTTTAATGATCCCATTCAAGACTATTTTTTTGGCAAAAGGAAAATATTCGGAAACTTTGAATCAGGAAGAATACAGAAAATAAATGTCAAGTTTGAATAAACTGCACTACAGGCAATCTCATGTAAAATATGTATGTATAATTCAATGATACTGAAAAAAAGTGATTATTCTTTTCACATAAGAAACAAGTCACGTCAACAAGTCATGGCAACAAGTCATGGCAACAAGTCATGGCAACAAGTCATGGCAACAAGTCATGGCAACAAGTCATGGCAACAAGTCATGGCAACAAGTCATGGCAACAAGTCATGGCAACAAGTCATGGCAACAAGTCAT
>VCRD01000605.1:0-16425 GCA_006783055.1 Trinorchestia longiramus | reverse complement strand
CACGGCATCAAGACACGGCATCAAGACACGGCATCAAGACACGGCATCAAGTCACGGCAACAAGTCACGGCAACAAGTCACAGCATCAAGTCACGGCAACCAGTTCTTAAAAATTGCAGCAAAGAACACTGCTAGTCGTGGACCAGTTGCTCCAATACCAAAAGAGCAATAGAAATAAATTATTTGTGCCCAAAGATGCAGCAGTTGGTGGAAAATCACACACGGTTGACTTAAAAAAGAAAAAAAGAGAGAGATAATTGCGAAAAAATTTACGGAGTTATAAAAGCAAGCGGGATTTTGCAGCGAACAAACATGATGGAGAATTTATTGTGGTAGTTACCAGAATAACCTAAATTTGTTATGACGAGAATTAATAAAAGTTAGAATGCAAGATTAGTAACTCATTTCAGTATTGATGGACAGGCATATAATATTTGCAAACGTTTTCGATTGAAATTTAAAACAAGAAGTACAAAAAAGGAAAAAACAAAGCTATCACCATTTTGGCAATCGTTCATTAACGAAGCATGCTGAATTAACTTAAAATTTTTAGAGCAGGTTCGTGAAACAGAGAGTCAATAATTAATTTCGAACAATTGCTTTAAACAAAGCTAGAATGCAAAGCATATCAAGATAGGGAACGCCATGCAAAACTAAATTTTGAATGAAGCCTGCAACACACGTCTAACACGCGCTCTATATTTGTGACTGAATAAGCTGGAGAAGCAAGCTGGTTCACTCGACACGACTAGCCTGTGTACACGGACAGAGAAACAACGTACCAAACTTTTCGTTTTTGTTAAGAACTGCTTCCAGAGACACTGCATGTGATGCCATAAATATTCAACTAGAACAAAGTAAATTGCAAAGCTGGATGTAGAAATTCAATAAAGCAAGCTTGAATACAGGGTGAAATTGGCCTTCCTCGAGTTATCTGGGTTGAAAACACACCATCATTCAAGCTGCTAACGCGTAAGAAACATGAATAAAAAACCTATTATCTCATAGTCGAAATAGTGAGTCATGCCAGGTGCAAGTGAAGCGATATCTAAATTTTCCACACACAAGTAGAATGAATAGAAAATTTGTCAGAAAAATATGTATGTCTGAACCCAAAATTTATCCATTGAAAGGACTGTTAACATACCTATGTTTACTGATTGAACTTGTCAAGTTATCTGAATCAGAATCACGAAAATCATGTGATTACACACGTTAGCGAAATAAGTAAATAATTCTATTAATTATCAGTTCCGAAAACAAATTGGGTAAATATTACGATAAAAGGTATAGTTCACATTAAAACTCACCAAAGATGACTTAAAATACTCTCTGCTTTCCTTGTAGAAAAAGAAAACAAAACCTGATACGGGCTATGGGGCTGATTGTGGCAAGAACAAGACAAACTGAACAGAGACAAGAACAAGACAAACCGTGCTAGGCAAGAACAAGACAAACTGAACAGAGACAAGAACAAGATAAACTGAACAGAGACAAGAACAAAACAAACCGTACTGGGCAAAGGCAAAAAAACCGTGCTGAGCAAAGGCAAGATAAATAGAACCAAAACGAGGGAAAGATATGTAAACTGAGCAACACCGAGGGCAAATATAAAAAGTAAACTAAAAGTACGACAAACAAAGCCGAACTGGGACAGAATTCTGCAAATAAAACCAATGTGGGTGAAATTCCTAGTAACAATTTCATCAATATTGTTGTTTCTAACATAGTGTTTCTACCGCAGTCACTACTCAAGTATGGCAATCATTAAAAAGAAACTCATTAAAGATTTTGCTCTGTGATACTATGAGCCGACAAAAATTCAGTGTTTTGGTTAGCAGCGCTTGCTACAACCGGCAGAATATACACACAAGAATCTTCATAAAATCAAAAACTGAGATAAGCGGAATCGATACGAACCCCTCACACAGTCACAACGGAGACCACACAATATGCTGGCCTCCGTCTCAAGAAAAATAACGATGACAGGGAATTGAGGCAAAAAAACACCCTGACCTCATTGTTCATAACACACTCCTGCAGCAAGCAGTACATTGTGCGGTGAGTAGCAATTTGTGAGCATCAAAACGACCAGAGCATGAGCGGTCTCCCGGTCTTAGTTAAAATGGAAGCAAACATTTCTACAATTAAGTTGGAGTGAGTATAGTAAATACAGTTGAGCATAAATAGAATGCTACTCCACAGGTGGAGAATAATTATGTAATACGAGTTTTTCACTGACTCGCGTTTTACATGTGAAACTTGAAACAAAGTGTCGTTAGCATTGGAGAGATCAAAACGCGTCGTGAGCAAGAAGGAAGGAAATAAATAAAAACAAATTACACAGCATTTTTGCAAGTGATGTTTAGAAATCCTGACTGACGAATCATTATTAACTCTTCCTGGAAAACAGGAAAAAAAATAATAGAGGAGAATAGATTTAACTTTGATTAAACACCAAGTGACTTGAGTAAGTATAACAACAATAGAGATCAACATAACAAAAGAGGTGGACATAACAACAAAAGAGGTGGACATAACAACAAAAGAGGTGACCATAACAACAAAAGAGATGGATATAACAACAAGAGAGAAGGACATAACAAAAGAAATGGACATAACAAGAGAGGTGGACAGCAAAACGATGTTGCAGGCCCTGAGTAGCATGGCGAGCATTGGCAATTAGGACGATTATTTCACGCTGGAATGTCCCTCTTGAAGCTACAAAATGAAGGGTAAAAGAGCAGGGCTGTAATTTGTTGCATGTCACCATCATTAGAAGCTGCGAAATTCGAGGCTTTCCGCAAGATTGGAGCCGGCAGCGCGGGTTCCGTGAGTGCCACCTGGGAACTAAATGATCTCAGGCTCTAATGTTGGCTAATCGACCACAGAACCCACGGACTTGAGCATAAAGACTTGAATATAATAACTAGGATCCTTTAAATCAGTGTCCAAAACTATGCCACGACTCCTGCAATCCAGCAATTCTAAAATCCTGAAATGGTACACGCACAGCAGACAGGGCGAGACAGCATGAGGGCCTGCGCCATCGTAAGATGTCAATAGTGCATAAAATAACTTCATTAACCAAGTCATTGAAGGCTAGTTAACATGGTCATTTGGAGAACCCAAAAGTTAGCTGTTTTTATATTTATTTGAACACTTAAATAGAAAACGTGCGTCACACTTTAGTAATCACTTCCCCAAACGCACAGGTGCTGACAAAATGGATTTTCTTCAGCTGCTTTCCAAAAAGAATTCTATAATTAGCCATCCAAATCATTAGGGGTTAGCTCCAAATTTTTATTAAACTATCCAGTAGGTACAGAAGACATGCAAATAAATTTCTAGTGAGGGAGAAAATGCTTTTTTCACGTGTAAAACATTTGCACCGTTGCAAGAGTAAATTAAAAATAATTCATGCCCTCTATCTTGAACTCTTCCTCACGCGATCATCCTCAGGCCTGCTGCTGTGACATATTTTTCTAAAGCTTTCCGATCATTTTAAGCTTCTATACGAACTTAAATTTGTGGTCAAATGTATTTAATAATATCATAATACATATATTGCACTGGTACTTTCTTCGTGATGATCTTGTCTGTTTTGTGCCATCAAGCAAGCAAAATAAGACTTTTGAAACCATGTTCAAAACTTGACACTCTGACCAGAATTGCGCTGCCAACTGTAACGTGATGATCGTGTAGGGCTGAGCAGTATCTCCTGGCTGCTAGCCGTACAAAGATGCCCTCATACCGAGCGACTTGCTATCAATAAGGCTTACTACCTCTTTACTTGTCAGAGACTAGATCACACAGATTACGCTCCTATTTGCTTTGTATGTACACGAGTTTTATTCTGACCACAAACTCGATCTACGGAGGCTAGATGTGCTACAGTGCTAGCGTACAGTTTGTTTCACAATTCTCAACAACTTTTGTGTCTCGCCCCACTCGATTATACTTCATGGTAACATCATTCCTCTCAGGTCAAAAATGTTGAATTTGAAGTCAAGATCAGAGTAAAATGTACAGAATCCAGATTAATCTAAGCTAGCGTTAACGGTATTTTGATATCAAAATTCCTTCCTGCTCGCTCTTGAAACTCTAAAGTTATTTCATGAAAATTTTCCTTCCGCGTTGATAACTTAGAAAATAAAAATATTTGAATGCAGGCACACATGAGACATCCACCTCTTGATAGATGAGAATAAACGGAAGCATCAAACTACAATGAATGGTTCATCTTGTACGACGTTTTTCATTCTTTTGTTACCCACCCACCAAACTCATGAAATGCAACACTGTACACAAAAATGTGAATGGAGATCAAATTTATGAAGTCAAAGCATTCCACAGAAATACAAGAATAAATGCTAGAAAGACTCACGCTGAACGATTTAAAATAACCAGATAAATAACAATAATAAAACCTGATAGTTTCCCTCAGTACAGTGAAAACATCACTGCAATCGAGAAGTACATTATTTATAGACGCATGGAGAGCCTTCCCATCTTTTTCGCTCCCGCGGTCTATAAGTCGATTGTTTTTACACGAGAGTTAAACCTCAATGCGTTGCTCCAGATCATCATACGTATTCCATCCCAAGCACTGGCAGTCACCCCGACGGCATGCTGAGTCGCTTACCAATGAGAACATCGAGGGGAAATGTAAGATTCTTGCACGAAGTTTATAGGTAGATGAGCTTATTTTCAAAGAATATAAGAGTATAAATGAGGCCATTTAAAACGTATTAGTGCAGTATGGGTTAATTCTCGTAAATAAGACTATGATGGAAATAAAACCACAGACTAAGACTGCTTCATGATTGCTATAGAAGTTTTCAATTCCAGCTTATATAGAGATGTAAATAATAAAAATTTCACTACCTAGCATGAGTTACTTGTAATAGAAGCAGCATACTATGTAAAAAAACAGAATGCGTACAAGCTTTCATATAGCATGAAAATGAATAAAACGAAAAGAGCCGGTCACAATTTTTGCTCCATAGCTAATCAAATTCGTAGGATTCATTAATGATTTTCAATGTATTTTCAAGTTCAGGCAGCTATTGATATCACGACGGAAATTAACAAAATTGACATAACTTTAATTTTCTCCCACAAAAACTCTCATTAAAATAGGTAATGTGAGACACGAAGAGGCGCGTTTTTTAGCGCACTGAAGTTATTTTAAACATTTTTTATAACTACTGATACACTTTCCTGTCCTCTAAATTGACGATGTATCATCACCCTCGCCTCCAAGCCTGGCCGCAACAGAATGTCGACGTCAAAGAAAAGACTTGTGTTTGAGAACTTTTAATAATTATCAACGTCGCTGGAAATTATAAAATATTTAAGTGAGTGCCACTCCGACAGCTACACTCAAGCTGGTCGTGCCAGTTTATGTCAGCCCATGGGAATTAAATTTGATATCGATCAAAATGCTTCACAGCAATTGGGAATCCTGTCCGTTAAACTCCAAGTCTACTCATTACGTATACCTTGTCGGTGTACAAAACTACCAATGAATCAACAAGGTACCATTAAAGAGTTCATGAATGATGTTCTTAAAGAGTATATTCAGTTTGGGTAAATTGGTTTATGAGTCAACATTGAATATTCAGAACGAGATCATTACAAGTCTCTGCAATTTTTCTAGGTTTGCTGACTCAAAATCACTCTACGAAACCAGAAAAAGGGCTTTAAACTTATATTTTTACTCAGTATAAAATAGTACGAAGATTTCTAGAAAATGAAATAGCATATTGATAATAAATATTCAGGAGAAACCAGTCGAAAGCATAGAGAATTTGTTGAGGGCGGAAGCAGGGGAGTAAGATGCAGGCGCCAGAGCTGGCGGATGTCCCTGCAGTGGAAGACCCTCATCGAGAAATATGGCAACACTTGAAGGCATGACGAGTGAGAACGAAGTAAGCGAGGGCAGTAATCCAATGAGAGCGTTTAAGAGGGGCAGGGAAGAGGGCTTGGAGTTCAGGTGCGCATTAGAGATAAGAGCAAACGTCGATTTGCCTCCGACGGGCGCGATTTGTTGAGCCTCTCGCCTGCTGCTCAGAGACGCTCCTACTCCGCCCGAGAGAACAGTGATCGTCAGTTGCGTCATTAAGAAATGAAAATGAGAATTGTACTCGAGGGAGATCTAATTTATTGACATGACGTTGCGACTGTGTAACTTGTTCTTCCTGAAAGCGAGCTTTCCTCATGGATTTTCAAGTAACAATATGCCAATAGAACTCGAGTTGTCCTCCAAGCCGCGTTTTCATATGTATACAATTTTTTGAAATTCATTTTTTCCCGCCTTAATAGCAGTTCATTTACTGTTGAAATAGTTGAGCCAAAATTGATAGAATGAAATCACTTAGCAGCGACTTGATAAACACAAAGTTTATCTCCAAATGAAAGGAAAGGATATTGTAACATGCTCAGTAAAAAACTAGCGTAAATGCAAAGAACGTGAGAAATCTTTTTGACGCGAACAACTCCTGGTTGAAAGTTCAAAGGTTGTTTTCTAAAAGCTGCGAAACTTAATGGCTTCAGACCATCGAGTTCATCTTAATTCGATGCTGGAGATGCGGCGGCTCCAATAGCGAGATCTTCAAAGGCACCAAAAAAAGAGGCATTGGATGATCAACACGCGGCCATCCTGTTAACATATATCAAGAGGATAAAAGCCTTGTATTGAAGGCCTACGATAAATAAGGCAAATAGAGAGGTGGTGGAGGCGATAGGCCGTCCATTCTGACCAGCTGTCTTATTACGAGCATTAGGGCAGCCGTAAACTAGACGCATACTCAAAGTTGCTTGCCAGCCACCTGATGTGTGAGAGATACACGCTCTCACAGTCTTAGTTCGCTCGAGATTATCGTTAATAATTTCAGGTCGCCCAGATTTACGAATTCCTTTACTTTATGTTAATTATTCCTTACTTCATATCAGAAAAAAAGGAGGAAAACAACGTTATGTTAAATGAAATATAACCAGCGGTAAATACTTATTTTTGCAATTTCTATTAATGGGATCTCGCTAAAAGATGTCAACTGTTGTTCACATTCAGAAATAGAGCGCGAGCGCACAACTTGAAGATGAAATTGTAATCTCCACCATTTAACGTACGTACACGACTGATAACTATGTTCCTACCCAAGTTCACCTGGTAAGAAAACTTAGCTGGAATGCTTTAGCACAAAACTTTCCATCAAGCCATCAAATGCAAATGACCCTAAGATAAAATTTGGATACGAAATGAAGCATTAACACATGCATTTAATGCTGCAATTTGTTATCATGACTCCTCTCAGAATGTACGAAAAATTAACCCAAAAAGACGTCATCGAAATATGCAATCTCAAGTAGCGTTGAGCAAGAGAAAGAGCCGTTGCAGGCCTTATCAGGGGTCTCATTAATACGAGGCCATTCCGAGGACAAAGAAATTCCTCCTCATCATAACTCTGCCGTAAAACGTCCATGTTGGGCATTTCTACAGAAAATATTCCTCGTCTTTGCTCCCTCTTTAACTCTGATCAAGAGACAAAGACAAACGAGTAGCGTTCCATGACAGCTCAAGCACGCGTAAAAAAATCTATTGATACTACGTGCAAAACGCAGGTACTTAGCAAGAAGTATCATTGTAAGTAGAAACTGAATGATGTAGTGTCATTGCACGGGACAATGTTAACGAATTGGCGTCAAAAAAATGCAGTAATCCTGTAGAATTTCTAGTATTTTTACAATAGGCAGCAACACAGAGAATTGGGATATAAAAATTAACACGCCAAAACAAATTCCCTTCCGGTCTTAAAAAAGCATTAGGCTAAAATTCAAAGAAAAAAATCTTGGCGTATTGCTTTACTTACCCAATTAAGCATCCACGAAAAACATCCCATGAAAATGTACAGGCATTCATCGTTCGACATTTACGAACAAGTTATACAAAATCAGCGTTCCTGACGCATTCAATAAACAGGAACTTCAACTGTCACGTGAAGATACAACCTGAAATTGCATGCGCGCATTCAGGTAGAATATAAAAATTCCAAATTCAGAGTGCATCACATTTGATAAAAAAGCAATCCCGACAACTATTGTCGAATCAGGAAAAAATCACTAATTAACCAGTGATAAATTGCTAAATTGCAATACAATCAGGATCACTTAGATAAGGTGCAGGACTTGACTTCCACTGCAATTGAGCTTCAACTTATCATTAATTAATAAAGTTGATGCATTATTCCTTCAAAAGCAACAATCAGTGAAAGCGGCACCAGCTGTCGCGCTAGACACGATATTTTCCTCTTCTGTGCGTCAGTTTCTGCAAGCACAGACTTTACGGAAAGAATTACAATACATTCTATACTAAATTAAATGATGTCCAGAAACTTTGACTTAATTTATAAAGGTGAAATGCTACACAGAACGAATGTATAAGTACAAAAGGACATTGTAATTAGGTATGCAAATTATGAACATGAAATTGTGGACTATGTGATTGAAGAGTATCATGAATATTGATATTTTACTACTTGAGCAAAAAGGTAGACATTTACGAAAGGACTAATAGTAAAAAAAAGAAGATTTATAGTGCTATTGCTTCCACCATCTTTGTGTCGTAATCTGACAGAAGCAGCACGCACTTCCAACACCTGACAACCAGCAACACGACTCAAATCAGGTTACGCTCATCGACCGAGAAGTCAACATAATGACATCTGAATTCACTTGTTCACCAGACTACATCATACTTGTTCAGTTAAACACGAAGAATCGTACTTCAGAATTAAGTTAATTTTTACTGCAAGCCTTAAACTCGCCTAACAGAATCTCTCTTCTCGTAGATCGATTTGTATTTAGTAACTACACTGCTTGATGCTCTTTATCTCTGAAAAAATTCCCGTGACTTAGGTACGTTCAGCAACTCAAATCCTGTCCTTTTCACGAGCAGAAAGACAGGATTTGTAGCTCGTAGAAACGAAAACTCGAGGCCATGTTGCAGGCTAATTATTGGAAAACGATACTGTTAGGAAACGCTCATGTTTTTAACTAAGCTCGCGGCTCCACGTCGCCCCTTTCCGAACACAGAAACTCCAACTGATTTGAAAAAGGAGGAAGTGTAACAAGTGTAATTGGCCCAGACCTCCGATGCGAACTGCATGAGTGAGGTCATTTAAACTAATAAACATTCCAACATGAAGCACAGCGACTAAGATAATCATCTCTCTGCAAAAATCTTGGACGATAAATTAAAATAATTTATTCAATCAAAGCAGGTGGTCACTAAGGAATTTAGTTCAAATTTCATCAATGAGCAGCTCGTTTTAAAGTAGAGTTCTTGATCAGAATTGCAATGAAGCAGAGTCCAAAACTAAAACAAACATTCCACGTCACTCAACAACGTGGCTGCTTCATCCACGCCCCCCACATCAGCAGCTGTAAAATTCGCCATAAAAGTGCTTGATGTTTATGAGGTTGTGAGCACTAGTTTTTTTCTAGCATCTTCACTAATTAAAACGAGCCCAAAATGTAGACGTGGGCAGCCATCTATCTGGCAGAGATGAGTTTTTGCCGAAAATGTCGTTATGGTAGCAGGGCTCGAGCGCTAGAAAAATAAATTAGTTCCCTGTGGAGAAGAAGAATGATAGTTTGCGACAATAGACTGCTTCATTTGAGAAGGGGCTTTCCCAGCCTGCCATCCTGAAGTGAGTCCAGTCCCCTCAGCGCTCGAGGCTTAGTTAATCATCGAGAGATTGATGGGCATCATCGATTTTTAAGGTGAGCTCAAAATACCTCGAGCATACAACCAATAATAAGCTCCACGACTCTAGAAAATGCAATTGGACAAGAAAAACAAGATGCTCATCGAGCTCTTGCGTGATCTGTTGGACGAAGTAAAATAAATTCTTGTGTGGAGCTTGTTCAGCCTTTATAATTTGATTATTTCTGATGATAAAAGAATGAGGAATGCAATGGGAATTGATAGCCTCTGATGATTAAAAAATGAGCAACGAAGTGGAAATTGGTTATTAATTAGAAATTGAATGGTAAAAAAACAAAGGAAATTACTCTCTTCATGAAATTAATAAATGAAACACACAATAGTGCATGATACATGATTTACATGATGATCAGTTATAATAAATTATTATTTTAAAAAAATTATTCGGAGAAGAAAATTAATATCGAATCAAATAAATTGGAAATAATACCACAGGCAAAAAACGCACGGATTTTTACTTCTATGTATTACGAAATAACATTGGAAATAATAAGACGAGAGTTTTATTTTTGAACAAGACCTAATAGTTACTCAGCTTAAAAGCTAAAATTCAAGAATCAATATAACTCAACAATCAGTTTATCAATTGTTATATAATGAAATGAAAATATTCACACTCATTGAAGAAAATCAATAGCACACTGGAAAAAAGGCCAAAAAAGTTCCAAGCCAAGGCTGAAGACCCTAGAAGTAAGAATTTTATGACAGCGATGCCGGAAATTCTGTTCGACGCGAGAGAGCAAAATTCATATTAACTTCGTAGCTTTCAAGTTTTACTGGGAAAAAATTTGTTTGCCTCAAAGTACTGTATGAATTTATGTTTGAAAGTTTAGTTAATGCCGCCCTTGGTACATATTGACCTCTCCATGGCTGGTGTTTATCCTCGCATTCCTGTACGATTACTTTCGGATCAAACTTTTTTGGCTTGAGTATTTCCTCGAGAAGAATATTTCCTTTAATAACAAATTTAACATTGCCATGAAACCGTTAATTGCTTTCACAAAGGCAAAATAACCTTTAATAGAAAGAGAGAACATTTTTCAGGCAGACCATAGCAAAGAAGAAGAATGTTAAAATGATACATTTAATTCTTTGATGAGCTACCATTCTTGTGAGTGACGGTAGAAAGAAGATGCGGACGCGGTCAGAAGAAGTAGAAGAAATCACCAACAGCAGAGAGGCTCTCGAGAGACCAAACTTTATGAAGTTTGTCACAATTGAAAAAACTGGTGCCACTTGAAGTCAACTAGTTGTCCGATCTCAGCAAGAGACCTCTTGACTGAGGCAAACTCGCTCGCCGTCCTAGTGGCTACTCTAGCCAATAACCACGCATGAACGTAAAAGCTCACCATTCTCGTTGCTACTCTAGCCAATACTCACGTATGAACGTAAAAGCTCACCATTCTAGTGGCTACTCTAGCCAATACTCACGTATGAACGTAAAAGCTCACCATTCTAGTGGCTACTCTAGCCAATACTCACGTATGAACGTAAAAGCTCACCATTCTAGTGGCTACTCTAGCCAATACTCACGTATGAACGTAAAAGCTCACCATTCTAGTGGCTACTGTAGTGATTACACATGTATGAACTCAAAAACTTGTGGTCATATACGCAGTAGTGAGCTGGTACGCTGAAAGCCTGAGACATTTTCATGAGAGTAACTAACATTGTCAGCAGTTCTAAGTAACGAAGGAGAACTCTCAATGATCTGATTCCTAATATTTAGAAGGATGTCTACAAAAGCGTTGTGGCTAAGACAAATATATGTGAGCACTACAAAATTAGAGCGTAGGCAAAATTCAGTATGTGTTGCATACCACAAGGGAGAAGATGCCAAAAAACAATTTTTGAGCAATCTCCATACAAATTCTGCTAAATAGAAATTCCCACAACATATTTACGTACATATCGATGGGTTTTTGACATCGGTTGGTAGGCTAACTACTGCAGACTATAGCCATAATACATAAGGAAGGATAAAGTCACGGCGTTTTTAGCTGCTGGCGTCTTTGTTCTTGTGGCACGAAGCGCCTCGTGTGAAGTGTAGATATTGCAGTACTGAGACTAGCCAACACAAAGACATTGTCTTAGACTCAAATTATATCCCTCGTAACCTTCTATGTGCCACATTGAACAGTTCTTGGGTTAGGTTGACCAAAATGTCCGTACAGTTTTTAAGGTGAACAACCCAATATGAAATTGATATGAATGTAACCAATGTAAACTTTAATATATTTTCGAAATGGACGGTTGAGATATTCATTCACTGCTGGAAAAGAAGACAGTTAATCCATAACGACGTCAGATTTCATAATTGGTCGAGTATTTTCTCGCGAGGCAGATAAAGCAACATTCACGTACAGTGTACCTTTAGGTCTTCATACTTTGATAGCTGTCACACTTAAGATATTGATACAACTCGGCTCTTTTTCCAGGTGAATCCAAATGACCTACTCCATGACCTACCTCTGCCAAGGTGAAATCAGCTGGGAAAAAGTCCTCCTCAGTGTTTAGTTCTCCATTACCTGCCCGCTGTGCGGATCTAAACCCGAGATTTACGAGACAATCCCAGGAGAGCAAGTCCACAAAAGCCGAAGAAAAGCTGAACTGCAAATCTACAAAAACAAAACTTACGTAGAAGCGCAGTGAAATAGTCGTACTCGATCTGCAAGCACTCGAGCACGCACAGAGAGGAAAAACGAGGCAATGCTTCTTTGCGAAGTTCACGTTCTTAGGAATATTCTTTCAGAATCGCACGTTAAACAAAATTGTTTGGATTACTTTTTGGTGCTTTCGAGTACTCTGGCACAAAAATTGCTCGAATTTTACGAGCAATGAAAAGATGGCCGAAGTATTTACCTCTGATCTTCAGAGCGGGTATCAGCTTTAAGCTTTTTAATACGTTAAGAAAACTTGAATCTTGAACTTTGAAGCACAAAAAACACCATCCGCTTTGAATTACCATTAGAAATTGACATGATCATTGACTGATCAAATTTTCCTTCCCTAAATATGAATCCTATCTGCATTTCCCTGACTTAAAAACGGCAACTTAAACGAGTAATTAACCGATGAACTTAAACATGCTGCATAAGTTTACAAAAATCAATGTCATATCATGTGGTTTTCTCCTAGGTGTCTTATGAAAGAAGAATATCATTGCACAAAAAGAGGCTTCACAGTTTTCTCGTGTTCAAGACCTGGTTTTGGTAGAGGCACCAGTTATATTTTGCTATTTGGCCACTACGGTCAAAAAATCCCATGGAGGCACAACTGAGGGAGCAAACAGGTCTGTGAGTGAACTGCTGAGTCAGTCTCACGTCCTGGTGCGTACCTTCACACACTCGATCACCAGAAACACCTGCCTCATACAATTGCATTTTGTCACACGAATAAATTAAATAACTATGTGTTCTCTACAGCCAGATGTAAACAGTAGGCAGGAATGAGAGAGCTTACATGAAAACAGATGAAACTTCGAACCTGAAAAACTAAAAAAAGACTTATTTTAGTCATAAATTCCTGTATAATAAACTACCCTCAGCATCCGGGGAAAATTTTAGGGTCCTAAATTATGGCTGGATGATATAATACAGACGCTTTAAGTTAGCATACATTAAAAAACACAGGTTAATGAAGATATCACAAATAAAGGCAAGTTTGAATCCAAAGTCTATTCTAAAATGAGAGAAATTGTTCAGGGCTTTGACACGAAAACACTCATTGTTTTATAAATGTCCTTATAAGATGATCATTAACAAAAGTATTTCGATATTTGTACGGATGAAATTTAAATTCCTTCATTCAATAAATGAAGTTTAGTTCTTCATTTTTTCTAAGTTTTATGCCTTCTTTCATTTAATAAGTATTCATCCAACGCGTTTACTAAAGGATTTCTATAAATTCAAGTCTAAGTTACTAGGGAGGCTAATTTTTTCTTCTCTTCTTTTGATCTTGAATCATTCAGTCACTTTTTGGTGCTGTGAGCCTTTGGAAGACCGTCTGGTTGAAACCTAAAACCTGCCACACTGAAAGCGCTTTACGTCCAGTCAACCTTGAAAAAACTGCTCACGCAGCTCCAATGCTAGTTTGAATTGATATTTAAGACCAGCTCCACTTAATGTAGACTGATAATGACACTTCGTTGGGTTCCTACCTACAGCCTCTTTCTTACTCTTTCACGTTGGTATGAAGGCCACCTGCCTACGGTTTTCAGTAATAAATCTGTTCAATATTAGTACTGTTGATATAGTACACGTGAGGGTCCTTCTACCAACGTTTAACCACCCGGTCGTAGGGATTTTCTCGTTTATCTCGCTTCACAAAAAACACACACTTTTCCCCTCAGCAAATTCCCCCAATTAAAACAGATAAGAAAAATAGCAGAGTCATAGCTGAGCGCAGCACTTCCAATACAAAACAAATTATGGCACGACACATCACGAACACCCGGCATTTACCCTGCATCAGAGAAGTTAAATTATTCATATTCTCACACAACCCTCAATTTACGTCATGATATTATTCTTAGCGCTAAATTCCTTCACTCTTTCCCCATTTTCTTACGCGTCAAAATTCGAGTTCTGAGTAAAAATTATCCAACACAGATCTCTTCCAGGCCAGACGGCTGACTTGGACGCACAGGGGGCGTTCCAAATAAAAGTAGGAGCAGCTCTGTTCTTTTGATTTGGAAGAGCGGTCGCCACGCTGTAATTACGAGAACCTTCCTTTCATCTTAGGCTCAGGTCGAGACAATCATTGTAGGCAGGATTGTCCTCGTGGCAACATTGGAGGCAATCACAGCTCGTACTTTAGCAATCGGCGCTCAAGCCTCGAACAGAAAATTTCTTAAGAAGTCTCTCGGATGCGAAATACTTTTGTTCACATTTGCAGAAAACTATTCTAATTGATACGTTAGAAGAATCGTGGCATGCTATTCTAAAAGGTAATCCAAAGTAAACACGATTCAGAGAGTGAGGGAGGAATTGTTTTGAAGAAACTCAGTGCTAACATCGCTAATAAAACATGAGAGCTCATGCTAGTAATGCTTTAACTAATTATGACATGCCAATAATAAGTCATTCACGTTATTTTGATTCGGTCATCTGCTACCGTCAGTTGATTAGATCATATAAAGAGGTAGTGATGAATCATTTAGCTCCGTACAAGTGTTGCCTTCGAGCAGTCTTCCACTCAACATACTCTATCAATTGTCACCGCATCAACGCCTGGCCGACTCTCAACCTCAAAGTATTCTACGAGCGTAAATGTGAGCGTAGTTTACATCCCACGTGAAGGATTCATGATGCTTGGACCAGGCTACAAGTTTAAAATTTTCCTTCTACGTGTGTTACATAAAATAAGATTACTTGGCCTTTCCTTGGTATTCTTTATTACGCAAGCAATATCAAATTTGTTGTCAATTCTGCAGCAAATTAACAACGCAGCAACACAAAACATTCTGCCAGGCAATAATTCTTTTTCTTCTAGTCCATTTGTTCCCCTGTCTGATTTCACTCATAATTCATGCACTCTAGATTAATTTTTAGCATACTTCATAATACATATTGTGATAAATACTACCTCATAATACATTCCACTGTATAATAATACGCAGTTTGTAGCTTGTTTGCTTGGTCTGTCTCTCCATCACGTGCTTAAGGATTTAGAAAGGAGGAAATTCGGTAGGGTATACATGTATTGTGAGCATTGTATTGTGGATACCAAAGACACATCCTTCAATGTGGAAACTCCTTCGCAAAACCCGTGTCCACTGGCAAATTAAAAAAACACATTCAATAAAAAAGACGTGAATTTTCACGTGTGGGTCTACTAGTACTACAATAAATACTACTTCATAACATATACTACAATAAATACTACCTCATTATAAATACCGCAACAACTACTACCTCAAAATAAATACTGCAATAAATACTACTTCATAATATCTTTCATAAAGAAATAGAATTCTTCGTTGCACTATTTATGCGTTAACGGCTAAGAGTTTAAAACAGTTGCAAGAAAATACAATACTAATTTGCCTTCAACTGTGATGTTTAATAGAAAGAATATTACAACAAATTCGAGTTCAATGAACTCAAAATATTGAGAAAATTTCATAGTAAACAAACAAGTGCAATACATTTGCTGCCGCAGAGAAAACACTGTATTCTAACGCAGGGCTTCTGACTACGAGTGTTTGCTGCTTCATGCATCTATTCCAGTAACGCAAACTCAGAAACCGCGAACATACATTCGTACATCATACTCACCACAAGTGGAAGCGGGTTCAAGTTTCATTAAAACGAGTCTTTCATGTATAGTTAATTTACCATCCCTCACATGCATGCTTGCGAAAGTAAACCCTGCAAAATTTAAGAGCAGATCAAAAATTGAGATGTGCAAAGATACAAAAGAAAAGTACGCTGCATTAATAAAGGAGATGACATCGCGCGCTGGATTATCCTGTGACCGCAGAACGACTGTTGCAACTGGCAGCCTGCCAGCAGCGCTGGCAGTACAACACAGCATTGGTGCTGTCACGAGTGTTGTGTGGTGGTGGTGCTGTCACGAGTGTTGTGTGGTGGTGGTGCTGTCACGAGTGTTGTATGGTGGTGGTGCTGTCACGA
>VCRD01000604.1:233387-246552 GCA_006783055.1 Trinorchestia longiramus | reverse complement strand
AGACAGTCATACGCCTTCCTAACGGTACCGCCGTAGTTGAGCACATAACAGAAATCCTTCTGTTGCTCTAACGGACTAAATACGGTGCAGGCGGTACCGACACATACACACGAAGCTCAGGAAGGGCAGAAAAGCAAGTGCCCCCCGAAAAGGTAGCTGCACAGAAGACAGTCCTTTTCTCGAACCCTGCACGTCGACCGCACGACGGTATCGACACTGTGTAAATACACTTTCACTTTCTTTCTTTCACTTTTTAGAAGAATTCATTGATCCCAATTCCTGAGAAACTTATTACTTGGCATTTAATGCACCCACTCTGATTTACTTCCGATAATCGATATATTAGTACGTATTTTTTTAATAAGTGACATTCTCACGCAAATTTATTGTACTTAATCGATGTAGACTCACCTATTCACTTGAGATAAGGAATTATGTTCGTTCAGTAAAACGTTACCTTCTTCATGAAGTGAATGTCGTTTAATCGTAAAAAATATGAACTTGAACAAAAATAAGTCGTACCGAAACTTTTTCAAAAGCAAGAAAACCTAAAACTTATAATTAACAAATACTGTTACAACTGCATCGTCTGATATCATTTCTTAGCAAATGAGTCAAATTTCAAATCAAAATTTTTGCCTGAAACTTCAATGCCAGATTTACTTTTAGGGAAAAATCCTGTAAGTCATTGAAATTGGAGGGTCACAATAGTAGGAATTATGAAACAGAAAAACAGCCCCAGCATGACACTGTTTGAAGACAGAAGAGCAGTTCCAGCGTGACTCAGTTTGCAGACAGAAGAGCAGTTCCATCATGACTCAGTTTGAAGACAGAAGAGCAGTTCCATCATGACTCAGTTTGAAGACAGAGGAGCAGTTCCATCATGACTCAGTTTGAAGACAGAAGAGCAGTTCCATCATGACTCAGTTTGAAAACAGAAGAGTAGCCCAGCATGACCCAGTTTGAAGACAGAAGAGTAGCCCAGCATGACCCAGTTTGAAGACAGAAGAGTAGTTCCAGCGTGACTCAGTTTGAAGACAAAGGAGCAGTTCCAGCATGACTCAGTTTGAAGACGAAAAAGAGCATCACGCACAGTTCAAATAATTCCATAACAAACATAGCAGTGCCCCATTGTGTTTCACATAGAGTGTGCGAGTTATTTATTGAGTTAGAATGAGGCAGCTGTGTTCACCAGGCAACCCATAGTGGTGCCTGAATGCTGTGTCAGCATAATTCTGCCCTATGATAATTACAAAATTACTTTATTTATGCTTTTTAAGTTATTAAAAAAATTCAAGGAGCTGCAACATAATGGTCTGGTTGCATATTCCCAGTTCTCAGTAGTAGGTTGGATCATTGAGTTTAATTAAAGGAATCCACCAATATTTTCACTAGAATTCGCAGAAATATCTTCCATGAGAATTCTATGATTCATGTAAAGAAAAAATATCCTTCATATTTTTGTAAGCTCAATTAAATGTATTTTATAATTGAGGCCAAACTATTTCTGAAGTTCAAAGTTTCGAATTTCAAAAATTTCATCGATGTTGCTTGGTCAGAAGCTTTTCTGCGGAAACATTGAAGCAAAATAAATTATTTTTCTCAAAACTCTTAGACCCAAAGTTCTTATGAGTGTGTTCAGAACCACTGAGTTAATTTTGCTCGAATGAATTGTTATTCTTAATGCTTTTCTCAAGATTATCTAGAAGACTATGCCATATTCACTGTTTTATATTCACTATTTCATATCCACTGTACCATATTCACTGTATCATATCCACTGTACCATATTCACTGTATCATATCCACTGTACCATATTCACTGTATCATATCCACTGTACCATATTCACTGTATCATATCCACTGTACCATATTCACTGTATCATATCCATTGTACCATATTCACCGTGTCATATTCACTGTACCATATTCACTGCAAAACCAGGTTGGCAAAGAAAAGGACAGTGACATGTTCAGAGTATGAGGGAAATATTAATTAGTTATGTAACCTATCTTTATGATCAATATGAAAGAAACCGGAATAATAATCATGGTAGCAAATGAATCTCAAAGAGGAAACGACAGATTTGCAAACCTTCCCTGTATTTTAAGTAACATTGAAAGCAATATGAACACGCTGAAAATTAAACTCTTCCAATTTAATTTTTTTCAGTTCATGGAAATCATTAAAGCCATCTAGCTTCACCTGCTATTAATCTCAGAAAGAAATAGAAACGTAGAAATACAACGAAAATAAAAGTTAGTTCAACAAATTTTGATTTCATTGAAAACCCAATCAAGTTACAGTGATTTAATTTTTTAATTGAATAATTCCTTATAAATAACCGGTTCAAAAAGTAATGGAAATCATTCATCTCACATGCAGAAAAATTGAAAGCGAGGGTTTTTACCTTGAAAAATTCCTAGCAATGAACAAAACATAAAACAAATTTAACTCGATCAGAATGAAGTCTCACTACATAGGCATGACTTACTGCACCTTACGTTTAAGACGACCACGTTTTTAGAGCATATGCACAGGGTGTTTTTAGCTGTTATTTGTTGTAAACTTGCAACGAAAAATTCAACATAAATAACGCTATTTTTGTGAGTTAAGATGCATTACTTTGCACTCTACACACGCAACGTGCAAGGTTATTGACCTAACCAGGCGATAGAATCCGTTCGAAATATTTTAATGTAAAATACCACTTATATTTATTTTCATGCAGCACTTTCGGTGGTGAGTTTCATTTTAGTTTACAAATAATCTTGCATTTGTCATAAATTTTCTTACTTCGATGAAAAAAATATGCCACGCAATTGCAGTGCTTCACCAAAATATTAAGTCCTGCTTGTTTTCATATGTTTGTTAAATTCGAATACAGATAAAAATCTTCCATACATAGTTAAGCTTCTGTACACTAAACATAAATTATCCTGTGCATTTTACATGGAATGAAATAATGATCTAAGAGAAACCGAGTACAACCGAGAACTAAATACAAGAGGGACAAAACTTCATTTTTATTTACTTTAGAAGTTTAGAAGATCGTAAAACATTGACTCCATTAAAGCAACTTCAAATGGAAACTGCAATACAAGCTAAAAAATTTACAAAATTAAGTAGTTTGGCGAAATAGGAACGAGCACCTGAACGTAATTGCTTCATCCTGTTCACGGAAGGAGCTGAAGTATTTTTAACATAATACGAAGGATCAGACACATCAAATTTGAAGGTAGTGTTAAGAGAAATTATGACTGGTTCATTAACATCTGCCAGCTTGAATGGTGGACTACAAACCCGAGATGCCTGCGTGTCGAGGTAGCCAATGACAAAGTACAAGTGATTTTTACAATTAGTTTTATTAAATACGCCTCAAGAATTATGGGATAATTCAAGACAAAAAGAACTGACAAAATTCAGGAGTTATCAGCTCAGAGAAGTGAAAGAGTATCTAAACTATGAATTAACAAAAAAATGTGACGCATAAAAATTAACAAATAACTTTCCAGTCTATTAATTCACAGAGAAATTATGCACTCTTCCCATCATTTTTCAGACTTTATAACACGACTACAGACTTCACTAACCAGCCACCAACACTCACCAAGACTTGGCAGATGCCGCTGACTTGCTACTCGAGAAATGCAGACAGTTGCATGTCTGCCGCAGGTGGTCAACAGTAGAGCTGAATGTTTCTGGGGCTTTAGTCGGTGACTAGGTCATCCTGGTATCTATATCGTTTAAAGATAAAGAAGTCCAGCCTTCGTGCGATCAGTGTTTGCACTCCTGATCATTTCTTTCCGCTCCAAATTTTCATCGAATCTTCAATTTAGTTATCTTGACCCTAAGCAGTATCTTCACTTCCTCAGGTCGGGCTTTAAAAGACTGGAAGAAGCTTGATAAAATATTTAATAATGGTTCGGTATATAAATATCAGGACAGTTGACGTGGTTGTTTGACAGGTATCAGTGACTTGGAAATATCACGTAATTTTAGCGCTACAGTATTATCAAACCACGGTGAAAAGAAGAGTGAAAAAATCATACATGAAAGACGTTCTTAAGTGGCAGGTAGAAATATTTTGTCTGGACTCGTAGGTAGTTAACAAATTCTTATAAATAGGAGTGCCGTCATAAAACTAACCCATCACATACAGCTCAGAACATCAGTAAAGTTTTAGCGAAGATGTAGAGAATGAGCGCACTGTACGTCGAGGGGTTCAGAAATTTTGGTCTGGTGACTTCACTTGAAAATCAACCCCGTGGTTGGCCACGTCCATCAACTCTTGCTCTACAGAATTCTGTGCTGCCGGCATAAATACGATATTTATAGAATACCGAAAATATGTTGATAATGTAGGTGCTTGCTTCAAACTATATGGCATTTTGTTTGAGAAAACCTAAAATAATTATCTGTTCAAAATCAAACATTTCCGCTTAAGGACCTGATATCATTACTAAGTTTCAATTAAGAACATGTGCTGCCACCACGCATCCAAATATAGGGCACCGGACTGCCTGAAGCAACGGGAGTCAACTCCGTTATCGACAAGTTATTCGAAAAAATAAGCAAGCAAGATTAATTATCCATTCAGTTTTCTTATGTAACATCTGGATGTTCTAATACTCGAACGATACATCGGTTGTTGCAATCAATTTCCGTCAGCTAATTGCGTTTCGTCATCCATTGTGTAGGTAGGGTAAAAATATGTAATGTTTGCATTTGAAACACTCGTCAAAAAATTCAAACCATTTCTTTTAGCTAATTTTTAGTATAGCCTCTAATTCTGTAAAAATGATTTGGAGCATGCAGGCAAATAAAAAGTTTCTTATAACTATATAAATATGACTTTTTCTAATCAATAACATTGTGTTATTATTGTTAAGGAACATTGCCTTAGTCTTTCAAGGTGGGGACACTCAGTGGCTGTGGAAACTGGACTGCAGCGTAAGACTTCATCGTGCACGTCACCAAAGGAAATGTGATCGTGATGTCACGCACAGGACACAGTAATTACGAGTGCTCCGGGTGTTTGGGAAGTGATGAAAAATGTGACCGTTTCTGACACTCGTTCTCTCAGGGTAATTACGGCATACGACTGCGTGAGTTCCATGAGTTAGAAAATGAGTACCACGAGTTATCAATTGGCTTATGTAAGTTAGTAAATGACTTTATCAGTCCGGAAATTACATGTAAGTCAGTATGTGACTTATAAACCCATAAATGATTTACATCAATGTCAGTAAGATGGCATGAGGGGAGTGGAATGCCAGTGTTTCGACAAGAAGACCTCGTTTAGTATAGAGTGCAGTGATGTGACGCTAGAGTGCGTCTCCTACAGAGCACCAGGAAAAGAAGTCGTTTCCAACAGCATGCACTTCTGGCACTCGAGCGCTCGCGGCTGCAGGGAGACTCAATGAAGACACGTCATCATGAATAATAAAACGAGTTCACTGTGGTAAGTTGAATCAACAAAACTATAAATACTTCTGAGCCATATTTTGTGGCTGATAAATGCATCTTCATAACCCTGTCTTATATTCTTTTCATGCTCTCGCCCCAATCTTTTTTATAAGGAAGTGACAAGCGTGTGTCTTCGGGGCTCTCGTTATCTGTATTTTAAGGAAAGAATTGAAGAAAAAACTCTTAGTGCATGGAAGTTGTTAGCAATAACTCATTAGTTTTTCGATATAATATTAGTTCTCAACGTAGATGTTATTTCAGTGGCTGTCGCAGAAACTTTTGGTGCCCATAGAATGCTTTAGCGTTGACGACTGCGTCGTGCTTCAATGACTGCGTCGATAAACCCCCAGTATTATAAAGTACTGAACCCCCCAGTATTATAATGCACTGATTCTATGTCCCTAACTCTCAGGGCCAGTGTATGATTGAGATAAAAGCACGTGACTGAAATGCCTGCGCGTGTGTGAAGTGCGTGTATGTGACTGAATTGACTTACATGGTTAAGATGTACTTGCATAATTGATGCCTTTATTTTATACGGCATCGGACTTGGGTACCAGCCCAAGAATGGGCCAAACGGCTCGTTTCTATTGCCATATTCTATTCTACAATTTTATACCGGGAATAATTATTCGAAAAGCATCGAAAAAATTTCTCAGTTTCTATGGGAAAAAATACAAATTACATACCCTAGCAGAATTGCACAATTAACAATTGGATGCTATTGTCTCGAGGAATGGTGGCACGATGATATTTGGGGTTAATTACCTCTTTCATAAACAAATACAAATATGATCTGGTTGACACAGAAAAAACCTCCGTGCAGCTTGTGTGGAGCGTGTGGCTCCTCGGCGCTGCTTGTGTGGAGCATGTGACTCCTCGGCGCTGCTTGTGTGGAGCGTGTTACTCCTCTGTGCAGCTTCTGTGGAACGTGTGACTTGATGCAGTTTGTGTGCAGCGTGTTCACCTGGAAAGCAGCCGAGTTTCTATCTGAGGTCCTCCAGCAACCCGTTTAGCATCGTCCGCTGATTGTTGACACAGCTTTTTCTTCCGTACCCTAAAGGCGGACTCCTACGTACCTATTGTAGAGAAGCTAATCAGGCCTTTCGAGACCTTTCTTTGTGACTGCATTGCTCAAAGAAAATGAGAAGCTTTGTGTCAGCGCGAGAAAAAGAAGCAGATATTCCTGTCGGCTATGGAATGAACCAATTCGCCAAGTTTCGTCTCTGCTCTTATTTATTTAGTTCAACTTTCTGCCCTTGGATAAATTTAGTTGGCTGCTATTTTTTGTCATTGCCATTTTCTACAATACAACATTTATTCACGAGTGAAAATTTTCGTTTGTCCTTTGATGCAGCTTGTATGTTTGGATATCTGATTCAAATGTAAGTACTTTTCTGCAATTTTGATTTTACTATTCGGTATAATTCTTATTCTGCTTAAGCATGAAACAGTGATCAATTGCTACTGTAAACTTTAGGGGTATTACCGCAGTCATTACGTAAATATTTTGAGTATCTGAGTACAAGCAAACAAGCAATGCTTGATGCATTTGTGAATGAACTTACGTACGTATATTTTTGTTCATTGTGAGTCCTCTACTTTGCAGCATTCGTTATCAGAGCCTCGAATACCATTTTATTTAACCTGAAATTCAGCTTTTAGAACATCGATAAGTACGAGGCAAAATGTATGATTGGGCTCTGGAGGGAAGTTCATTAAGTCTTCAGCGTTCAGGAGAGCAGGACGAAAGCAATCACTCCAAATGGAAAATAGAAATGTTACTGGGCATCATTCATAAGTACTGTAAATAGTGAATGTTTTAGAAGTCATGATACTCGTTGAGAGATCTAGCCGGAGTTTGGAGTACTTCTTTCACTGTAGAGAGGAAGGAAGAGTGATCACACTGAAATTACCCGCTACTGTACAATACAACTGGCAGCCAACTCACCAACTACAAGTCTTTATTCGAGGAATTCATAAAGCCATGTTGTTTTGTTGAAAGAAATCTAAACTCCCGAGCACGTGCAGGTGTACAAGCCTCTCAATGGCTGCTGTAACTCGATGTTAAATTCAATAAATAGGAAATTTGTGTCTGAAATCCGCGGACTTTCTGTATCTCACTGGTGATAGCAATTCGATAAATTCTACGTATATTGTCTTGAACTACAGAAATACGAAGGTTTATTGGCTGCATCCGAGTGCTCAGAATATTGTATAGAGTTAGTATACAATCCAATCCATGTTTTTCGCACGCATTTCTCTGAAGAAGAGCCATTTAAATAATTTGTAAAGTTTTTTCATTATTCTGTTTTTGCACAGCATGGAAATGATACAAATGTTGATGCACACTAGTAAGTAAAAGTTATAGATTTGCTGTATCTGGTTACAACATGAGATTTTCTGGTCTCCAAATTCCAATTTGTTTGACATGATATATTAATATCAAATATAAATTCTTACTTGAAACTCTCATTTAAACCATGCATCAATATGCAACAGATCACATCGATGTTTCAATGTAGTGTTCAGCTCTAGCCAACAGCAATTATGTTATATTTTAATTAAAACACAACGCTTGGACACAATATAAGTCACCGAACACCAGATTTAGGCTGTTGGCTAGAAAGTGCTGCCTCATAAGCAATATCCTCCATCTAATTTTCATATTTTACTCAGATGGACCATTATTTCAAGGAAAACGTTGTACTAAAGATGTTCTGAAACATTTCTTTAACTAAAAATATTAATAAAGAATCATTAGCAAACTGGAGGCTAGGTGAACAGAGATAGTTGACATACGCGGAAAATATATGGAAGGTACGAATTTTACTAATTACTTGCTCAAATTAACCTTAACTATGAATTTATAATCGAGTTAAACTTTTGTTACCTTATTGCTGTACAGATAAAGGTATTAGAAAAAGTAAGGAAATTATATGGGTTAAGGGCTTATTATTATTCTCGTCACATTAAAATTATCTCGGCTTTTCAAGAAATTTAAAGTACTTACTTCTTTTATAGTAACTATCCTTGAAATGCAATTAAGGCTCTCAAGCTTAATAACCTTGGAACTGGTGCTAATCAGCTCCAGGTGACCCGCGTCTAAACTTGTTACACAGCTGCGAAATTTCTTGAACGCTGCTGCTGTAATGAAGCTCATCAGTGAAGAACCTTCAGCAATTTGAAAAGATTTTCAATATCCGCTTAGTGAGAAACGCCTCAAGACGAGAATGTGTGAGCACCTGTGTGCTGTGTCTCGGCTCTAGATTCTTTGACAGTTCCTGCAAATAAAAAACATTTCAGTTGTGTAGTCGTTAACTAGAATAGAATAGAATGAGGCTATAGGAACGAACCTTCTAGCCCACTCTTGGGTCGGATAATCCCTTTGATAACCATTCGGTTACCCAAGTCCCATGCCGTAAGTCTAGGCGCGGCAACCATAGCAGCAGCGGGATTCGAACCGGGGTCTTCCCGCTCGCAAGCAGATTTGCTCACCAGGCGACCAAGCTGCTCTGATAACTGCGTTACGCAACTATAAACTGCCGTAATGTTAAGCACAGTAATGGAAACATTTCACAAGCTGCCCGCTGTGCAAAACTTATATTTGAAAATAACAGCAGTTACCTTCTAATCATACTATTGGCGTAGTAAGGGATTTTCTGTTTCGATGAAAAAATTGGAGCTCATTCGCTTGAAGAGATATAGTGAAATTCACAAACTAGATTTACAGGACTAAGTCTATCTTTGCATTTAACACTAAGTCATTTTTTGAAGTATTATCTGGTTCCCTAGAAATGCAGTTTGGTGAAAATGAAATGTAAAATACATTACATGAGCTTCTAAAATCATTGCATGTAATATATAAGAAGAACAAAATCAGATTTGAAATAATGAAAGCAACTTGCTATGATTGCTTTAGATCTTAGGCGACTGGAAGGAGCTGAATTAATAATTTTCACTACATTGTATCCGTGTTGATAATAGCTGTGATTCTTCATGATAATAATTCTACTTATAATTTAGATGTAGGAAGATAATTGGAAGCGACTGATAATCTAATACTACGTGGTAAATCACTACTAGATCACTGCTAGATCACTGTTATACATACTTCTACTAGATCACAGCTAGATCACTGCTGGATTACTATCAGATCAATTAGCTAGACTCTGAAACTTTGGTAATCCTGTGGTGTTTAATGAATGCGTGTATTTTGTAGAATGAAGTTATAACTCTGCAAAGGACCAAAATATGTATAGGGTATCATTAATTATCACTACAGATACATTGAAATTAATAAAATAAGGTGGATCATCACCATTTCATTGAACTTTGCAGTATTACTAAACCTTTGTTTTACACGTGATTTGACTTCCTAGAAATTTCCATGTTATAGATGGAAAAGGAATCCAGTAGAGTACATCACCATGACTCAGAAATTCAATGTATAACGCGTGGGCAGCGTGCAGTTACGTTGAAAAATGACAATATTTCTCGGAAATAGTTCTACTTTTGAAAAATCAAGCTCGGAATTTTCTCCACAACTCGATGGGGTTAAAAGCAAAATTGACTATTTGACTTTCAGTTTAAGAGAAACAAGACAAAATTTTCAGAACTTTTCACTGAACTCTTCAAACACTGGAGAGAAGATTGATGGCAGTGGGAATGATTGAGCGCCCTCGCTGGCTAGAATTCACTCTATTTACGTGTTTCTCGATTTTTGAAGATAAAACCAGAATAACTCACGATCACTGAAGTGCTGAGCTATGTAGATGCACCAGCTTGATACCAGCGCGCATCAGGAGAGTCTTTTTCTAAAGAACGTTTAGAGCAGCCAACATCAACACAGATATAGTGTAGTGAAAACTATAAATTCAGTTCTTTCCAGTCGCCTAAGATCTCATGCGAACATAGCAAGTTGCTAAAATTGCGATCTTATTTCCTAAAAAGAGTAAGATCGTTTTAACCAGGTTTTCTTTACTGTCTGACGCTCTAGCAACACTTGCGAAGGGTATCAAGTGAGCAAATATTTTAACTGAGGACATTTGAGCAACACAAGGTGTTGCTCTCGTTGAGCATCAAAGGCTATTTCTCTTAACTTTGGTATTGTTGTGTGAGTTAACTTTTACTTCCTCTCATTTTTGGATTTTCATACAGGCCTTCTCAGGGAAAATTGAAATGGATGCCGTGTTGTCATCATGTAGAGTTTCTCCTACATGATGGCATTGATCCTACTCCTACTGATCAATGAGAAAAGTTGGAATTTAAATTGAGATCTATGCAGTTATTAACCAACCGAGAGAAAAAAGTTGAAAACGAAATTCAGACCCTAAGGAAGATAGGGTAAGACATTTCTCTATTATACCAATATTCACTATTTTTGCCACATAATTCAAAAAAAAATTTATTACCAAAAAGTAATCATACTTAACTTCATACGCTTCTACCCTGTAAAGCAATTGTATTTTATTTGGAGCGACCATAGTAACTATTAGAATATTGCTCCTGTAAGGATATTTAGTTGATAAACGAAACATTGTAAAGATAAATAAAAAAAAGCGTAAATAAAAACCATAACATGAGTATCATTGCAAATAATTCTAATCTCAATAACAACAGTTACAATACTTATAAAATGCAGTGACTTCCTCACCAGCTGCATATTTCGCCCTTTCTTTCTCCATTTTAATGTTGTCCTCTCAGTCTTATATGAAATGCTCCGACATTTCTGCGTTCAGTTGGTCCATATTTACCACCACCGCTGTCGTAATTCTATTCCGGTTCGTTCAGTCGCTCGACTCAATCTATTGTTGCAGTGTGGGCAATAGAGAAAGTTAGTAATTAGAGCCCTGATATCCTGCCTCAGTCTCTCCAAGTTCTGAGTTTTGTTTTCTTAGCGGATTTCAAACTTCGACAGCTGATTGGAAACTAACATCTGGAAATTTTCTAAAAATGAAATTTTTACATGTTAAGGGCTGTAGTCTTTTTTTCGCATCATCTTTATGACAATTAGCTGGCATAAAAATAAGATAGAAATAAGAAAAACATTTGAACAAATGCTAAAAAAATCGAAAAAACAAAAATTAAGCAATAACGAAAGTAATGCTGCGTTACAAGTACTGCTGGAAAGGTCGAAAAATCGTGGCCTGACGCATGATGTCATAAAACAAATTACAGATGAATTACGCTTAAAAAAACAAGTGACTTAATTTTTCATCAAAATAATTCTTAATATCTATATACAGTACAAAAATAAACAAAATTTCTTGTTCAAGTTGTCCAACTACAGTACATAAATCTTTTGGCAGTGGATTCGATTGCACCTTCTGTATGTACGGAGCATGTGACTTTTAATATATTTTGGACTCATTTCCACAAGAAATTAATGAATTACTCATCTACTGCTTGGCATGTGAATACATTTTTTTCATGCTTTGAAACAATTAATTTGGAACAACTTGAAAATCGTTTTGGTGCAACTTATTTCCGAACAGAGGAAGTATTAAATAAGTAAACTAAATATAATAGCTGCCAATTATTCTTATGAATATCGTAGTAAAACTTCAGAATGCAATATGATGTATAACTTAAACTTTTGTATTCGAATAAAAATCATTTTATCAAATTACTGGTTCAAGCGAATTCACATCATGCCTTGACAACACACATACTCTGGGCAATGACTTCTTACAAAATTATTTACTGATAACTTGATGCTATTTTCCTCATCAGTTGGCGTAATTACGATCTACCACTCAAAAGATTCGAGTCCATTCAAGTGTGGCGCAACCACAGAATTTCACTGAAACGAAGATCCGCTCCAGAGTTTCTACAAACGAGAGCTGCATTGCCAACTTTCATAAAATGATAAGGAATGTCTATTGGGGTGTGCTTATTGATGAGGGTGATGAGCGACGATGGGGGAACTACATCAAAGGAGATGAAACAAATGTAGAAGAGAAAAACAGTTGACAGTAGCTGCCCAGGCACTTCAAAACAAGGCAAAGGAAATCCTCCCCAAAGATTTTCTTATGATTTTATTAGAGGTTGTTGATTAACGTGGTATTTGTTACGGTATTTTCAATGATAAACCTGCACCTGGAGGCCAAATAGCATATTTTAGGTAAAAAGTTTAATCTTTTCACTAATTGGGCAGTTCATTCCCTCGAAGACCTTTGTTCTGAGCACCGAGGCCAGGTCTGAGACCGAGACTCAGTTAATGTCCTCACATTTGTGCTGAGCACCGAGGCCTGGTCTGAGACCGAGACTCGGTTAATGTCCTCACATTTGTGCTGAGCACCGAGGCCTGGTCTGAGACTGAGACTCAGTTAATGTCTTCACATTTGTGCTGAGCACCGAGGTTTGGTCTGAGACCGAGACTCAGTTAATGTCCTCACATTTGTGCTGAGCACCGAGGTTTGGTCTGAGACCGAGACTCATGAGTGCTGACGTAAGGGAAGACGTTGTTAGATGACCGACAGAGATAGGTTCTCACAGCCTGATGAGGAAGTCGTAAAAACGTTGGAAGAAAAGACACAAACACAGCTCATCTAAAAGTCAAAACAATTTCTGCCTCGTCCATGTGTTTGGACAAAAAACAAGTTCACGAGTGTGAGCGACTGCGAGGATTTGCATTCTTTTCTTTTCCCCATTTCACGAGCCCAAACTTAACAGGCAACATTTCTGTGCTT
>VCRD01000604.1:170406-233343 GCA_006783055.1 Trinorchestia longiramus | reverse complement strand
TCAGGTATAGGCGTTGTTTTTTTGGCAAATTTTATATCATCTGTATCTCATTTCATTATCACAAATCGGTCTTATACTCACCTGTAAAGGGAAATAATTGATTGCAAGAAATGTTATATGTATAATCTGTATCTCTTTTCGTTATCGTAAATCGGTATTGTAGTCACCTGGAAAGTGAAATAAGTAAGTGCAATATTCGAATCAAATCGTTTTTTTGCTCTCTGCAAGCTCAGTGAGATTAAGTAGGTAAAGCTTCGTTTGAAGTTGTCAAGGTTTTTGATGTTAATAAATTAAATACGGCTCATCATTCGATGAACACAATATTTAACGATATATATGGAGGTTTGTACTCTGCGATTCAAGTACGTAGAAAATCATTCAACAAAACTCAAGTTTTAGGGCTTTACTTTGCATTTAGAAACCTCAAATTTTCTGTTCTTAGAATACCTGAGTAGTAAATATACTACGACAGTTCCCATAAAAAAATGCTGCATCAGCCTTGTTAGCGAGGCTCACAAGCCTCAATTTTTGGCTTATTGTCTGCAGAAAAGTTTTCCCTCTTGTTCAACGTTCAGTAAATAAAAATTCACCTTGAACGATAAGTATTTTTGTTTGATGACTCATGCAGGCTTCTTGTGAGAGACGTTTAATTACGTCCGCGTATTGTGATGGCAATACATATTTTGAATTCACAAACTTCTCACCATTGCTGTCCAGACCGCGTCTTCGTTGCGACATTACGAACACTCTAGGTTCAGTATGAAGTCGTTTAATTCCACGTGTTTCCAACAAGAACCAGAGTTTGTTGTTTCGGCGTTAAAGTTCGTTCGCAATAGAGCAAATACTAATGAGCTGGCATGAATGCTGTTTACTTTAAGAGCGAGCATTCGTGAGAATATCAGACTTTGGTATTCGTGAGAGGCGCTACGGAAGGACGTCCACCCCCCGTGTGAGTAAACACAGTAACGACAACAGCAGCCTGTCAGCTTTTGAACTAATTGCTGCAAATGCAGAAATCAAGTTCTAAGCCAAATGAAGGACAATACAAGATCAACATTCCCTAATGAGGGTACAATACGAGCTTAACATTCCATAAGGAACGTATAGTACAAAATTAACTTCTTCCAATGAAGGACGAAACAAGCGATACAATATGCATATTTTTTAAAGAAAGTGCGGTAATAGATCAATATTTTTTAAACCTGGGGTAGCTTATCTCGTTGGCGAATGGAGTTAAGATGAACTGCTGTTGTGACAGTGCCATGCACACGGACCTTGTGACGATTATGGCAAGTTTTGCCACCATAATTGAGAGAATAAGCAGTAATTTATGGCCAGAGCCTAAGCCTTGTTTACCGAAGGCAATCAATCACTACAGCCCACAGCTAAGGCCTTCCTCTTTCTCCAATACAATTACTGACGAAATTGGCCGTGCAAAATCAGGAAGCTAGAGGGTTCCCTAAAAAGAAACGAAGGATTTCGTAGAAAATGTTCCGAAATAATTAACAATGATTTATAGAAAAACCATGGTAATGAAATTATATTTTACAAATTGAGTGTACATGAACATATTTTGCGAAAAATGTAAAGGAAAATTCAGCAGATGCATACAAAAGATCTGCGTACATCTAGTGAGTGTCAGGCAAAGAAAAACCTTCACGTATAACTTAGTACTGAAGAAGTTACAAACTAGAGAACAAAATGCACGGAACGAGGCTGATTTTTAAACTTGCATCCAGAATTCTAAGAAAAAGAGAGCGTTCCCTCCTGAAAACACTCAAGTGGGTTACGCCGGCCGTCTTTCTTCACAAGCTTTCCCCGTTGGCATTGCGCTGCTAAAAGATGTCCGGAGAGAAAGACAGATAGACGAGACTGTAGAGATTGGTAGTGTGAATATATTGAAGCTTTAGTTTTATCTTTGCTTTATTTTTAAGAAGGCATTTTGGTTTCCTGTTGCAAAAGTTGACCATCCGTGGTTTCTTCAGTAGTCTACCGTCACTTATTTGCAAGAAAACCAAGGATATCTTGAAAGCAAAACTGAATCATATTTATTTTCGAACAACTTCTACTCGCACTGCAATGTTATCTTACTATGTATATATATATATATATATATATATATATATATATATATATATATATATATATATATATATATATATATATATATATATATATATATATATATATATATATATATAAATGTACATAGATATATATGTACATATATATATGTATATATATATATAGTAAGATAACATATATGTTACATATATATTATCTTACTATACTATATGGAAGGTCTTCTTCATAGTTAACCCACTTTCTAGATAATAGTGTTTCATTGAAACGAGAAATGGAAATAGTACGCAAGCAAAGAAGATAATACATCTTACATCCACGCTGGCTACGAGATGTATTTTGTGAGTCCACCGACCCTCAAAGACTCAACAAGTATAGAGAAAGCAAAATATTATATACAATACAAGATGCGTATTGGGAGCTTCTGAACACCTGCTTCTGAGGCTTCTTTAGCAGCTGCCAGCTGAATTCAAAGTGAAGCTGGGCGTGGCTCAGAACTACATTTTTTTACATTTCTTGGCGCTCACAAACACGACTTTGGTTCAGCGACAGCACCGGAATGAGGCGTAAAAATAAGTATCATCTACAGAGCATCAATGAGTCTATTAGAAGGCCCTAAGCTTAAGATCATTTAAGATATATTTTTTAAGTGAACTTATAAGGTAGCGTGAACGCATTTCCGCATTCTTTCATACGATTTCATTTTGTTGAAAAAAAAATTACTCAACACAAGTGTGTCAGAAAAACATTTCAGAGTTTTTTGTATGAATTTATTCGTAAAGCTTTTATTTATGCGAAAGATGGTCATTGGGGGCAGATAAGTCCTTTTGAATAATTGAGGGTAAGATTGACCACCATTAACCTAGTGTCGGTGCCGTGCTGCGGTTCACATGGCTGCGCTACGAAATTGTCTCGTTCGTTTTTTGAGTTAAATTTTGTTCCTAACCGTTAAACTTTATGTTTTCTGTAGAAAGTAGGATCAATTTTTTTGTTTAGTTGTCCACCTAGTTTTTTGTGGAGTTATTAGTCAAGTTACTAAAGGATTTCTTTCTTCAACTTCAGACAGGCTGAAGATAGAAGATAGACAGGAAAAGATGACACACAGTAAAAGGGGACAAAATATACTAGCAGGAAAAAGGTAAATATTAATTGAAGACCAAGGAACGGTAATGAGAGACTGATACTGTGACAGAAAACTAACAGTGAGGAAAGATAGCCAGTGACAGTAAACATATGGTCAGCGACTATGAACAGTTTAGCACTGAAAGCTAAACTGGCCCAGTTGGAAAATGTTTGAAACAAGACTGTACCATAATATAAAAGTAAGAAAAAGACTGTTCAATATCATTTTAAGAATAGCGAATAAATTTGCAGCCTAAAGAGTAAGTCTTCAGGAACGAATAAAGTAGGAAAATATTTTCAGTTTTCCCATGTACTTCTAGAGATTAATATCTTGCAGCTGAAGTCGCGGCAAAAATAAAATTTTACTTCATAACTGAAAGTTTGAGTCAAACACCAAAATTCTCGACAACGAGGTGATGTAAAATCAGAATTTTTGCATACGGAATTCTGAAATTCTCATCTAGGTGGAAGACTGAGCTATTATGAGAGTTTTCATACTGCATACGCGAGTATGGAAACTAATATTGCCTGTATACATTACCATAAGCAGTTCCCTAACATTTTTGAACAGATTTCAGCGCATGGAACAGTTGAAACCAGTGAAGAGATGCTGGTGGTGAGGCCTACCTTGAGACACCAGCCTGTGAGAACGTAGCCTTGAGATCTGTGTGTCTGCTCGCTGGACTTGCCATGCACCAAATATAACGTATACATAGATAGATAAGGTATATTTCATCTATTGAATATCAAGACATAATACTCTTACAACTCTAGCTGGTCTCATAAGTAGCATAGAACCAGCAGCCTTCAATGTTTTAATTACTCGTACAGATAATTACTTGTTAAAATATCAAACATAGGGGAATTAGGTAGAGCAAGATTCAATTCAATTCAGTTAGATTTAGAGGAACATTGTATTATTTAAACTATGATTCAATTAGAACCCTTCATATGAGATTTGATTTAGAATTAACCTAGTTTTGAAAAATATTCCTAATAAATCTTAATCAACCTAAACTCACTTGAACTTTGAAGTAATTTGAGGCAAGGGCTCTTGAGGTCAACCTTGCAAATCGAATACTGAAGTATGGGATGTTAAAACATATGACAATATTTAGTTCAGCATTGGGGATTACTGATGACATTGGTTGCTGGGGCAGTCAGAGCATTGATAGACCGGTAGATTGTCACGCACACAACCCAGTTTTATCTAATACAACCAATTTATGAAAAAAATAATTACCATCTTTCAGGACTTTTTAAATGATATTACGAATATTCGACATGAGGAAGATATGCCGAATTTGTCATATGTTCATATACCTGATGGTGCTTTGCTGGCATGCCTATACGAGTATTTATTTGAGGCATCTTGTACTATTATAAATTCTCCTGTGAGTGTGAGACTTTTCCATTGGGACATTCAGGACGCTTGGACGATGGATCGCTGCGAGAAGGTACATGAATTGATGACTTACATGCACAGAGCAGCGCTCCATTCAAGGGCAGGGCAGCAGGAGTAATACAATTCACTTCAACATCTGTGTCTGGAAATTTATGGGACGCGAGTTTCCACTCTGTATCCACTGATGCACGCTACACTCGTTGTCAAGCGACATATTTTGTGGTGATGGTACTCATGTCCTCCCTAACTGAGCGTCAATTGAAAAGCAGCCCTCACCTGACATTGTTAAATGTACCTGCATTCGATTGAATGAAGGTAGCTGTTCTTTATTTGTAATGGTCTGGAATAGTAAAAGCTCCAGATACTGGCTTCTGGGGTACTTTGGGAAACTCACGTAGAAGACTGATGATTCACTCACACTGCTCCGTAACTCGCGAAAGATAGAAACCCTGACAAATGGAGCTGGACTTGAACCGTGAAAACGCACTACGCCTGTGCTGCCAGAGAGGCTTAGAAAACATTACGCATCCTGATGATGAGGGCAGCACAGACAAACCTATTGCTCTTCTAACGATGTTTCTATGTCTTTCGTTGGCAGTTTTATAGCTCAATACTGAGCTGATGCTGACAAAACGCCTATTTAAATTCCAGAGTCACGAGCGCCAGTCATTTTATTGGGATAATGGCCAATAGTCTAGTGAAAAATATTGCAGTTGCTCCTAATAAAATTATTGCGACTGCCAGAGGCTTAGATATTGTGCATACCAAGGAGATATTTTCGATGCAATCTGTTGAAATTGTGACTTCGAATATTTAGGATTAGTTTATAAATTAGTCATTAGAGGCAATAAAAAGTGATAAAAAATATTGTAAGCTTAATAATTAAGGAAACATCCATTAGGTTATATGCCAAAAATACAAATGATTTTTCAACCGGGGAGGATTTTTAAGCTGATCATGTTTCTTGATTAAATTTTCGAAAAAAACAACTATTCATGGAAAATTATATGAATTATTCGTTGTATGCAAACATTTTCATATAGTGGCCATATTATCTACTAAGGGAGCTGCGTTTTTATTTGGAAGTATGCCTCTCTGGGCTATTACTATCGGGTCCTCAGTTCGCCCTTCCGTACACTGACATTGTGCCAACAATATCACCACACCATTGAGGTAAAAGTGAGTCTATCTTTCGTTCTGAATATTGACTAACACATCCTGTGTCTCTAGCAGTCCACATCTAAGTTAAACTGCGTGATGTCCTCATTTTAGATGGGAGCTTCAGAATTTTCGACGTAGCTGTAAATTTTGACAATATTAGGGAATTAACGTTTTTTATTAAGGCACATGATTTCAAAAATTTTAGACTGTTCGTATGCTTTCAAGATGGTCTATCGGTTGCGTGAAACTCATGCAAATATTAATGCTACCTTCCTCAACATAACGGTAAATTTAAATTCTTCAGAGGTTATTGATTGAGACGCCTACTAAGACGACTAATTTCATTATATATTTTTAAGTTTTCATTATCAAGTTCTTTTAATTTAACGATTCAGACAAAATATTGGCTTATTTTGTCAACCATTATGTGAAAAGTATTGTATTTTTTGAATAATATACTCAGGTAAATTGAAAAACAAGAGAAGTGTAGACTAGACATAAAATGAGGTTGTTCATTAAACCAGCTGCATCTAATTCTCATTCAGGGCAAAGATACTTAGAGTTAGAATTGTTCAAAGATAAGCACACTTCCACTCAAATAAGTCATCAGTAAAATAGGAAAAGGTATTGTCTAAGAAAGCCGTACTTATTGTGAATAAGACCCAAACTTCGATTGCACGGCAGCTTTCATTAGTAAATTATAAAAAACTCAACTTATCCAGAAAGCAATATTAAGTCTCATGTTTGAAAATCAGGAATTAGTAAAATGTAGTATATAATTTTATGCTCGAACTATTGAGTTGCGATGCAGCGAATCTTGATTGATGATTGCAGTGGCAAGTTTCTTGGGAAGTTAAGTCCTGCTCGTGCAAGCGATTAATCCCAGCGCTCAGGGCTTGCGTCCTTAACTTGTCCATTGTAGCGCAAAGTTAGGACCGTCAGTAATCTAGAATTCAATCAGAAAGTCGTTAAGAGACTTCGTTGACTCAGCCATTTGTGAGGTAGTCTCATAACAGAGACTCGTGCATCCCGCAGCACTCGCTCAAATGGTCCAAGTTACGACAAACAATCAGTGGAACCTCGTCATTTGTCTTGGCGAGAAGGTGGACGAGAATCTTTGTCTTTCGCTCTCGAGCATAATTCTCGCGCTAACTTGAGACAGAAAAATAGCGTCATTGGAATGATTGATGCGCTTTCTTTCGACGATCGAAGCCCTCTTGATGCTGTCCAGAGTCATGATGAATGGGATACTTATCGCAGGTTCCTAAAAACGCTAATTTGGGGCCTGGTTTAAATTTTAAAAACAACTCAAAGGCTCAAGGACAAGGAAAACTCTTACGATTTGAGAGTTTGCATGAATATTTTTCGTAGGTTAAATATGTATCTGTGAAACTGCATTGAAATATGACACCTTTGAAAATCCTTACACCTATAGAAATCAAAATTACATTCAATGTAAAAAAATGGAAGAAATACTGCTGGCTGCATGAATATTCCCAATTAAAAAGATTTCTGTTAATCAATGAAAGTAATCTGTCTCTAGGGTGGTCATAGAGAAGAACCTAAAAATGTTGAAGCAAAATATAGTAGAGCTTCATCCATCTATGGATTTTTATTCTCTATCACAAGTTCTGAACCATCGCTTCCCGCATGGCCCCAATAAAGCTTGTTCACTAAATCTGTAGCTTTGTTTTCCCTTTGTTTGCACTAGTTCTCAAAAAAGCAGAGTGGCTTTATTTCTTGTCGTTTTTGCAGCATCACCTCCTAGAGGCGCTGGGAGCTCCAGTCGCAACGCCGTATGCACAGCGCGCCTGCGCGATCCATTTACTGAAATGAAAAGACCTGAAAGTGTTATGGGCCTGTTACAGGACGCACTGCAGCATGACTTCTGATATTGCAGTGACGAAATGTCGCTAAAAGCTTTTTTCCATTCAGTGTAACTGAACATCGTACGACGCAGGTTCTTATCTGAAATTTGCTGGAGATTTGTTGCAGGATTTTCAGTGAATGCGTGATTTTTACCAAATTTGCTTAAAATGCTGCAAAGTGTGGGAATGTTTCAACAAGATAAGAAGTAAAAATATTCATGATTGCGATCCTTACTTTCATTTTTAAAGTTAAATGATAGTATTTAGAATCATAGTAATGACAATAATAATAAAACAATAGGAGCAGTAACCTGGACAGTAATGATAATGGGAATAATAACACTGTTACTAACAACATTGAAATCATTCCCAACAATGTACTGTAATTCTAATAACTTCTAAAATAATATGAACACACCTAATAGGAAAAAAATATTAGCTTAATGAGGCCTGACTTGTTCTATGTAATGACCCTTGAAAAAAAGTGAAATGTTTGACATCACGAGCTGTGGAGGCTAATTGGGGTCCCACCTATTGGCCTTACTCTAATTGCTGCATTCTAAATTTCTGCTATACGTAGTTGGACTGCAGTTGGTACTTTTTTGATTGGTATTTTTTATTGATATTATATACGGCATTCCAAAACTAAGAAGACATCACATAACTTATAAAGCATCAAATAACTAACCTAACCTCGACTTGCAAGAAGCTTTCGAAAAAGTTCCCCGTGAAAGACCAATAGCAAAATAGAGGCATATTAAATTAGACGTCACTGGTTTAGATGGATACGAAACTGGCTCACTGGTCGCACTCAACGAGTAATGATTCATGATCAAGCCAGTGATTTGACGCATGTAACATCAGGAGTCCCTCAAGGGAGCGTTTTAGGCCCGCTCCTCTTCATCATCTACATCGACGATCTTGACGTCAAGATCATCAGTAAAATCAACAAAGCGTTCGCCAAAAGAGACAGAACGATCATTCAACCAGACCTTAATCGTCTACTTCAATGGACTGAAACCTGGCAAATGAGCTTCAACAGTGACAAATGTGCAGTCATGGACGTCGGTGCAAATAGCCGGCATTTCCAACATACGATGCACGACACACCTATTGAAGCAATACAGCAACAAAAAGATCTTGGTACTATTATCACTGAGAATTCTCAAGCATGATAAACAAGTGAAAAAAGCGTCTGCAATGTGTGTAGAATCTTCGATTTCATTACGAGAAACTTTAAAATCAAATAAAAAAAAATCATCCTAATGCTCTATAAAGCGTTAGTGCGATCACATCTAGAATATGCAGTGCAACTGTTGTCTCCTACCCTATAAAGAGACATTAACACAATAGAAAAAATTCAGCGTAAAGCAACAAATAGATTCCTGCACTCCGTAATCTCAACTACGAAAAAACATCACCAGCAGCTCGAGCTCATCTCCCTAGATTAACAAAGGAGACTGCAAGGACATCAAGACCTGTAAATATCTCAATGGTTTCAAAAATGTTACCCTAGAAGGGTTTCTTGACTGAAACGATAACGTGCAAGCCAGAAACAACGGTCATTAGCTAATAATAAGAACCTTCACAATAGCACAGACTCTAAACTTCTTTCCAGTCAAAACTACCAGAACCTAGGATTAGATACCCGAAAATATCATTTCTCCTGGGACTGTGAACACGTTCAAAAATCATCTCGATAAATATTGGTAAAGGAACAGCCAAACTCTGTAAAGTATGATACTAAGTTCATACATTTCTTAACTCTGAGCCTGTGTATGTGTGTTTGCAGTATATTTGCGTGACTGAAAGGCTTGAAAGTGATGAAATCGTGCACACGGGGCTGAAATATCGATCTATAATTCATGTGCATGTGTGTGATTGATGACTTTACGTTAGACGGAATGGGACTTGAGTTGCAGCCCAAGAATGGACCAAACGGGTCGTTCCTGTTACCTTATTCTATTCTCTTCTATTCTAATAAGACATTATATAACTGATAAGACATCAGATAACTGATAACGAGTGTCTCTATATTTCCCCCTCCTTAATGAGTGTCCCTACATTGTCACTTCCGTAATGAGTGTCTATATTGTCACCTCTCTAATGAGTGTCCCTACATTGTCACCTCTATAATGAGTGTCCCTACATTGTCACCTCTCTAATGAGTGTCTCTACATTTCCAACTCTCTGATCAATGTACTTTCAGGAGGCGTCGCTTTCAGTATCACTGGTGTAACAGACCACGCTGTACGCCTAACAGGCCACGATGGACGCCTAACAGGGCACGCTGTACGCCTAGCAGGGCACGCTGTAAATTCAGATTTTGATCGAAAAGTAAGTATTTATTCTACATCGCTGCCCTCATGTTGAGCAATGCTCTTCCTGTACGCTTATTATGAGCTAAAATTACTACACAGGTTCACAATATTGATCAAGTTCATTCTGAAGTTTTGCCGTATGGTGCATAGTTTATTAGGGACATGCATGTCCCAGAAAAGCAATGGCCTATCATGTATATGGCCTTACAACAGATGCAAAATTATTCTATGGAGCTGTTTTGAAACATGCTGCGTTTCTTTAGTGTACAAATAATGTTTGAATATTGCAATTTGCCTCAGCAGTATGAAGCTAGCGCTTCACTGATTCTATTCCTTCATTCAATAATCCCTTCCAGACACGCCAAATGGATTTTCATTTCGTCGACTTTCAGAATTTCAAATTGCGAAAGACACACCAGGGCAGGGCTGCCGAGATGGACGCTTGACGTAATGTTGGACTTGTTTTAGGCAAAACGTTAAGAAAGGTTTTTGCTTCAAGGATGATCTTTTTCATTTCGAAAGTCCTCTCATAATTCATTTTTTCGCTATCCTTAACAGTATAAACTCGTGCGCGGCACTAACGCAAGTTCTACTAAATTTGTTTTCCCCTATCGTAGAAATTCTTGATTGGAAAAATAGAACCATTTTTCAACAATTCCGTTAAACTTTCTACCAGAAAACCTGAATTCATGTCTGTGTGCGTGGGCTGTTAGACGTGGGAGTGCGCGTGAGTGCATGTAGGTTCATCAGATGTGTGCATATATCTAAGTATGAAAATTCTATTGAATATTAAAACTTTTGGGGCAATTTGAATCCAATTGTGCACATCTGAGGATGTCTCGACGGTATCCGCGTTTTGCACCGTTACGGATAAAAATCAGGTATTGAAACAAATCTTGGGAATTTACATCTTTACTTATGGTGACTTTTGCATCCACTTTCAAGCTAAAATAGGTTGATTATATGATACTGTTTTATATCGATCATTATTATGATTATTATTATAAATTTTCACTACACGATTGAAGGTTATCTTCTTGCAGTGCATTTAATACTTTTACAGTTTATATTTGAGTGAGAAAAGATACTTCTGCTCCCACAGTGTTACCGTTTTACTTATGAAATGAGCAGTGGTTTTGCTGGAATGACATTGGCATCAATATCCATCAAAAGATCCCGTTTGCAAACTCCACTATCCACTTTCAGGGAAGCAAAACGATTTATTCGGTCGTTAGTTAGGATGGAATTTTTATTTGTCGTGTCGCTGGACGCAGACCAACGCAAATGACAAACCCTCGTAAAAATGCGCAGGCCTTCCAATGTGGCGAGCCAAGCATTGACAGAAAGCGTGAAGCACCAAAACGGACCGAGCGATCGCTGAGTTTAGTTAAAATGGTCGCTTCCGTGAACTATCATATCGAGAAAAAGACCGATGATGTTCTTGATTTGCTTGAGTTGAAAAAATTTACTGTATGTGCATCATTTATAAGCCAATGATGTTTTTCATGTTAATTTCATGGAAAAGATGAATTTCTATAAATCTTTTTGATTTGAAATTCATTGAGTTCGTAATCACGGAAGAGCAAGTATGTATTTGAAAATCGCTATTTCTTCGCACAAATGTCTATTGACTTAACGAAGTTTATTATACTAAATTTAATAAGAGATTTCACATATTCTGACGAGTTGAATTTCTTCCTTCACCCTCAGTAAGACGAGATCATGTCAGGAAGCCTCCAAAAGAAGTCCTCAAGCCTGATTGCAATATCCCTATACAGAACTCCAAATACATTGGCGGCAACATAATATCCGTTTTTTAAACGTGTTTTGCTTTGAAAAAAGGAAGTTATGTTGACCCTGCATATGCACGTACAGATTTGAACATCTAATAGAGGATTTCTTTCAGCTCAATAGTCGGCATGCATGGTAGAACAGTAATAACAATTGCATGAATATTGTACGAGAGCAATTCTTTCTTTAAATGAAGACACTATACTCCGATTGAAAGTATGCTTTCCCACCAAACACTACGCCTTTGCGCACATAAATGTCAAGCAAACAAGTTGAGAATGAAACTAATATGGAAAACTGGGACTAGCCTGTACAATTGCTGAGTCTTATACCACATGTGGTGTAGGACACACAAAACCGAGGTCATCACTTTTTACTGTTTTTTTTCGGCAAACTGGAACAAGCTTTTGCTGGATGACAAAAGAAAATTTGCAGAGTCTAGAAGGAGTCGACTCTAAAATAAAACTTAAAAAACAGACATGAGGGCGAACCGTCTCTAAAATAATTGCTTTATATTTAACAAAAGGTCAAATTAGTTTGTTCAAGATATCTAATTATGCGTGAGTGCATAGTTACATGATCAAATATTCTATATCTTTTATTAGTTTTATATAGAGTAATATTGGAAATACAGCCTAAATTCACGAAAAGGTTAATTTAAACTTCTGAGGAACATAACATTAATACAATATGCGAGGCCGTTTTCATTAATTCCATTTTTGAGTTTATTTGTCGTGCGTTCAAAAATGAGGGATCATCATCTTTCAAAAATGCGCTATTTATTCGTCATCCTAATAACGTTTTTCTCGACGTAGCTTTGAAGTCACTGATGTGTTAAAAAGAAGCTTATGAGATATTTGAAAACTGCCTCAAATCGTTTCCTAAATATTATTTATATTATATCTCAGCCTTTCATCTGCATAAATTAACGCGAATAAATATAAATGTTCTATCACAAAATTTTGTAATATTTCATTTCATTGTTCGGAGAATATTTTGCTAAATTTTTAAATTAATTTTTATCTCAAAGCGAACGTTCACTGAAATAGTTACACCCAATCGTGATGGCAGGCATTTGCATTAGCCTCAAAAAGGCGATTCATGCAAACAACGAATGCTCCTGTTTTAGCGAACTTTACCATCGCTACCTGGTATTCCAAACTGCATCTGAGTTTCAGCGAATTCTGAAGCATGAAATCATTCATTCTTAAATATTTTTTGATCTAAACTGACCAAGAAAAATAGATAAAATGTTTAGGTAATAGGAGTATTTCTAGGTCGTATGTGACGCATATGTTTGTATTGTAAGTACGCCTTAAAAGTTTTGGAAGCCTAGTGTTCCCAGTGGATTTTTTTATTGAATGTACAATGCAACAGCGACTAGGAAACATCTAGCTTGTATAGCAGTTTCTTCCTAATCACTTACTTAGTGACTCCAAAAAATGTATTATTATGACGAACAATATAGTTGTAATTAGTCAATTTCTAGAGAATCTCATGCGTAAGTTGAATGTTGCGCCTGCCTACGATGACATCTGCTCCTCATTCCGTTTGTTCGTTTCTTTATCCGACCGAAAATAAGTTCGTATTAATTTATTTCATATTATGCTTTATTTTTCTCGATATTTATTAACAAATAGTGATGGAAAATTGATACTAATGCAAATAATAATCAAATAAATTGTAAGTACCATTTTAATAATAAAATTAGAATATAGTAATAATGTCATCAATGATCAAATTTAGGTCATTGTTTTCATCGTCATCGCCTTGATTATGGGTCACTTAGACCTGATTACTAATAGCAGGCTTTGTGTTTTCCTTTTGTTATTCTTAAGAAACTACAGTAGGCACCCGTTGCACACACTCCTGAGCAGTACAAATTGACTGTGATGCCTTTGTTCCAAAATTTTCGCTTTCTTCCAAAGCTTGAAGGACAGCAAGGGTTCATTTCGATGAAGTTTATTCATTTTTGTGCAGCATTTCTATCCCATTCAGCATTTCAGTTTTCATTCAGTATTGCCATAAAACAGGACCGCAATAACAGACCTGACTGGGTACTCCAGTTCAATTTTCCGGATATTTTTCCGGCATAGACTTGTGATCGTTATTGGTCCTGAGAATCTAGAAATTACTGGAATGTTCGGGGCGCTCAAAACTGCATGGCCATGACAACAAATACAAAAGCCTCGCTCTGAAATGAAATGTAAACTTTACAGTTCATTTCTTCCATTAACGATATTAAAGTTTTAAAAGCCAAACTATTTCGCATCAAATGGTTTTTGTACTGTGGAACTTTTGAAACACAAGAATTTCTTGAGAAAATTTTTTCCCCAACGATGCGGACAGCGATGTTGGTATGTCTTCAGTTTTTGGCTCAGGATAAGCTCTTATTTGAGAACTACGTTCATCACAAATGTTCATCATTTTCAAAAGGGGAAAATATTGTATAGCCCGTTTTCGAAGAGGTCAAAATGAGAGAAAATGCCGAGAGCTTTGAAATTCTACATATGCTAGACAGATCCCCTGGAAATTTCACGATTTAGATTTGAATAATTTGAAATTATTCTAGAGGTGAATGTATTAAAGGCTTACGGCGAATTAATGTGTTTTAAATTAATCTTTTCATTAACACAGAGTGGGCCAGAAAGGATGCTCCATTAAAAAACTTTTCTAACTCCAAAACTATTTGGGATAGAACATAAAACTTTGTCAACATATTTATTACATACATGAATTTCACTAAAAATAACATTTAAGTGTGGAAAATATCTCTGTTAAGTGACTCTCGTTTTTGCGACAGCAGATTTCTAGCCTTTTTTAAATTTTGTGTAACCTTCGTTAATGTGTTGCTGTTAATTTGCCTTATTTCCTCTTGGATGTTTCTCTTTAACTGAGCGATTGTGGGAGGTTTATTAATGTAAACGTTTCCCTTAAGGTATCTCCATTGATAAAAGTCGGGTATGGTTAAGTTCAGGAATCTAGGCGGCCAGTTAACATCGCCATGCCGAGCGATTAATTTTTGCGGAAACAAGTGATTTAAAAAAATTATTGTTTCTCTCGCGGTGTGACTCGTGGCGCCAACTTGTTAATACCAAATGTTTCTCAGATATCTTGCTTCAAATTGAGATTCAAGGAAAGCACTTATCATATTTCGATATCTTTTTCCAGTGACGGTCACAGCATTACCCATTTCGTTTTCGAAAAAATGTGGCCCAATGATTTCATCAGCCATCACACCACACCAGACAGGAACTTTCTGCAAATGCAAAGGCTGTTGATCTCTCTTGTATCACTCTTTAGTCCCAAACCTCAGACATCTCTTATCTCCGAGCAGGCATTGAATATCTTTATCCTACTCGGAGTGAGCGTCTAAGGGAGTAAGGAACCGTCGAGGAACTCAATAGGAGAAAAGGCAATTAAAAGCAGGATGAGTTTAACAGTTTGTATTTAAACATTTGAATATGATGTTTGATATTAGTTCTTCGTTCTTCGCCGCCTATGTCTTGACATCGAGTACTGGCGTACTGAAATCTTGTCGGCAGAGCGCCGGGACCTATAGAGTGGGAGTGCGTGGCAAGTTGGAGCACGTGTACTTCTTGTTAGTGCGTTGGGTTGTTTGAGCCCCATCCTGTCCGCAGACAGGATGGCTGGTTTCTGCTTCCTTTGCTCTGCTGTTGGCTGTGTGTTAAGTTCTTGAGGTGATAAGAATTCTTGGTGGAGATGTTGACTTTGGGAGCGCTTGGTAGAGAGTCTGTGACGCAGAGCGTTGCAGCCTCGTTATGTAGGATGGTTGGCTGGGCTCTGCTGCCTGAGCGTGACCGCTCATTGATTAATGTGCTTCTGGTCGTAACGAGGCCTAGCCTCGTCGCTGGATTCACTTCTTCTGTCCTATTCGCTCATTAGTCGAAGAAAGCTAGCCTCGTTGTGGTACTCGTTTGTAGTTGAGCCATGCGATCCACTACATAGTTTTTGAGTTATATAAGTTCTTCAATGGGATATCCTTTCTGACCCACCCTGTATATACGGAACTTTCATTCTGTATCTTATCTGCCGATAACATGGCCCTGATAGTACCCGTTGAAATTACTTGGTTTAAAAGTGATAAAATTAGGGATCTATGAAACAAAATACATATTTTAGTTTTATCCGTGGTATTATCATAATCTGAGTATTTTTCATGTATATATACAGAACTTCCATTCTGTAACGTATATACCGATAACATGGTAACGTAAGAGAAGAAAGCTAATAGCGGAAAAAATAAAGCATTTTATAGTGATCCGGCGCCTTAGGTATCCACAATACAATGCTTGTAATACATGCATACCTGCTCTGATTTCAGTTCAGTAATTTTTCTTCAGTAATAGATAAGAAATAATGAGACGGACACACACAGACAGAGAGAGAGAGAGAGAGAGAGAGAGAGAGAGAGAGAGAGAGAGAGAGAGAGAGAGAGAGAGAGATGGAGATACATTGTCGATTTTTATCTATTACTAAAGAAAAATTATTGAACTGAAATCAGAACAGGTATACATGTATTAAAAGCATTGTGGATACCAAAAGTGCCTGATAACTATAAACTACTTCATTTTTCCGTTATTAGCTTTCTCTGACAGTCCCACGAGTAAAACTGAAAAATGTATTTATTTCATAAATCCTTAATTTTGTAACTTTTAAATCAAGGAATTTCAACGGGTACTATCTGGGTCATGTTATCGGTAGATAAGATATAGAATGAAGTTCTGAATATACTAATGAAAAGTATTCATTTAAAAGCAAATAATTCGTCGCAAATCTTTAATACATTTATCTTTATAATAATTACAAATTAGTCAATTCTAAATCGTAGAATTTCCACGGGAACTGCCTAGTTTTCATAATAATTTCAAATTAGTAAAATCTAAATCGTGGAATTTCCATGTGAACTGTCTATTAAAGCTATAATGCTTAGATAACAGAAAATATCTTCTGTCTTGAGTTATACACTTTCAATAATGACACGTTCTCGGCATAAAATTTCGAGGACACTTAAAATTCTCTAGAGTTCTTTAGAATATTTGAGCGCGCCATCAACAAGGAACGAAGAATGAGAAGATGACATCATGAGACAAGATTTATTTAATAATCATGTCTCTCTTTTCAAATATTTGCTACAACTCATAGCAGTGATAGTCTACAAAAAAGTTTTAGACTGATAATACGTAATTTACTTTTCTTTCCTTCGCTCTAAAGTAAGCTTCAATTATTTCTTTCCCTGGGACAGAAATAGGAAAAATTGTCCTCTATTTTTCAGATAACACTTGATGGCCTTTTCCGTATTAACAAAAGCATTAGAACTATGCCCCTTTTTGCATAAATAAAACATCAGGACATCCGTAGCATCGACGCAAAGCATTACGATCGTCTGTTTTCCTCCCTCTTAAGGCACAAGCTAAAATAGCATGCAGACCGGGGTTTTTAAGACTGCTTCTTTTCTCGAAAATTGAGTGTTAGAATAGAATAGAATATAGCTATAGAAACTAGCGGTTTGGCCCATTCTTGGGTTGCTACGCACGTACACCTCAATCACGTAAGCCAATTCAGTCACGTAGGCGCACTTCGCTTACGCAAATGCATTTCAGACACGTAGATATATCATAATCATTCACCGGCCCCAGAAGTTAGGGACATAAAATTAGTATGTTATAATACTGGGGTTTCCTAATCCAATATTTGTCGAGACGATCTTTGAATGTATTCACAGTGCCAGGCAGGTTAAATGTCATTTTAACCTGTTGAATCACGGTAAATGCTAAATGTATCAGCTCATGCAACATAAACAGATGGTTCACAGTAACAACTTTGGCAGTAAGATGAGCACGAGTAGATGGGTGAGTTGTGGCATACATTCAAGTTTGAAAACTTTAAACACTAACATGTGTGTGCACGACAGTTTCATGGCACGCTCGAGCACGCTGAACGTACACACTTAGACATATATGTAGATGGAAACTTGAAGGACAGCTCACCTACGCCAGCAACATGGCGCGCAAATTTGTTTGAGTTATTTCAATCACAGAGTCCAGAGCTCATCCACTTGCTCTGAGAACTAAAACAAGGTAGGCTCTTAATTCCGACTGAGAGACAATCATTAAATTGTTCTGTTCAGATGGTTACCGTCGCCATTGCGGTTGCAATTTTCAGAGTAATTCTGGGGTGCACCTCCCATGATGCGCCCTGGAATGCAATTAATGGACAGATTTTTGTGCAGCCACTGCGGCAGCTCCTCGTTTGTATGATAATTGTTCCAGCCTCGACACCTGCAACAAATAAAGAGCGCTTGTATGGACCATGATTGGGAACGATAGGTTGGCCTTCGCTTGTAAGGAGTAAATAGGGATTGAAGATCGAAAAGATGTTTTTTCATCAAAAGAGCTTAAATATGGATTAGCGAGCAATTGCTTTGTTATGCTAACAAGGAATTGCAGATGGGATACGGAGAACGAGCTGCCTGTGAACAACTGAGTGGCATTAGAGAAAGTATTATTGGTGACCGCTAGCTTAGAAGTGTTCACTGATATTAAAGGACTATAGGTTGGCGTCATCTTAAACCGAGTTTCGATAACATTTTTTGAACAATTAATTTTCTTTAGTCTGGGACTAGAAATAAATAATGAAGACAATTTTGACACAGCTTGGCAAAATTCCTCTTCATTTTTATAATCTGAATACAGCGAAACGAATCTAATTTCATAGATTATATATTTGCTGTTAAATATCAAAGCTTTATTATTTTTTCAACTGATTGCAAAAACACCATTTGAAAAAATATGCTAATGGAATTATTCCATAGGTCTTTTCTTGACGATAGTTTTACAACGGAACGTCTTGATTTAATTCAAAAGAGCAGCTGGATTAGGCTGAATTTGAAACAACTCTTGCCCTTACTGCCCACAGCCTTTGATCAGCTGCTGTGGATTTCGCTCTTGATTAGTGTCATTAGTGCACACAATTTTTGGACTACCTTCATGAGAGGTTGTGTGTTTTCAAGTATCTGTGAACGTGTGCGCTGTTCTGATCAAATAGCAAGTGGAAGCCTTCAGAACACAGCACAACCATGCTACATGTGTGGAGCCTCGATCAAAATTGTAATTGTTTTACGCATTGTTATTTGTAATCGTTTACGCATTATTTGTAATTGTTATAGGTAACAAAGAATTAATGTCTATTTTCCGTCTTTAGCGATTAGAAATACAAAATCTAACTTTCCTTCCCACATTCAGATTACAAATATTCGTTTAGAGACAACCGCACCTGATGAGCTAGCGTGCTCCTCTTTGGGATTCATTTGTCTCTGTTTTTCAGTTGAAGAAGACCATGTTTCTTTCTTTCTCTATAGCTACTCTAAGACCCAAGAAGAATAAGTTGTTGTACTCATTTCTTAATTACGTGTGTAGAAAGTTTGTGTCTTCATTAGTTAGACGGGGTCATTGCGACGTATAAAAATCTCTTTTAACGGGATAATAAAAGACAGAAAATTTACAGTCAAGACAGAAAATGAATAAAATATTGTTCTGGTAGTTTTCAAGGAGGTACTCTTTTCTGAAAACTGTACGCTTTGAACAAATTTCGAACGTTGAGTTGTAATGTGAAAGCATTATTATGTATAGACGTGGTGTTTCCTATCAATACTTTATAAAAACATAACTTAATATCGTGTCAGTGATTCAACAAGTTTTTAATAAAAGTATTAAAACGTCTCTCAGATAACAGTATTTCTTTAAGACGAGTAATAGAAAAGGTATACAAAAAATATAACAATACGAGGGAGGATAACTGTTCTCTATCCCTAGTCGTAATATGTAGAAAAATTTCAGGAAGGTACGAAAACTCGCGTTAATTCTGTTATAAAGTTCGAATCTTAATCAACTAACATTGATCATCTGGTAAATACTGGACGAATTACAGAGTATTACAGAACCTTATATCGTTTCTCAATAAGTACTTCTCTAGTACTGTCAGGGAGACACTCTTCAATGAGTACTGTCTGGGAGATACTTTTCAATGAGTACTGTCTGGAATACACTTTTCAATGAGTACTGTCCGGGACACACTTTTCAATGAGTACTGTCCGGGAGACACTTTTTAATAAATACAGCTTTCGCATTCGTACTGTGAGGGAGATAATAATTTGACTTTTCCCTAAAATGTAATCACGTGATCCACGCTTCACTGTGCCAACTTTCCAAATCGTTAAAAAACAAATAAAGTTCCAAGACAAATAAAGTTCCAAGGAGTTAATATTCGAAGCTGTCTTTGATCTCTCAATCGTTAGTGATCAAAACCGCCGGCAAATTCAAATTGGGATTCAGCGTGAACTTTTTGCTAGACTTTCGGGCTAAAATTTTTTCTTATATCTAAGTTTCAGACCTGAATAGTGCAAGTAAGATAAAAACCCAAAATTAGTACAGAGTGCGGCATCATAATTTGTTTTCGAAGCGCTTTGCTTCGAAAAAAAGGTTATGTTGCCGCACCCTGTATTTTAGGTAAGCTCTAGAAAGAGTAGAAGAAGAAATAGAAACTTAATAAGTGTAGTAAATTCACTGAAAGAAGAGGCAGTTTAGAACTGATGTAGGTGGGGAATTCGCTTAAAACCAAAAAGCGTGGCTGTTTTGCCTCAGAAGTAGCTACATTTGCCACCACCGCCACAGCAAAGCAACACTGACAAGCAAAGAAGGTGCAGACTCTTCGTGCCTGCATAAAATAGAGGAAAACCCTGCTCTCACGAGTAAAGTTTTTCTGTACTGTCAGTTCACTTTTGTTGTTCTTGGAAAGCGTCTGACCAAAAGTAGACTCTGTGCAGTAAGAGCACACTCACGTGAAGCCATTTGAGTAAAATCGCATCCGCTGAAGCCACTGTTTCTAAAACTGTTGTTACAGAGAAATCTTGTGTGACTGAAGAAACTGCTGTTTTGACCTCCCTCGAACCAACTTCTGTCTCCCTGTTACCTCATTCTAAATAAAATAAAAACAAGGCGAGAAGTTTTAATATGTCCCAGGTTAGTGGAAACAGTAACTTTGAATCGAGAAGATAATATTATGAAAATACAGTACATGTCCCCTTCGCACAGGAGGCCAGACGTTTAGAAACAATGAAATCGTTAACAGAGAAAATTTTCCTCTTTTCTGTAGACATATTCTGACATGTACAAAAATGCTTCACAGTTCCCTCGTGTTTTAGATTTTTCTGCCATTACCTGTGAGCACAACACGCACGCTTACACAATCGCTCAACCAGTACGAGTTGAGCCCTGTACTCCTGTACTCCCGCCAACTGGACGCGCGCGCATTTCTCTGACATGGACTGAACCCAGGGCTATGGATGTGGAGGTTCAATCCTTCGACTCTAAATCCAACTCTTGAATTTTTAGAGAGTCCGACTCCTACTAGTTATTTAATATCTTCACACGACTACGATTCCTCAACTCCGACTCCTCGACTCCGACTCCTCGACTCCGACTCCTCGATTCCGACTCCTCGATTCCGACTCCTCGACTTCGACTCCTCGACTCCAACTCCTCGACTCCAACTCCTCGACTCCAACTCCTCGACTCCAACTCCTCGACTCCAACTCCTCGACTCCAACTCCTCGACTCCGACTCCAAAGCAGTGTTTCACCATCTGAGTCATCTGCATGATATGAAGAAAGCGTCGCAATGCTAGACGCTGAAGTTAATTTTGTAGATGCAATGGCCATTTGTGTGATTTAGATTAACACACCGGTCTCGTATTCAATTGTGTCACAGTTAGTGTAGTATGATATTCATGTATAGAATTGTGTTCTATTCTATTTATATTTTTTAAACAAGAATAATAGCGATGAAATATTTTTGAGACCAGGCGTTGGTATATGAGAAGGAAAATAGAGCTAGTATCATGAAAATATCCGTGGTGTAGTATGCATTGTACAAGCTGTCGTTCCATAAAATCTGAAAACAATGAGCAAATCTCAGATGAGTTAAATCAGTTTGTTACATGCCTTCTGTTAATCAGTACCTTCCTTCACTCTCCTGCTACAGCAAGCCTCTGCTCCTTTAGCCATCGCTTTCCTGCTACAGCAAGCCTCTGCTTCTCCAGACCTTCCATCACATTCACATTATTTCGAAGAACCGCATTTCTGAGACCATCAAGAGACGCAGTGCCTCCCTTTTTAAAGAATGAAACGTCCTTGAGAGCAGTTTCCGCGGACACTGAATTCTCCCGAGCTTTTGCTCAATGGAGTTCTGAAGTCTGAGAGCGGACCTCTGAATCTCAGTCGATACGGAACGCCTGAAGCCATTACGAAGCTCAACTTTTAACGAGCAACCGTCATCATCGAACGAGATTGCGGCCAGCGATCAAAGGATGATTGCTTTACTTTTATGTTGCCGTTAGAGTGCAATAAGATGTTGCCAGGCCGTTGTGATACACCAAAAACAAAATACGTTAAAATCATAATACGCACTCAATAGTATCTTTACGTTCTTAGGAACGACTCATCAAAGTGAACAATCGCTTAATTTCCCGACTGCTCGACATCAAACGCTAAAGCTTTTTGCATCTGATGACTTCCTGTTCGTTTCTGGTCTTCAGAATTCGTACAAAATTAGCAGCATATTTTTTCTGTATAAAAGAAATTTATCATATGTCAGTAACTAATTAAATATAGGGGCGAGATACGACGTAGAAGCATCATACGATGGGGAAGTCAGTGCTGATAAAAATCACGTGGAAGAGACCAGCTTTCCATCTGAGTCAACGAAACCAAAGCTTGCTTAACGAAAAGAACTTTTCTTTTAAATCTATCATGAAATTCCCGTAATTTCGAATACATTTACCCCAATAGCTGTAAATGAGGGATAACTCGACGACAAAGTCAGACTGAGCTTTAAGTCCCTGCCAGAATATTGATCGCGTGTGCGTCGTCAGAGCTCAGTTCGTGGCGTTAATACTTCAAGCTGATCTGGAGTTCTGACACGTGTATGCTTCATCTCATACCTCATGTTGCTGAGAGCCTTCATCTCATACTTCATCATTCTCCATTTCGTCCCTAATTTGATACGGTAACCCATCTTAGGACTTCCTTCTTGGTCTCAGGGTGCACTCACTTGTCAAGTCAATGTAGATTACAAGATAGTAGTCCATTTTAAAAGTCGCATCAAAACACTAAAAATTTTTGCAATATTGTCCGTAGGGGGAAATTGCGAGGTGAATATCTGCACGTGCAGTACGCTGAATGCCGGTCATAATATTAGCAAATATGAATCATGCTCCCTAGCATGAAGAGCTGCAATTCAAAAAAGTTCAAGTTCACCTCAACAACATCACAGTAAAAAAAATGAGATGTCCGATGTATTTGATGAATTTAAATTATATATGAAAGAAAAAACAGTGACGTAACTGGAGAAGCAAAACTCTAATCCTTAAAAAAATTTCAAAATCTAAGGTGACCGAAAAAATCCCTATTTATACCTAACTTACAACTGCATCCACCGGTACTGACTGGTGGAGGTTCTGGGTGGAATATCGTAGTATAACTCCAGCAACACAAGAGAAAATGTAATGCTTTAACATGTCATGTTGTAGTTCATCCTAATGATACCAAAACCTCATTCTTCATAAATAAGTTCAAAGCTACGACCACACGTACTATCTCAATACATATTTTCTTTTTTAAAGAAAGTTAGAAACGTTTTCCCAACCCCTGCTGTTATTAAGACTCGTAAGAATGAAATCGACGAGAAAGCACAACAATTCGTACATAGTTTAGTCACCGCCGCTCAAATAAGCACATGTATTCCAACCTGTTTGGGCTCAGTGAAGAATGCACGAGTACACTAAGACATAAACAGAACTGAAAACTCGTCAATGTTACCAATATGTGAGTTCCTGAAGAAATTAACATAACTTAAAACAGTTCACCATTCTTAATAAGTGCTCTCATTAAGGCGTGAACATAGTTGAAAATAGTGCAAGGTTGAAACTGTGTGAGAAATATTACGGCTGAAAATTTTAAAGCCTTTGAAGTTTTCAGCCTACTTTAATTTCTGTGGAACGGCCAATTCCTATGATTCTAACTTCAAAGTTTTACACTTCAAATATTTTCTCAGCCGCTTGACTTCATTTTAGAATTCGCTTTCATCACACCAGGAAAACCCATCAGTGTAAGCTTTTCTGTTCTTGTTTGACGTTCTAAAAGTGGTGCACTTTTTTTTATCTATGCATGACACACGGTGAAGAATTTGCTTCAAGGTCAGACGTCCAGAACTTTAGAGTATCGAAGGAAATCGCACAGCGAAAAATGACAGGCCTATTTTTTAACATTGTAGTCGCAAAATACGTGAAATACACGAGAGTTTTGGCACAGGCTTTTTGCTTGTCTGTTTGCTACTTAGCTCTCTTTGATGATAAAAATGTTTGTTAGTACAGGGTGTATCAACATGGCTTCCTTTTTCGAACCGTTTTGCTTTGAAAAAAGAAAAGTTTTTTACTGCATCTTGTAATACCATTTAGGTTCCTCAATGCTAACCTTTTTCACAAATTATTTTCGAATTAGGCTGCCTAAATATACTTTACCTTAAGTTAAACAATGTATTCATTACATCTTTTATACTGCAGGTTTGTGCTGGGCATAGTCGGCATAATCGAATGTTAACACTTAAGCCTCTTATGAACTGCAAGTCATGAAGCCTATTTTGATCCTCGTTACACTTTCAAATACATTATTCATTTACTATCTTTCATTGACATTAAAATTACACTGCATTCATACACGAAAAGTATTTGCAATACCATCAGCCTATATTACAAACTGCAAGATCTTACTACGTGCAGAGCTTACGGACTGCACGACCCATACACGTAAGTGAAGAAATAAATTCCGTATCGCATGATGCAATGACTTTTTGGAAATAGAAAATTTACCATTATCTATTTTGACAACAAAAATTGATTGCTTCCTAAAATATTGTGTTTTTTAATCATTGAAGATGATTCATTATCGTCATTTTTGAATCATGATAGTTTACATTTCTTGCCTGACTGAATATTGTTCCAATAGATTTTTAAACATTTTACCTTAAACCAATTTATAAAGCAACGTCCATCCGAATCCAGTTGAGTGAAAATCAACCAGCTTCATTTAACAAAAATCAAAATTATTCATAATGAACATCCTCTTTTTCTTGATCTGGTGCGGAGACCATGTGACTGCCTCTACAAGAAGGCAGAAATCATGTAGGAGCTGAGATCATAGTTCCCAGTAAAGTAGAGCTTAACCAACCTTTCCGTCCGCTAGTTTTTCTATTCGTCTACCAGTACAACAATCGCGGCCAGCTTTTTACTGTCTGCCTGACAGGCCTCCCAAACTTCTGAGCACTTTTCCTTCGTCAGTTGCAGGCCGTGTCTCCTTGACTCGCTTTAGCATACCAGTTTTTTCATAGTACAGCTAGTTTACATGGTGCCCACCTTGCTGTAAAGAGGTGCCTTTCCCGCTTCTTTACCCACATATTCCCCGTTTTTAATTGAACTCAAGTTTTCAGGTCTGAATGTAACACTCTTTCTTCTCCTTCGTCCCACACACACGCTTATTGTTTATCAGTTGGCTTCCGAGTTGTATGCTTCGTTGCACTTCCTCTCCCACCTCCCTCAAAGCAGGAAGAAAACTCATTATTTCTATTGATTTCCCAGTTTTTTCCTTTGGCCATATCCCTCCCCCTCCTTCCTTGTCCTCCGTAGGCCCCAGAACGGAGGAATAGCGTCAAGGTTCAGCCAACGGTTTCCCACGAGGGCGTCGAGGCCCGGCAAGGTGTTATGAAGGTGCCAGACAAATGGACTACAATTGCCCGGTTGCTGCATTTACTGGGACCACGACACCCCGGCACCTCGGGATATTGTTGCTGTTAATGGGTCTCAGAGGCACTAAATCTTCTCGATGCCCTCGGAGGCCGCATTTCACATGCCAGCAGTTGCAGTAACTCTTGTCCCGTATCTAACGCAGCAATGTCTTACAGAGCGCCGTCGAAGGTTACAAGCAGAGATAGAGCATCGAAAATGTCCTCGGACGTTGTTTCAAAAATACATTCAATAAATCATATCTAATGGAGGGAAATACTCTTGCACGAGGTAGATTGAATAGAACGACTAGACGGCGCTTCGAAGATGCAGCTCTTGCTCGTGTCCATACATGCAGTATGTTAATGAAGGTCCGAGGCTGCAGGGGAAATGTATAAATACAAAATAGCAGCGACTGGTACTCCTAAAAGCAAATAGAGTTTAGTTTTAACATAACGATTAGGAATGAATAGCTCATGGTTAGTAAATTAATTTTTAAGAACACACACAAGGTACGGCAACATACATAACATACTTTTTCAGAGCAAAGCACCTTGGAAAAAGAAAGTTGTGTTACGCCACCCCGTATATTCTACTATATTCTGTTCGGTTTTATTCTGTCCTGTTCTATCTTTTTTTCTGTTTTGTGCTGTTTTAATGTGTTGGGCTTGACAAGGGGCAGTAGTAGTAGTAGGACAATCGTAAAACGAAAGTTATTATTACATTATAATGACGATTATCATCAGACGACAATCACTATTACATTTTAATGGCTCTAATCATGAGAAGATAACGACTATTTCATTTTAATTTTAAAAGTGTTCCACTTTGATTGATATTTTCTCCAACTTACGGCTCACACAAAACATAAAATCAACCAAATAAGCAAACACAAAAGTAATCTTTACAATTAATTCAAATCACTCTGACTTAGCTTATTCATTCAGTTACCGAAATAATAAAAAAAAATTGTTTTATCTAAATATTTACGGGCTGCTGAAGCGTTCATACAAACGTTCCAATCCGTGTACGTTGCTGCATTTACTCACGCGTTAAATTCCTGAGTATTTCTTTACAGCATTTTAAAAAATACGAACGAAGCTCAGGGGCGATTGAACACGACGCGTCTCGTCGCCTGCATGCGACTCTGAGGCAAGGACGATATGGAGGTAGTCAAGCAGTGGTTCTCAAACTTTTTCCTGTCAGGTACCCCCCGAGTTGTAAGACTATCAATCTAAACCTCCAGTTACTGACACCAAATAGAATTTTAATGTATATTTACTAACTAAATATCAAACGATTCTAAAGTATAATGACTTTATTAAACATACTTTTGTTAGCCATCCAAGTATCCGTGGAAACCTTCCTGTAAATCCCTGGGGATTTGCAAACCCCAGGTTAAGAACCTATGTCTGCAGTGGTTAAACTAAGAACATAATAACAATAATAATAATAATGAGAGAACCCATGCAGTAAAGGCAACGCCAACTGGAGACCACACAGCGCCGCTGTGTCTGGACTCAGAGCAGCGACTTCCAAGGTTTGCCTTAAGGCGATGCAAAACGTAATCGAACACAAAGCTCGGTAATTACAGCAAGTAAATAAAGACAGAGAGAAGTAGCCATGAAAAAAATTTGATGCCTGAAAGCTAACCTGAAAATAAAATTTCAGATAATGTATTGGAGAACTTAAACTTATATTGGATATTTCCGGGAGTTTTTTCCATGGAATGGAGGACATTGCTCAGAAAGAGTAGCTTGTGTCAGGAACTAACACATATTTCAGGGCAGTTCTGTTAACTAGGTGTGACGGTTTTGACTTCAGTAGGAAATGGTACAAAGCTGGGCTACCTCTTTCGTTATGGTTTTAGTCCTCAATTAAAATCACTGGCTCGCATTTCATCTTTTCTGTACGAGTATTTTGAGGTCAAGTGTTCACAAGGAATGAACGAAGTAAAGTAAGTCACAAAACTGGATCTAGGTCCTCACACAGTCTATGAAAGTGCCAGCAATATTGATTACCACTACTACAAAGTCCGTCCCAAAATACTAGTCTAAACTCACTTAGATCCACGTTTGTGCTAGAGGTGGGCCTCAAATTATGTCTGTTTTTCTAATTCTAGTCAAGTAATTACTGCGAATACCGTCTCTATTATTTTTACTACATTAATCGCCACTATTTCCACGATTTCTGCTACCTCTATTTCCGCTGTCGGTGACCATAATTTCTGTTATTTCTGTTACCGCAACTCAAATTATTTTTGTTGCCACCACTTCCGTCACTATCGTCGTCGATATTATTTACATCAGCACTCCCGTCCCCACAATTTAGAGATTACATCCTCGAAGACCTGTGAACAATCATCAAACGTGAGCTGAAAAAGAAAGCACTTGGCGATCAAATGAAGTTCTCTTTTGATGATTAGTGATTTAATTTGCAGCACTCGCGGAAGTAATATTCTTAAATTCGCTTGTCACTCCGACGAGACTGCGACGTCTCTTTCCTGGACGTGGATGTCAAAGCGTCGAAATTTAGCTGTAAACTACTGCTATTGGATAGTTACGTTCCGGTGTTACTTAAAGTTAATAATGAAAACGGCGTAAAAAAGAGTGTTTTTATCAACCAATTTTCTATATTATCTTACGTACCGTCCATGCATCCTTGGGCTTTAGAAACCTGCATTTTATTGTACTTCTGTTTCCTTTCCCAGCGTCTACAAATTTTCTTTGAAGCTCCTCAGTTTCTCTTTAGCTTCCTCACAGTACCTTAAAAAACCATAGTCATTGTTAAAAACTTATGTTCACAGCCTTGATCAGTAGCCACTCTCTTTGATGACAACAGCTTCAAAGACCAGTGCTTCTTAAGCACCTCTATTTTTCTTTCATTTCAAAATTTTTTTTGATACCCTTTACTTTTTCAGCCCGACGTTTGATTTGGTTCCACAACCTGCAAGAATATGTGTCATTTTGTTTCCCTACTGCTTCTCTTTATCTTTAATGCCTCGTGTCATTCATCACCCTCGTTTTTGGCCATTTGGGTTCGTGATTAAAGCAGTCGCTCGACTCTGACTGGATGTACAGGCAATATTTTTGAGGTGCCATGTGCAGGCTGGCTGACCTCTTTGCTCCTGTGAGTTATACTTTAACAGCAGCTCAAGACCCAGTAATTCACGGTTAATTCTGCTGGGATGTACATACCAAGAATTCTTGTTCAAACTTGTACCTCTTTTAAGAAAAACTTCTGGATTTTAATATTTAGAGCAATCGAAACCGGAAACCACATTGTGTGTCCGGAAGGTTTCAAAATATTGGCTAAATCTTTTTCCTTCTGTGCGAGTCATCCCTTGCTGGGCTTCCTTCATACTCACTAGAAATAACATGAATGAATGCTAGATGTTTTTGTATAATGAGAATTCACATATTTACCTATACCAATATGCTAATTATGTGTTGCAGCCCTTAGCATCTACATGCATAAAACCATGCACTTGAATTAATGAAAGCTGCGCTCCTGCATTTTCCATATTATTTATGCTGCATGCCCCAATGTCTTACAATTTCTACATGAACGCTTACAGAATATATTGTCACAAGCCAGTTCCCGCGGAAATCCCACGACTTAGATTTGGCCAATTTGAAATTATAATGATAAATGCATTAAAGATTTACAACGAAATATTGTGTTTCAAATGAATACTTCTCATTAATATATAAAGAACTTCCATTGTGTATTTCCTCAACCGATAACATAGCTGTGTAAGAGAAGAAAACTAATAATGGAAAAATTGAGTATTTTGTAGTGATCAGGCACCTTTGGTATCCACAATACAAATGCTTATACTACATGCATACCCCATCTGATTTCAGTTCAATAATTTTTCTTCAGTAATAGATAGGAAGTAATGGGACGGGCACACACAGATACAGAGAAAGAGAGGGATATACATAGTCTATTAAATAATATATTAGACAGTTCTCGTGGAAATTCTATAATTTAGATTCGACTAATTTGAAAATATGATAAAGATGAACGTATTAACGATTGACGACGAATTATTGTATTTTGAATGAATATTTTTTATTAATGTATACAGAACTACCATTCTGTATCTTATCTAATGATAACATGGACCAGATAGTACCCGTTGAAATTTCTTGGTTAAAAAGTGATGAAATTAAGGATCTATGAAATAAACTGCATTTTTCACTTTTACCCGTGGTACCATCAGAATCAGAATATTTATCTTGAATGAACACAGAACTTTCATTTTGTATCTTACCTAACGATAACATGGCCGTGTAAGAAAAGAAAGTTAATGACGGAACAAATGGCGTGTTTTATAGTGATCCGATGCCTTTGGTATCCGCAATACAATGTTTGTAATACATGCATACCCATTCTGATTTCAGTTCAATAATTTTTCTTCAGTAATAGATAGGGAGTAATGGAACGGACACACACAGATGCAGAGAGATGGAGATACATAATCGATTATATGTGTAGATAGATACCTTGCAAATTGAACAAGCTGCCAAATACATAGCTGATCGCATCACTGAACGGGTCTGTTTGTTTGTTTGTTGTACTTCATTACAATAGTGACAATTTCCTATTAGAATTCGACAATGTAGGGCAATTTAAAGCAATGTAGAAAAACGTACGGCAATGCAGGGCAATGTGAGGCAATGTAGGATAATGTAGTTCGATGTAGAGAAACATAGGGCAATGTAGGGCAATGTAGAGTGATTTAAAGCAATTTGACACTATGAAGTTTGATAGTAGAAAAATGAAGTAATCTTCGTCAATCTGAAACGAGCTGATGGTCTTGTGTTGAGTTAGTAATGGGTTTAAAAACTTTGTCTTTCAAATTTGAAACATCATTTGTTGTTGTCACTTTCATAGCAACAGCTTCCTATATCTCTTGGTATCAAACTTTAAATATGAAAAACAATCACTAAACTTAAGTTTTTTAACCTTCTAAATTTTCATTTTTAATTACCTTTGCAACGTTCTGAGATCGCCATCTAAATTTCACTTGCTGGATCAGTTGACGGCGTTCCGAAATGGCCATTCAAATTTAAGTGCGATCTTTTGCTATTTCCCTTCCGACCATTACCTCAGGAAGTAAGCTCCAGTATTTATACAATGCATGCATTTTAAGGCCAATATTAATGCTTCCTATGGTCGAGGCACAAACTTTTTCTTGCTATTTTTCTTTAAGAAAAGTAGTTTCAAAACAAAGACTTAGGTCACGTTTCTGGTGAGCAGTCGGATGTCCGGCCCTTAGCTTCAAAAGGTCGTTCTGATTTCGTCGGTTTCATCGATGGCGTTTGACTCATAAAAACTTTCACGAGTCGAGTCTTTTTATGACTTGAATGCCCTGTACTTAATCAGACACATTGGAGAAAAGTCGTTTGAGGGAGATGGTTGTTCGAATATTAAATGTGACCTGAAGATCTCTCGCTTCAGAACTCTTGGTAAATATGTTTATTATTAGTATACCCACCCGTGAAAAAAATTCACATGTTTTTACTGAAGGAGTGCCATTGAAGGATGTGCCTTTGGTATCCACAATACATACAATGCATGTGGATATATATATATATATATATATATATATATATATATATATATATATATATATATATATATATATATACATATATAATATAGCCTGTTTTGTCTTTTCAGACGGTCTTACAACTAACCAAAATAAACCACAAAACAGTACAGCACAAACTAACCAAACAACTATCTATATATTAATACGCTTACGACTATCGTACCTGTGCGTCACACCCTTCATTGCGGTATCTATTATACGGTTGGGGTCGGGTCACGTTACATTACGTTACTTTCGGTTGGGAATTTTATGAATGTTTTGATTTTAGATTTTTTCCAGTTTTTAATTTTTTAAATTGTTTAAATTTTTTATATATTTAAAATTACTTTTTAATCTTTTTAATTTTGTAAATTTTTAAATGGTTTAATTTTTTTTAATTTTTCGAATTTTTTGAGACATTGAATATTTTATTTGTTTTTATTTTTTTATTTTGTTTTAATTTTTGAAATTGCTTAAAACTTTTCCATTTTTCAGTTTTCGAATTTTTTTAAATTTTTGAATTTTTTTAAATTTTAAAAAGTGCTGTTAGTGTATCAGTGATACCGACAATACCATACTTATGTGCGAACCTGTACTATGCGGCCCCATGAAATTGCGAATTTTTGAGCGTGGCCCTTGCACTGAAAAGTTTGCCCACCCCTGATCTAAAACAATGGAGCAGAGAATAAAAGAACAAAGAGAAGCAGCAAGAGAGCGACAGAGAAGGAGCCGACAGCGCTTACGAGAAGACGAAAGGCAAGCAACTCGTGATAGAAGCAGACTAGGAATGCAACAGCGAAGGATGAATATGAGTCAGGAGGAGCGAGAATTGCATTTTCAAATCATGAGAAATAGAGATCAAGAAAGTCGAAATGATATGAATGATGTGGAGAGAGCGCAATTTCTAGAAAACAGGAGAAACAGATACCAAGAAATACGAAATGATATGAATTATGTGGAGAGACAGCAATTTCTAGGAAACAGGAGAAACAGAGACCATGAAAGAAGAAATAATAATAATATGGAACACCAGATACATTACACTGGAGCCATGGATGTCCGATGTCAATTTTCCGGAGCTTTAAGATTCCAAAGAGAACAACTAAATTGTTGTCATAATGGAAAATTTTCGCTTCTTCCCCTACAAGAATACCCCGAAAATTTAAGATTACTCTTTGATGCCGATGGTGCAGTGGGTTCTAATTTCAAACAGAATATAAGAAACTATACTGTAATTCTGCATTTGCTTTCGCATCTTCCGGTGCGAACATTAGCCCTCCTCCAGGACGTAGACCGTATTGTTTCCGTTTACAAGGTCAAACTAATCACTACGCAAGCAACCTCCATGCAGATGACCCTGAAGCGAGAAGATACGGCCAGCTTTACATCTTAGAAACCAATCCTCGAGTAGACGTAAGGCAAGATCTCTAAACAGTTTCCTTAACGGAACCAAAACGGCGTTGGTAGCACACCAAAGGTCTTATAAAGCCATACAAACTAGAGCAAATGCGCGCAAAAATGCTAACTGTTTAGTATCTGTTTTTCTGGAACACTGAACTAACCGTAAATTATTTGCGGGTCCTGCTAGTGTAATATGAATACATGTATACCCTACCTAATTTTCTTCTATTTAAATCTTTAGAGCGTGAAAGAGAGACAAACCAAGCAAGCAAGAATGCAAGCAAGCAACAAAATGTGTACTATTATATAGTGGGATAATAATGATGTAAACTGGCGTCAAAAATCTAAAGTGCACATTATCATACATCATTGAATTACGGTTCTCCTTCAAAGGATCACTACTGCAATAGAAATTATCCGTACAGTGGAACATTAAATCTAAATCATAACTTTCTGATCTGATATAAAGTTAATGCTGGGTAGAAAGCAGTTAATCCCAGAAATCTTACATAACTCCCCAATACAAAAATGAAACTAAGCGAAAACGTAAATCCAAATGTAACTTAACTTCTCAAATCAAATTTGAATGAAATGTTGTGCAGTTTCGCTACTAACATAAATGTGAACTGCACGCCAGAAGCATCTTTAAATGCCTTGTTTTAGTATCGTGCAAGCTTTAGAAAAATCAATACTTTGCTTCGTGGGTGCAGTTTACTTAAAGCTATCTTTATTTTGTTTTTATCCTGATCTTCTAAAATGAACCTTAGGGTGACGAGGAACTTTATTTTCCTGTACTTGATATAGCTTAAGAAAGCATCACACACTATGAAGTTTGATAGTAGAAAAATGAGGCAATCTTCGTCAATTTCAAACATTTTGTAAATTGCAGCATCTGATTTTCAAAACTAAAATATTTTATACTAGACAGTTCACATGGAAATTCTACGATTTAGATTTGATTCATATGAAATTATTATACAGATGAATGCATTAAAAGTTTACGATGAATTATTGTGTTTTAAATGAATACTTTTCAAAAATATATACAAGACTTCATTTTTGCACCTTATCTGCCGATAACATGGCCCAGATAGTACCAGTTGAAATTCCTTGGTTTGAAAGTAAAAAAAAGGATCTATGAAATAAAATACATTTTTCAGTTTACCCATGTAAATTTTCCATCAATATATACAGAACTTCCATTCTGTATCTTTTCAACCGATAACATGGCCATATAAGAAATAAAAGCTGATAACAGAAATAATTGAGTATTTTATAGTGATCCGGCGCCTTTGATGTTTACAATACAATGCTTATTATACACTAGTGTACCCGTGTCATCAAAAATTGTGGCAAATACTGTTGGAAAGGTATTAAGTAAAATTACATAAAAGAACGCAATGCATACTGCACTTGCATACTGATCCCGCCTCTGTTGCCTTACAATAGCTTGTTGTTCTTGAGTTAATCTTTCTGTCGCTCTTCTTTTTCGCTCTCGATTCAGTCTTTTTTTCGTTTGAGTGGAGTTTCCATGCTTAAGCTTATTTCAAAGGTAACTTATTTTTCTTGTGACAGTAATAAACACTTAGAATACAGTATTTTTGAGCCGCAATAGAACTAGTTATAGCCATTCGTGTCATATCCTAGATACAGAAATTCAGCATTACTGAAAGCAACTACGAGCTTGTGGATGTGTATTGTAATATGCAATACCCCGCCGAACTCGGTATCCACGATGCGGACTCGAGTATATAAGGTTCTGGATCTCTCTAATTTTTTTTAAAGTGACTTATTATAGTGAACTTGTACAGCGAAAATGAGTGTATTAATTTACCAGTGAACTGAAACCAAGACCGCCAGTGCCAATTTCTTCCTATCTATTCTTAAGAGCGTGACACGAAACATATAAATAAATAAATATATAAACACGCGACGGTCATTCTTAGTATTAGTTGAATATCCGTTCTGATTTCAGTTCAATAATTTTTCTTCACTAATTTATAGGATGTAATGGGACGGAGAGAGAGAGAGAGCGAGAAAGAGAGAAATGGAAATACACTGTCTAGTATATATGTGGACGTCGGTTTTATCTTAAATGAGCCATTCTGATGTCTCTCAAGCACATTCATCAGTGCAGGCGTTCTCTGTTCAGCTCTCATTCTCGGTAGCGGACTGATTGACAGCATCACACTGTGTGTGTGTGACTACACCACACTGTCAGGATACGCACCAGTACGAGTACTTCCCAGACTTGCTGATGTGTTGTCATGCTTATCCCAGTATCTCGACCCTGTATTTTGTACTCTATTAAAATTCACCAAATGCTTGTGTTTGCTGCGTTTTATTTTAAAATTAAGTAGCTCAAACGTTCAGTTAATTCAGAAACGTCATATAAAACATAGCATATTTCATTTTTATCCATTTTTCAACTACTCTTCAAGTACTCATCATTTTTAATATTTTCACATGTGATAGTTGTACCTTGCCATCCATCCTTCTACATACTATTCTTAAATTCATATCTGAAGGCCTGACCTCACACAACTTGGCCACTTGCGTTAACCTCTCAGCTTCTGATGCACGGCGCAGCAACATAAATTCCTTTTTTTAAAAGAACTTCTCTTGAAAAAAGGAAGTTTTGTTGCCGCACCCTGTACAAAGATCAGCAGTTTATCGCATCGGCGGCCTCAGTTGAGCATTGCAAAGGCCTTTTTGTTTTAACGTTATGTACATGGTTAGTTTGTATTCTAATTAATTGTATGTGCGTTGTTCCAGCGATATGATAATAAATTATGCATTTTTATGTTCTTGTTTATATTATTATTGTTAGCATAGTTCCCTGTACCATTTCATAAAATCTAGTCATCGACGTTTCAATCATTGAAGTGTGCGCTTAAGAAGTATCATACATCAATAGATGCCACTTCTATTTACTGGTCACCTAGTCATGATATTGTATCGTGACTTTCTGTATCTTTGATGCTCATATTTAATTTTATGTTCAAAATCCATTACACATCTTCCACATCGGAAGATATAGAAAATCAGAAATCCCTTTGAAAAATTGGTGATTTGGGGCATTGTAAATCAAAATATTATTTAGAATAATATAAGTTTTGCTTGTTTGCTCATTAATTTGTGAGTTTTCAAAAAACGTGCGAATGAAGGTAGTAGTTCTGATGCAGTGGAAGTTGCAGATTTGCAAAACAATCGAACCGCACTATTAAGTTTCGGAACAGCTCTACCTATTTAATTTGATCTTCTCACTCGTTTATTTTTCTGATCTACAGATCAAGAAGATAGCACAATGTTAATAAATAAAACAATGAATTTCATCAAACCTGATCAACAAAAGAGAATAGCTTGTGCTGTTCTTTGGGACTTTCATTCTGAAACACATTAAAAATCTGGACTGTAAATTTTATCCCTATTTGTTCCGTACAAAATTGAACTTTGCCTTGAAGGTCTTTAGTACTTTTCTAACACGCTTTATAACTATTGTGCGTACGTACATTAGTCAAGATGTATGACATAGTAATAGGTATGAGAACACGTGTTCTAAAGTTGCCATATGATGTGGTCTTCAAACGTACTATTATCAAGCACTGCTTTATTCTCATTTTACTCATAACTGTGTTCCAAGCAGTGAACATTTTCATTCATTACATATATCGGGTTTTCATACATTATTGTCACTGAAAAATTAAAAAATTTAGTGCTTCATTTACCCCAAAGTGTTTTGCGGCAAATGAACGTAGTTTTTTACCTCCAGAACAGAATCAACACCTATGCGGTCGCTGTAGGACCAGAAATAAATGATATGAGAAATGCTTAAACTTATCAGTCGTAAAATTTATAGGAAGCTAGCACTACTTCAAAGTTGCAGCGAACTGAACGGTTTAATTCAAGTGAATTTCAAAAACCGTCAGTAAACAATAATGACATTGTTATAAAAGTGGGAGAAAGCCTTAAAATATTTCCTGCTTCGCTTGTTTCTCTCTTAAATATTTGTGAGAGCATTATTGAAGACATCGATAAAGTATTGGTTGCATGAATAAATAGAAAATTGCTCAACTGTAAATGAAATTCTGAATTTTCTGCCAAAGTTCTCAATCATTGAGACGGTCACTGGAGATCATACATGGCCATAAAAATAACTTTTATCTCATATACAGGGTGGCGCATAAGTAACGCACCCTTTTAAAAAATAATAATAAATAAACTATGAAAGGTATAACGATGGGGATAATTGCAAACGATAGAGGGACTCTTAAAGTTTATTTACATATCGTATCCTGTCTACAGATACCCAGTGTATATTGCGGTAATACTTTATTTATTATTAATTTTTTTAAAGGGAGCGTTACTTGGGCGCCACCCTGTACAAATTTGCAAATTGGAAAAGCTCGGCTTCACATCATACTCTAAGTTGTTTCTATTTTTTAAATAGAAGCGCAAAACTTACCTCAATGGTTGCAGAAACTGATATTTTCTTTTTAAAATAGCAAGTTTTGGAAACGCTAACCACATGAATACAAATGTTCGTTATGTGTACAATCGACAGTGGCATTTTCTCTCTTGCTCAGAGATGTATTGTTTAGGGAAAATTTTCTTAAATGAGAAGAGTTCTCTGACTGACTGTTCCGACCTCCTCGTATTCCATGGCATAATACAAGATCAAACAGTTCAAAGTCAGCAGGGTATTTACGATTGCATAGTAAGGCTCAAAATCGGAGTTTATTTTTACTGATAGGCCTTTCCTTTCATTCATCTAACCCTCAAGTGAGTCGTATATAGAAAAGAGAAAATCTAATAGCCTAGAGATAATATTTCAAAGCAGCTCCTCGAGTTGTTAGGATGCTCATGTCAAGGAAAAATTTCAAATCATAAAAATGTACTTCCTCTTACTAGTGGGACATAATTTCTTCTTCATGGTTGTAATAAACTTCTAAGCTAGAGTTAGCGATTACATGTCAATTAATAAATTGAAAATAGGTGTTATCTAAAAATAATGAATGTCTTCAATATGTTTACTGCACTCTTTTAATAACCATTGCAATAAGTTCTATTTTTAAATTTCTGTTAACTCCCAACACTGCATAGAATTTCATGCTGAGCGGATAGACGAGCAAATTCATCTCTTCGACTGTAATGAAAACAAGAATAGTTACTGTGGCACTGGAAGCGCTTCAATTTAGATATTTTAATGTGAACATATCTCCAACACTAAATCGCTTGTCTACTGATACTAGCAAACTTCGTTCTTGATCAAGTGTTTTTTAAATAGAGAGGTGGTATTATCTTTCTGTTGGGGTTGCTATATTAAACCGATGTCAAACTTCATTTTGGTCACTTTCGGAACCTGACCCTATTTTAACAAGCTGGTACGAATACCAGCACCTCCATGCAATTACACTGTGATCCTGTCAATACCATCGTTCCATATTGCGTTAATGGCCAATGAGTACAAGTAAATACAAATAATTTTAAACGAGCACTTCCTGACTAGAACCTCTAGTATGTCTACGCGTTCACGATTAAATTTAGTGACGATCATGGAAAAGATGAACGTAAAATTGGGCTTCGATATGCTGCAGTGACTCTTCTGAAGTGGGGAATCGACTTACTGGAACTTAGGTGGCAAAGGAGGCCGTAGAGTAACTTTTGAATGTTAACTCGTTTTCTCATTTTTGTGACCCAGCGTTCCAGAAGAAAGAATTCATTGCTACTTAGTTCGGCCATGCGACGCTGGCGGGCAATCAGATCCAATTTAGAGTTTCTTTGAAGACTCCAGCTGGCATTCGTACAACTCAGAAGGTCAAATGCTAGAAAATTGGTGCAGCACAAATACTGAAACTGGTCTTTGGGTCTGACCGAGGAAATCTTCTTTGCTCGACTGCTACACTGACTTAAGAAGGTCTCAGGAGCAGCTCCATTATTGCTGGTCTCAATGACGCTCGAGTGTTTCTGTAGCATCAAGAAGTCAATTCAGACCTACATGTTAGAGAAAATGTGTAAAGTCAGAATTAAATTTGCATTCCAAAAGCTTTCATTGCCATTATACAATTACTAATTCTATTAATACTGCAGGTATTTTATTTATGTATGCTAAGTATTTCAACCTTTGCTTTCATATCATTAAAGCGACACTCATCCCTCAAGTGAGAGAGAGACAGTTCTTGAAAGAACTGTAAACAATGCGTGTATGAATGACAACAGTACTTAACAACATAACTTCCTTTTTTCGAAAAAAGTTCCTTAAAAAAAAGGAAGTTATGTTGCCACACCCAGTCTAAGCAAAATATAATGCACGTGAATTAAACACTATACATCAAAATCAGCGGAACAGAAGCACATTTCAAAAGGGCAGTAAATCAAAGCTGACTTCTACAGCTTTGTGTTTTCTGTAACCTACTGAGAAATATTTTTGTACGTGGGACGCTTCATTTAAATTTGAAGAATGGAGTAAAAATGGGGAAAATTTCACACTCCTACGTTATATACTCAAACTTCGTGAAAGAAATTGTCTTCATTCCATTTTGCTATTGTTGGTAACGAACTGCGTCAAACCCGTTTTTCGGTTAGAAAAATTTGAATTTAGAATTTTCAAAGTTCATAATGCGTATATTTTGGCAAAAATTTTGAAACTTTTGAAAAATTCAAGCTTCTATCAGAATTTGGAGAGGAGCTACGTGCTTGCAGAGTTTCACTGTATTTTGAAACATTTGTTAAAATAAATATTTTTAATAATTTGCTAAAGATATGAGAGTACGTATACCAATTTGGTTTCATGATTATCACAAAAATTGTTCTCAAATGGATATTTCTTCCCTGAAATTTACTTATCTGTGTTAGAAATTAGCATAACACCGGTGATTCATTTGCACAAAGTTTCCAATTAAAAATCTTGACTGTTTAACAGTGCGTATTTCTTGCAAACTAAGATTCTAGAGAACTCCTTCAAATCTTCACCGAAATTCAGTTTATTGCCGTTAACTTGGAATTTTGGACCTCGTTCAGGCAAAAGTTCTGACGGCTGCTCACTCAATGAGAAAACTTTAGATTCGAACGCCACTAATAACTCACAACGTAAAACCTCACTCACCACAGTCTTCAGTCTTCACAGTCTTCAAAGTCTCCACAGTCTTCACAGTCTTCACAGTCTGCACAGTCAACATGAAGTGAGAATGGAGAGGTACTACATCAGCTGTTCATCTAATCTGTGTATCAGCTGCTTACCTAGTCTGCACATCAGTTGTTTACATAATGTGTACATCAGTTGTTTACCTAATGTGTACATCAGCTGCTTACCTAGTCTGCACATTAGCTGTTTACCCTATGGGTACATCAGTTATTTACCTAATGTGTACATCAGCCGCTTACCTTGTCAGTATATCAGCTGCTTGTTTAGTCTGTTTTTCAACTCTCAAACATGCTTTAGAAGATGTAGTTGGGCATACTAGTATATGAGTATTAAACACTTTCCAAGTTCCGCTGTAAACAATCGTCGCACAGGAATTTGTCAATCAATATTTAAAAACAATATCAGTCTAAATTTGTATCAGTCTAAACTAATAATGCCTCGATTGTAAATATGTAATTGTAATACGATTTAATTTCGTTTTAATTTCTTTTAAGTCTTTCTTCCATCTTTTACTCTCCAGAAATCAGAAATTTTTGAGTGCAGCAGCAATTTTTCATAGATAATCGATCTTCATTCCTAGGAGTAGATTAAATTACTTCCGTTTTGTGTGCAGTTAAATATAACTTTTGAAAACTCGTTTATTTATCATCGAAAAAACGTTTTCAGCATTGTATCAACAAACAAGTTCTCATGTTCACATAGCGTCATGATTAAGTGGAACTCAGAGGATCTGCCTCAAAGTTTTAGTACATTAAAATGAATTTCAATGCCTGCCACGACTGTCCGAGACAGTAATTATAATAATCTATGATGCAGGTGCGTTCTATAGCATCCAATACAATATTCGCATATTTGTGGATGTTTGTGTGAAATCTGACATTTCCGGTTTATGATTCAGAATTCTTTTTAAATGCGGCTATGTTTGGTATTCTGATCCCGTTGAAATTTTGTTAATTTTGTCAACGACAAATTTATACATTTCAGATGCATACTATAACTTCGCTGGTAACGCTCATGGCTATGTTACTTCACCCGCAGTTCCATTTGCCTCCTTATGATCGGACAAAAAAATTATAGAAATAGCTCAATGCTTCACACCCATCTGCCATAATTCAGTACAAATTACTCAAAAAAGTTCAGAAAAGCTCGGTTCCTACGTTGTGTTTCGAAACTATTGGCTTTGTTTGTTTTTTTCTCATATGAAATTGCATGGGAAAACTCTCAAGACGGCCTCGAAAATAAAACTAGTGCTCCAGCGTAGATGCATTCAACTCCCATTTCTAGATTGAATTAAATTTTGCATTCTGCGTTCCTTGCTTCTAGACTTTGGGGACAGGATTCAGAAGAAGAAGCCGTCGGGCAGCCTTGCTCGCCCTCTCTATCAAGCCGAGTTTTATCCTATTCGGACAAAAGAAAGTGTGTTATATAGATTATAAGCAGAAAACCGTGAGTTTTGCCAACTGAAGGCAGAAGACAGTGAGTTATGCAGGCTATAGACAGAAGACAGCGAGCTGTGCGGTCTGAAGACAGAAGACAGCGATCGCCCATCCATCTGCCGCGTAGAACTCTCAGGAGGAGTTGCCTCGGAGTGCCACTTTATTGAAGCGGTCGTGATGTATCTCCCCTCACTTGGTTCGCCTAAATTTCTGCGATGGGTCATTGATACTCTAACTTTGGATATACTATGTTTGTTTTCGCTTAACATAATGACTATTAACTGTTGTTTAGGTTATTTCACTGTCACAACTTTACTGAATGACTACGGCACTAATAGGAGACGCCACAAACTGTGAACTAAGCTTGAATAGATTTACGAGAGTGAATAGCGTTAAAAGGATCTGATGTTGTTAAAAAATACTCATTTCAACCAGAACACAACAGACTTTGAGGCTCATTAACATTCTGAAACTAATTCATTAATTACGGAACAAAGATGACCATCTAAAACATCTGTAAAGTCAAACGGTACGAACAATAAAACAAAGTACAAGATCGCTGTGTAATTAAAATATCATTGTAACACATGACATGAGTAACTTTCAGCTGTTACAATACCTTGCTTCATCCTGTGTTGGGTGTTCAATCATTACTTTACATAATTATTCTTAAATTATACTGTAATTACAATAGTGCACTTGTTATGCATAGTTATCCTCAAATAATGGTGTTTAATAATTTAGTTACGTTGTATTGTTACGCAGAGTATACTTCAAATTTCCTTGTGTTAAAATTATGATCATAGAATTAACGATCTCCGTTTCTGTTGGAGTGTCAGTGATTCCTAACCTGTGTGTCGCAACTCCATTTTCAATTAATAATGAATTCACCTGATACATATACTTGTGTGTTTGTATTTTACGCCATAGTGTTCATTAATAAACGGGTTTCGAAGTATAAAGGATTACGTACATACAGTTAGTTGAGAAAATAGGGGTCGTAAATCGACTAATTGGATGGTAATTGGGTGGTAATACTTACAAATTACTAACTGTATTCTTCAGATAGTTTTGTTAAAATGCCAAGCCACAAGTCGTTGTACAATAAATATTTAATAATTTCTATCGTATTATAACTTATTTTCAGTCATGATATTTCACCAAAAATACTGAAAATTTTCGAATCATGGACTATAAGTTATTTTATACCTAGAACAAGCACTTAAGTTTTGTTGTGAATATGGTCTTAATATCAGAAGCTATCTTTTATGTGAAGATAGCTGCTGGGGTGTTCATTTTTTTCTGAAAATATCTTCCAGAAATTAAGCTTCGGAATACGTGTTACAAAACATATACTGAAACGTACAAATACAATTCCAGCCATACTGTTCTATCACTAAAGGCAGTAAACTTCTTCAAACGCAACTTTCACGTTAACTTCTACACTGTTGTCTGTTCAGAAAAAAAACCTTTTAGCTGCAGCTTAAGTCTTATTTATTTCCTCAAATGCCCAACAAACATAACCTTCTCACGCCATTTTATCACGTAGCGTAAAATGCAAAAAAACTCAAACTATTCGTATTACCCAAGTTAGAATCTCGTAACGGGGAATAAAACTTTTACTGGGCTCGTTTAGGACTTTGAATTATGAGACCGTCGTCTTTTGGGGCTCGGCAAAGCTTTTGCATTATGAGCAAAATTTGGCGATCGGGCGTCTGGCCAAAACCTACGCCATGTTTTGTGCGGTGCTTCTCCCTAGAGTTGAACGGCTCCCATCCACCGGGAAATCTACGCTTTCTCTTCGAAAAGAGTTTGAGCCACTGATTCTGCTGCAAGTAGAATAGAATGAAAAAGTATGAATCTTTTACATGTTATGAGTTTGGAAAGAGAGTAATTTTTAGTTTCAGAAGCCTTGAAAATGCGTGACGTTGCTATAAAAGGTGACTTGAGACTGGTTATAAACACTTAGCGTCTTCTAAAACAGGGCAAATGATTGTCATTTACGTCGGGATGGAAAAGTTATCTACTTCAGATTATATTCTATGAAGGGTCATGTTATATCTTCTATATTATATTACTACACCGAAAGAGACTGAACCGATACAATATTCTGTAACCTTCTATAAATTCAAGCATGTGTATTCACGACAAAAAATTTCAAATAAATTATCGACTACGGATTTAAAAAAAACAACGCAGTAATTTTACAAGAAAATATAAAACTGGCTGACCGTGTCAACAGTACGATTCTACAATGCCCCAACTAGCCTCTATTTCCTGCAAAAATTGATAAGGCTCAAAAAAATGTGAAGTAAAGTTTTCTGAAGAATAGCAAAGACTGAATTAATAAATAAACAATAAATTTTAAGCGTTCAGTGTGTAGTACACATATTTAAAATGTGAAATTTTTGTTGTTGATAAGTTTCGTCTGGTGAAAAAATTTATATAATAATAATTACACTATGTAGTAGAGTAAATCTAAAGAAGATGAGGTGGAGCTGCCTAATGTACATAGTTTAAGACCCAAGCGTTTAAGATAAGATAGATAAGCGCTTATTTTCGTACCTGTCACCCACATCACAAAAAATAACATCATTTACATCTATGTGTTACATCACATAGAAACATGGTGTTAAAATTATTGTGCCCTCAACTTTGACTCTTATTCCTAATTTACAGCAAAATGTGCTCCAAACTTTACTTCTTCAAATGCACTGACTAAACTCAACAACACAAGATTGTTGGCAACAAACTAATCGTAATATCTGATGCAAAATCTAGAAAGTTGTTGCCTAAATCATCAAATGCATTTGGGTGTTGAGGAAACTTGTGAACAGCATCCTTACGGTCTCCTGCAGAAATCGTAAAGAAGGCTCGAGTTAGTAAGCAAGGATTGTGTGTGCTTTCCTAGCTATCCAGATTGCAAAACACATCTAACAATGAAATACTTCATAGGAAATAAGGTTATATAAAATAAAACAGTTATACATAGTATACGACAATTGAGATACAGTAAATCTAAAAGGATAAAAATTGGAGAATGTTATTGACTATAGTCATGTTTTTATAGGAATTACTGGACAAATTGAAAAAGCACGTATGTAACTAAATCGACGAGGAAATCTAGGTAAATCAATGATTTTTGCGAGTGGTGAAATTATGCTCTTTCAAGATGCAAGTCAAGTTATCAGTAATGATGACATATACTAGTTCACCCGCGTGCGAACAAATCCACGGTTTTCAAGTAATTTCTTTCCTTCGTTCGCCAGCTGATGCTACTTTTCTGAAGGAGTTTCCGTATTGAAGGGAAAAATGCTAATATCGAAAAAAAATCTTTATTTTGTAATAATCCAGCGACTTTGGCGTCGACAATAAAATGATTAAAATACATGTTTTTCAATTTCATCGAGAAGTCAGTACTTAGCCTAGGATAAGCTCTTTATTTCAACTCATTAGTAATAGATCGTTTGAAATTAACTTATTTACAATTCATCAGCGAGGGAGACAAGAAATATGTATATAGATAAATAAATACATGACAGCTTTCATCACAAGGGGCTCGCAAAAAATGTATACATCGGTATCGTAGATAGCGGTGTATACATTTTTCTTGGACACCAATAGAGTATAACTAATTAAATCTACACAATTAACAAGTTTTTAAATTATTCATAGAGAGAAGAGGTAGGATATATTTCAATAGCTCTCAAGATCAAATGAAAGTCTATGAAGTGAGATGTCTCCTCTGTGTATCATTAGTACATCTCCAGTTCTTTGTTTTCAACAAAATTTGAATTAATAGCTTGTTTTTAGTTAGTGTTGGATTTACTACCGCACTCAGAATTACGGAAGCCATCTTTGACTTCAAACATAAATAGCAGGGTGACAAATTAGAGACAAAAACAAGTCAAACAAGACTTACATGATGCTAATTTAACAGACCTGGATGATGTGAATCCACAAGACTTACTTAGATAGTACAGATATATCAGACGTGCAAGATACTATCCTAACAAGCCTGCATGAGAGTGTCGCTGTACCTTCCTAAATGATACTGCTTTTACATACTAATATGCCCTCTTACACTTTCGTGTAAACAAGTGAGAAATGTTTGCGAGTTCAACCATCGAGTCTACGTAGTCGAAAATCACACGAATTGATTTCCATTAAATTTGCATCCCCAGTATCGAACGATGTCATATTTTGTCGTAACAATTTTGAAATATTTCATTGCCAGGAAAAACAATTTATTAGGAAATTTGGTCCGATGCAATGAGTTATTTCTGAAGATGTTATCTAGAACTTCAAAGCATGTTCTATCGATTTCACTCGATTCTGCTGTATATATTGACGTGGCATACAGACTGAAAGAATGACAGATGTATGACAGCCTTATTCTATAATTGAAGGGTGGAAAGCACTAGTGGACTACTTGCATTTTTTCCCATGGTAAATATAATATATTTTCTACGGGAAAAAATGCAAGTAGTCCACTCCCGTGCTGTCGCTAACACAGCGCAGACAGAGGCGATTACGATCCAGTAGTTTACTATATGAAGGGTGGACAGCACTAGTGGACAACTTGCATTTTCTCCTGTGGGAAAAAATGCAAGTAGTCTACTAGTGCTTTCCACCCTTCAATTAGTACTAATTCGAATAATTAGAAAAAGTATCCTACAATTTATATTAGCAAACATTATATTTTGCCAGAGTAAATTAAATGCAAAGAGCAGGCGCTCATTTGATTTAGATGACTGTTCATGCCCGGCTTACCGCAGCACCATTGGATGGCTGTTTCATTTCAAATTCAAACTAATCGCCCAGAGTGATTGCTTCTGCAGGTCCAGAAAATTAAGGGCAAATTAGGTGAGGACTTTCACGTGCTCAGAAACGGCATTTCTTCAAGAAGAAATCTCAATGAAAATGAACTCTCTAATCGCAGTTTAGTTGAAAGCTTTTTGGTGCCTGTTTGCCGTAGAAGTTTATCGTAACTGGGAGTCATCTGAAATGTAAGTCTACATACCTGTGCAGTCGTCGTTTCGATTTAAACAAAAATGCCTTTACGTTCATGCGATTCAACAAAGGGAGATTGGGGACTCAAAAAGAAGTGAGGTGTGAGATGAAGACAAACTCAATTTAAAATTAGAAGCTATTTCAAAAAAGAAAAATAATTGAAAAAACGGAGCGAAATAATACGCTTCGTTGAAGTCCTAAAATAATGAAAGTAGAGCGCATTCAATATAAAGTTCTTAGATGATTAACGTTATTAAGCCTTACTTCACCTATCAGAGAAATTCTTCTTGGACTCGTTTTTCCCGAGAGCAGGATTTTCTTTCCGATTTGGGAGCATAACAATTTACATTTCAATTCAATGCATCATTCTAGCAAAAAAAAATTATTCACTGAAGCTTATTTCATTCTTGGCTCCTGTAAATCCAATGAGACGTGTTATCTATCTTTCTTTCCATAAACACTCTTATGGGAAGTTCGGCGATGAATGGTATTGCTTGCAACCTTATTCAAAGAAGCGATATTGGAGAGCCTCGATAGAGTGGCCTGGCCTATTCCTGTGCGCTGGAATGCTACAACCACCTTTTCTTGGAATTTTTTATTGAAATCTTTTTTTGGAAATTGGAAGTAAACTTGCACCACGTCCATGAACTAGTTTGTTTTACTAGTTGTATAACATTGTTTTGAGCATAGACTCTTTTTAATTTTGATACTGTGTCAGCAGAATGCAAGGTATTTTGCATCATCATAAAATAAACTCATCATTGTAGTTGTGCACATTTTGCATCATTATTCGTATGTATATTCAACATGCAGAATATGTGCATAGATTCCTCTACACCATTCAGTTTTATTTTATTGTCATATGAATCATGATTGTCATTGATCATGGTACATTTTAGGCCAATTTACAGTAACTTGAATAGTCCATCTACAGTTAGACTGGGCTGTGAGCACACCAGAACCTCTGTTTATAACACACAAAACATTTCTGTCAATCTTCTGTCCGGTCTCGTCTGCTCTGATTTGCGTCTGCAATTTAATATTCAGTGCCACTGCAGCTAGCGCGAAATATTGCGTAGGTGGTGAACCACAATGCCTGAGGTCTTATAATTATTTCAAGCCAGAGTTGGAAAACCCTTAAAACGTTCGAAATAAAGCTCATGAGATGCGTAGAGTACACAAGTATTATTTTTTGTCGAAGTTATTTGGATTAGCTTTGCACGTTTTCCTTCCAAGTAAAAGGTTTTGATATCTGTTGGTAATATGCTATACACTAGAATATAATTTTTTCAAATACTGAGGGCCTAGCAGCAATAACAAAATAGTTGAAAAAACAGTTTATTTTGAACACAATTTTCGATAGAAATTCAATGAAGCAAAAACTGCCCGATTTGTGTGAGAAATTCTTTGTTTATGCTAATACGTTGCAACCGAAAAAATATTTCGAATACTATAAAAGTTTCATCATTAATAGATTGTACAATTATTTTCTTGATTAACATCTAATAGGCAAAATTTTAGACACATTTTAAACTTTATTCAGGTTTTAAAAAAGATTTCAAAACTTAAAAAACTTTCAATTTCAACCAATGATGAAGCCTTTAGAGTTTCTATTATCATACCCGCTTGGGAAAACAAGAATTTCTGTTCAAAATTATGCATATCAAAAATTATGATCGTGGTACCTACGTAATATGTTTCTATGGCTGAAACTTTATTTCAAGATTAATTGATATAAGAACTGTCAGTTTTTTTATTGAAACTGAATGCGTTTTCTTGTCATCTACATACACTGTCATCTTGTCATCTTGTCATCCACATACGCCTTTAATTCTTTATGTGACATTGTTTTGAATCGCAGTTCCGTTCAATAGACATACTCACTGTGGCTCTAACGTTAAACTGACCGTGTTTCTGTAGCAAACGGTGCAACAGTATCTAACTGACCGTGTTTCTGTAGCAAACGGTGCAACAGTGTCTAACTGACCGTGTTTATGTAGCAAACGGTGCAACAGTGTCTAACTCACCGTATTTCTGTAGCAAACAGGGCAACAGTGAAGAACTGAAAGTGAAACTTCACCCCCGTTCTCAACATTTACCCAATATCATAGAACACATATCGTCGCTCACTCCTAAGGACTACCTCGAAAAAAAATCCTGAGGACTACCTCGATTTTGGGGCCATTTGGGTCGTCCAGGTAAGAACTATGATATCCTTCCTCTGTTATTTCATACTTCATGTTGGTTATTCTGACAGGATATCGAAATCTCCACCCAACGACCGAATTTCTGGTGAGGAGCCAGATGGAATTGCCGAGCGAAGAGCATTCAGTATTCGGAATAAAAATTGGTTCATGCATAAATTACTCAAACGAGGGTGACTTTGGTTACTCAAACGAGAATGACTACAGTTACTCAAAATAAGGTGACTCCGGAGCTCCAATATTCATGTACTGCAGGACATAAATGACTGTTCTTCTGCGTTCTGAAAAACTGCGGGGCAAGAATTATTTATTGCATGTTTATTGCCCGGTTCGCTTCTTTTTGTTTCGACGGAGAGCAGTAATATTTTTCCAAGTCCTTTCTGGTCATGTGAATTGTCTATCACTGCTAAATTCAACGAAAAGAATACCATGAGACAACAAATGAAACGCAAATTGGCAAAAATTGATTCTCTAATGGATAAAATTTAATTTTGCGCGAGATCTTGGAAGTTGTACAAAAGTTTTACCCATTGAACAAATGGTTATAAGTATGTATAGTGTTCAAAAATTAAAATTGAAACTTTTAGAGCCCATGTTTATTAAACAAACGAATGTATACAAAGGCAACAAAAATACAATAGTTATAAATACAATAGTTGAAAATAAACAGATTTTATTCAATAGGCAATAGGAATGACAAGCTGGAGATGCTTAGATAATTACCTGTATGAATCACGAATTATTTATTGAGGAAATTAGGCACATTCCTTTTTGAGTTTTGACTCCAGTCAATCTAAATTTTGATGATGTATCGCTGAAACCTTACTATCCAGTATGGACCAAATGGCGTTATCAATAGGGTTCAGATCTGGCAATGAAGTAGGCTATTTCTCCTTCCAAGTGAAGTGGAAACGTTAAAACCAAACCCCTCGTGTGTTTTCTTAACTCCATGTGAGGGTGCCAAGTCTTGCTGAAATGACCACTAACGGTTTTTGAAATTACTTTTAGCCCTAAAAAATGACTCTTTAAGAATGTATTTGCAGTACATAATTTGTTTCGTTACTTTTAATCCCTGTTTACTAAAAAACTAAGGACTAATTCCAGTTTCAATAAGACAGCCCAAATCATCACTGACGCCGCTCCTAGGCCTCGAGTGACTACCCGGGTCTCAATTCCACCAGTCCCAGACCAAAATCGATCATTTTATCCGATAAACTTTGATTGGCCATCGAATTTCTATTCGTCACTGTATACGATGTTTGGTAGTGTTTCTTCGCAGATACGAGCGAGAACGATTTCAGCTCCTGGAAGGCGATAACTACAGTTTCTTTTGATGCTTGTAAGGAAAAGCTTCTAGTCGTGTGGAGAATAGAAGACAAGAGTAATAACGGTTATATTCCTATCACTTTTGACAAATTTCCGACTAATCTCCTTACGTTTCTTCTAAGCTTTTCTCAGGTGGATTTTACCTGTTTTAAAGTCCTAGAAGTTTGAGGATGAATTTCTCCAAACCTATTCCTTACTTTTCCAATCCCTTTGAACCCTTTCAACATTCACCAGACGAGCATTTGTTAACTTTTAAGATTTTTTTTAATATCTGTTAAAGATTTTCCAGTCTCATGAAATTGACGAATGACTCTTGTCTAAATCTTTAGCCATTAAGATAAATATTAAACCCAGGAAACATTCGATTTTTTTTCTCACAAAAATGTCAAATGAATGGAATGTCATTGTGAAAAATTTAGTGTACATTTAAATGTGTTGATAATCATTGAATACTCCATGTATAACTTTAACAGTGAAAGACTCAATTGCCATGCTTCTCAGTTCTGGTAAAGGACAAAATTGTACACTTTTTGTACCCCAATCGTCTCTCAAACTAGGCTTAGATATTTCAACTGTAGTGCGGTTTTTATTTACAAACTTCTTATCGGTGATTCAGAGTTTCGATACTAAAGGAAATCCCTAGAATTCTCGTTTTGACAAATTCAGATTCAGAAACAAAGTACCTTGTGATTATAAATTTAATACAAAAGTAAGTTTGTTCACTTTAGGGTTTTATTTAAGAGCGTTTGGCCTAGAGTGGAACGTGTTACAGGCGGAGTGCTAGAATTTTTCACATTGTAAAAACAACTCCTTTCCTACTCAGTGTTGTACGTAGACTTTTCAACCAAACTGTTCCTTTGTATAGTAATTTGAGCGCATAACAGTTTTCTCCAGCCTCAGGATACACAAAGATAAAAAATGATGTCAGTGCTGACGCAAAGTTTTTTGGAAAAAAAAATTATTGCTTCGGTGAACTGGGTATACATCAAACAATTTCACTTCTAGAGTTGCAAAAATTTAGGCAGACTCGAACAGAAGAGGAAGATACTCAGCTTTTTACTCTTTTCTTACTGTTGACTGAGCCACAGACCGGAAAATGCAGTCGGACTACTCATGTGTCTGAACTCATCATTTCCAAAAATGTCCACCAACATTGTTATGTATTTATATGTGTTCACGTTTCATGCAATAATGGGATTTTGATTTCGAATAAATATGTAAAACGGAGTGCAACATCTGACACTGAGGCATCAAGGTGATCGCTGGAACGTCTATACGAAAACTTTCTGAAATGACAATCACACGACAACCAGGCAATAGCTCCTCTATCTAGTGTTGCTAATACTCAGATACGAAGCTTCAAATATTTTTTAAAAGTTTCCAACGCGTAAAATATTATCAGCAAAATTCGTGTTAGACAAAACTCAACGTCATAATTTACAAACGGTTTATAGAATTCTTAGGGCAGACTTGAAAGCATAATGGACAAACTGTCCCTGTGTATTGCGAGACATCTTTTTGCACTGAGGGCAACAACGACGAACATCAAAGGCGCCTTCTGCACCGTCTTTTTCTGTTCTTTTTTGCTCGTAACAGAAGCTATTCGCACTGCCTCGACCCCCAAAAAATGAAGAGCACGATGGCAATGAGAGTAGGGATGAGAAGAGGGACACAAAAAGGACCGACCGACTTTGTCGGACTTCGTACCGGAAATCCAGACTGACCTCTCAGATCCAGCCTTGCGTATTGGATGTGTATGAAGGTGACACACTCAACACGTTATTTTCCAATTCGTTGTAAGAACTGTACCTCAATTTTATTTGTTTATATAAGGTATGAAATTCCTTCACGTTTCAATTTCATTGGTAAAAGATCCATGTATTGATAGTTACTTACCTTTTCTTTTATTTACGTAATGCATTTTATCGTGAAATATTAAGTCAGAATATCCTTATAAAAAGCATGGTTTTCTTAACTGATCAATGTGATAGTGCAAACTAGAGTGGAAAAAATGTTCATAATAAGTTGTGTACACTCAAACCTTATTATTTTCCCCATCATTATTTGCATAATTCGCTATTGTAGTGTTCTTTAGAGCATTCCTTGTTCTTTAGAGCATTGCCCCATTATTATAGTAATATTAATCAACGTTCTCCCCCATATATGAACTCCTCAAATCTTAAATTATGACTTTAATTACGACAAATAACTAAGCTTCAGTGTACTTGATTAAGGTTAAAAAAAATCCATTTTATTAATTAATATATATGTACTATGACTTGCCTATCATCCTTATAGTAGATCTTGGTAGAACAAAATGAAAAAGATCAGCTGGAATTTAATTTACGCCACATTTAGTCATCTCAGTTGAAACAGTATTGTGGCCTTAGAATTTAGTTCCACTTTACCTTGAAGCAAAACTTCCATGCCCACAAAACGGGAGGCCAATTTAAGAGAAGTGACCGTCGGCTGTGTAGAGAATTGAGTTAGTATCTTCCGTCATGTTGTTAGCTGATGCCATCTGACAACTGATGCAACCTGTCAGCTGATGCCATCTGACAACTGATGCAACCTTTAGCTGATGCAACCTGTCAGCTGATGTAACCTGTCAGCTGATGCAACCTGTCAGCTGATGCAACCTGTCAGCTGATGCAACCTGTCAGCTGATGCAACCTGTCAGCTGATGCAACCTGTCGACTGATGCAACCTGTCAGCTGATACCACCTGACAGATGATGTAACCTGCCAACGGATATAACTTAATAATTTATTCAACCTGCTCTGTTAACTGAAGTCCGTAAGTTTTATCATTCATGATGCACTTTTTAATTCATTACGATCTTTGACATCATTTGCATTATCGCAAACTAACTCAAACGCTTTCGCTTCCTCAAAATTAGATTCCCATAATTAATCTTGAAACCGTTGATTGCATGCAAACGTGAAAATTCTGCAAAAATTTTAAAAAGGAAGTTTATAAATATCATTGACAACTACTAGACTTGAATGAGAACTTGGCAACTAACTTCGATTACGTGATCATAAATAAAAAACTATTTACTTAAGAAGCTTACAACATCGGCCTCATCGGAACCTCCTTCATGCATTTAACGCCCACTATCCAAATGCGCTCAGTGCATGCTATGTTCATGCATCATTTCACCCGCTTTATTTCATGACTTTACTTTACGATGCAAAATTGAATGCATGAGCCCTACTTACCTGGAGTTTTGATGATGTTGTAGAAGAATTTTCTTCTTTTTGCATTTAATCTGCATCTAAATTTGATACTCAGCAATCGGTATGTTTGTTTTCAAAGCTGAAAATTTCAGAAACTTTTTGTACGTGTTTTTTTAGAATTGAGAAGCTACTTTTAAACTTATTATATATCATTTTACAATTGACATTCTGGAAGTGTTTCAAGCCACGATGCGTTTCTGAACATAATGGAAGATAAAAGAATTATGGCAGGCATAAACTCACTATCTCATCTGAGAAACTACGCACTTACAAGCTCACAGGAAAATAGCCTAACAAGGTAACGAACGTCTTCAAACTCTAAACACATTTTTCACACTTTCAAGAATTTGCGCCTCTCATTTAGCAAATTTTCTGGGTAAATTAGGGTAAAACTTGAGTGAAACAATATTGAGTTAGCGTCAAGATGGACTAAGTTTAGAAGGGGCCGCGAAAGTTTGATTGCAAAGGAATTTCGATGGGCTTTTTGGGACGGAAGAGACAGTTACAGTCACGTTAGTTTCCATTGAAAATTATGGTAATTTCATTCGCCATGAGGTTTCTGCATTTTATTTAAGAATAAACGGACGAATTTTATAGGAACTTCTCTTAGTGCCTCACACTTCTATTATAAGAATTCTGTATACGGCAAATCAAAACATATTTCAAAATATATCAGCTATTCCATGGTCAACCCGAACAACATGCACACTCATGTTATTGAATAAGACTCGCTTGTACACATGTGCTATTTTGTTAGTTTTTGTAGCTAGCGTTCTTTCTTTGATAGTGCCGATATTGTGGTGACATATTTTGTGTTATTTGACCACCTGGGAGCCCAGAGGGATTTTTTTCAGCGAAATAAAATCATAGCCAGATTTTATTTCGAAAATCCACGGATAAAAATTTTTAATTAGGTTACTCAATGTGTTCATAACTTTTACTAGTATCAACATCTACCATAAAAATACATAAAGGACAATGCATTTTGATCAAATACGTTATAGGCTGTCTATACCCTACTACGTTTACGTGTATGTGCGTATTAGTTTTTTGCAGTCCTACCTTGCAGTTTTTTTATCACGGTAAGAATGTAGTTAATACGGTAGATAAACCATTAAATAGAAGACAAAATAGGAAAAATTTTCAACAAAAAGCTCTATTTTTGGCTATTTTTAATTTAGAACTATTTTTGAGGTCCACGAGAGATATAACCTAATAAATTTGAATTAACACGCTCAACTGTAGATACTAAGCGCTACAAGAATGAAGAGAGCTTTAACTATGCTAAAGTAGTTTTGAAACTAACTAACTCATTAATTTTATATTATCATTAAGACAAGATGTAATCATGGCAGCCTTACCAACGAATATTTGACCATAAACACATTTTAATAACAGACTTGGTAAAATTAACATTACTAATCTTCATCACATGTTGATAACAATGGTCACAAATTAATGACCTCGAAAGAGCTGTACTAATCTATAACAAGATCAATTAATCACACAAGTCAAAACGATGCTCGCCACGGAGGCTACGGTCAGGAATAATCTATCTCACAACGGACATTGTTGGATAGCTGAGAGTGCCTATCTGATTATTTTTGTCCATCCATTAAGCTCGATCAATCGACGGAGCCTCAAAACCTCCGTGAACAAATGGTGTTTCTTGCTATCCATCACTAACGGAAATCCGTCGACTCTGAGGCCAGCGATTGTGCGCGTGTTAAATGATTGCACCCTCGGCGGACTGAAGCGTGTGCCGAGCTGCTCCAGTCTGGTGAGGGAAAGATGAGTTCTTTTTCATAGAGAGGTGCACGCCGATACACTTTCATAATAGCAACGTCTCAATGCTGTTCAAAACTAACGAATACTGAAACTTTACTGACTTTTACGCCTGTAAGAATATTTCACAGTATGGAAAAAGTGTCGTTGAAAATGAAATTCAGACTTTTACTTTCGATTTGATAAAGTTTTGGCGTGAATCGCTCAAAATCATTTACAAGTACTTTCATAATTTTACGACAGTGAATTTTTTTGCAATTAAAAGAATAAGCGGATTTTAAGGTTTTCTCGCTTAATTGTTGCCTAAATTTATATTCCAGGGCCAAACGGAGGATCACCATTTTCAGACATTTCTTAATGCCTCCCGGAAGCAGACAACTTGCCTAGCACACGGTCTCATTTAACTGCTTGCGTGTAATTTTGTTGTAATTTGCGAAAATTCATGAAAACAAGCAGAAATTTTGTTTATCAACGCAACAGGAACAAGCTGAGTTTCCTGTTAGTTTAGAGCATTGAAAAATAGAGCTAAAGGCCCAAAATCGTGGCATGAAGTGAGGCATCACTTTGTGTAATGCATCTTAATCCCTGAAGATCAAGTGAGCGCAGCTTTAACTCTTCTCTTCGATTGTTCAATTTAAGAAGTTGCTTTGAAATAAAACAGATTTGCAGTACTTATATTTTCCTGTCAAGAAATTCTTTTTAATATTGAATAAGATGACTAAACAAAATTTCTGCTCAATTGAAGCGACAGGGAGAGAGAAAAGTGATATTTATTTCATTAATCATCCTCAATTTAAGATTTGCTTTTCATTTCTCATAAATTAGTAGCTCAAAATAATAATTCAATCGCTTAAAAAATTTAAGGGTGTGTAACAATTTTTACTAAAACTTGATTAGTATCGAATAATAAAGAATGGAACTACATGCACACAATGACGTAACAAAAATGTCACCGCAAAATTTAATTTACTAAGAACTCATCTGAGTTGGTCGTTTTTCATGCAATTGTTTTCATGGCGCGTGCACGCAATTGACGAACGGTCCCGTCACAGTAAAGTAAACATAGCACTGGCATGAGAAAATCAGGGGGACAGGGACGTCATGAAAAGCCGTGACGTATCAGTGACGTGCCTAGAAGGCATCCAATCATAACACGCGAGCGACGGTCGCGAGTCATGAAGTCGAGAGAAAGATAATTTTTGTGCAGTTTTCTTTTTTGTTTTGATGGCTGCTGCTGTTAAACTATACAAAAAATGTTCTTTCTAAAACTGTTTCAATAATAGTAAACACGACTCTAAGCTTAGGTATTCCATTTTCACGTAAAATTAATTTCTGAATGGATTGTTGCATCTGGAAACTACCATTAAATTTTTTTTATAAAAGTCATTTCAGGATCACATAAAAGCCAGCGAAATATTTAGTATTCATATACTAGTGGCTTGTTGTGTGCAGAATTGTTTTTAGTTAGTTTCTTCTTCCAGTTATCTATTAAATATATGAATGTATAGTTTTTGTGAACCAAATTAAAGGTTGAGCATTATTAACATCCATCATGAAAAATTTAATGCTGTAATAATACAATGTTACATCAGTAGGAAAGCAAAGTCTTGTGATGTAGATGAATCATAAACGAACGGCATCTGGCCTGTCACTCTTTCTAAACCCTAACTGTCACTCTTTCTGAACCATAATAAGCTCACCCCTAAATAATCACTCTATAATTATAATTTGCCGCTCTCTATTCTTAGTGGGATATCGTCTATTTCTCGGCTCTGGAGTTAAATGGTTGGAAATTACGTACTAATATGAAAAATTATTGTTTATATAATAAACGTTTGAACCACTTCTCAGTAAAAGATTCAGGGTAGCCGAGTTGTCTAAGGCACTTGTTATGGCTACTAGCCTTCTTTGAGGCGTAGGTTAGTGTCCCACCGAAGGTATTTTTTTCCTAATCATCGGCAGGGTGCCTCGCCTTCATCTACGCCCGGCGCCCCGGCTTTTCAAATTGACCAATCAGCACCCTGCGGGATGACGACGTCACTGTTTGAAAAATACTTATGTCATGCTGTCGGTCATTTGCCCCTACTGTGCTGTACTTTACTTTGGTACCAAATGGTGAAGGTTGCGAGCTACTAATTAATTTCTGATAGGGGCTGCGGTTTCATTTCGCAAAAATAGCCTCCATCAGACGATCTTTGGCACAAAAGTCAGTCTAATGAAGTAACGATTTACTTTTAATAAGCGTTCAGGTTCCATTTCACGACATATCCATTGTTGGAATTGATAGTTGGATAACGATTAGGTTCAGATATGGATAAAACAACACACTGAAAATGAAGCGTGCAAAAATTTGTACTCATAACAGATTTTAGACCATGAAGATTATTCTGTCAAGCAGTTCTCCAGACTATCCAGTTGGCTGAAACGGTTCTCTAGCTGGAATTTAAAAGAATTTGCATCACTTCGAGAGTTTTTTAGCCCTAACAGTATAGACAGCTGATGGACTGTACACTTGAAAATACAGACATGATGGAACGTGCTCTTCACAAGACTGACATGATGGAATGAGTTTCTGACAATAATGACATAATGAAACGTGCTCTTGACAATAATGACATGATGGAATGAGTTCTTGACAATAATGACATGATGGAATGAGTTTTTGACAATAATGACATGATGGAATGAGTTTTTGATAATAATGACATGATGGAATGTGCTCTTGACAATAATGACATGATGGAATGAGTTTTTGATAATAATGACATGATGGAATGTGCTCTTGACAATAATGACATGATGGAATGAGTTTTTGATAATAATGACATGATGGAATGTGCTCTTGACAATAATGACATGATGGAATGTGCTATTAACAATGACATGATAGAACGTGTTCTGGACAATACTGATAGCTGATGGAATACGCTCATTCTAACAAACAGAAAATTAGTGTTGCTTCGAAGAAGAAAAAGTATACGAGTAGCCAACCTTTTACAACCAACACCGGCGGATAAATAATGAAAAGCGAATGTTTTTCAGCGTTCAACTAAGGCTTACTTGAGTTTAGAAAGGTCCGAGTGAGAGTCCAGTTCTACTAAACATGATTGGGCATTAACTGGTAAACTGTGAGTAATCTAACGTTAAATTAAAAGAGGCTGACAACGATCTTTCGAGTTGAAGTTTTACTGCGCTGCTGCTGAGCTACAACTCATGTTTTGTCCTCTTCAGTTGTGCTTGAACATTTTTAGAATTTGATAACAGGCTCTCTTTTAACTCATCTTGTAAAACTCATCACTCGAACTGATGAACCTTTCAACAAAATTTCTGTATTTTTGGAGATGTAATTTTCAGGAGTATGGAGAGCTGCGATGCTTGAGCTCACTGGTCGGTGTAACCCGTGTTTACTTCAATAACATTATTTTCAAATTTTCAAGTTTTGCATGGCGAAAAAGGCAGGCGGGCATAGGCGCTCAAAATACTTATTCAAAGTTGACGCTACCCTGAATTTTAAAGTGACACTACATCTCGTTGAGCAGATATTGAAGATAATCGATCTTAACAAAAAACATCAACTGCTGTTGCACAAAGGAAGGTTGGACGGACGTATACTTAGCAGCATCGTGAGACGATAATGCGTCTGGACACTTCCTCAGCTTTCTTTTTTTTGTATGGCAAAACCTTTTTTAAAACTGACGATAAAGGATAGAAAAGTGCAGGTGCTAAGCAGAGGAGAAGAAAGACCTCAGCACCATCACTCGCTCGTTGAAGGGCCGCTGGTTTGATAGATCTTATTCATGTTCGTAAAGAAGCAATAAGTCATCTTCAGGGAAGCAAACCTTAAGGGCCATCTAGACTCTCATAAAGACGGCATTGTACTGTTTTATGTGCCTTTAAAGTATGTAACCCTCTCGATGTGGCTTCTAGCAGTGCAAATTCAAACTTAGTACCGTGATACTTCTGAATTTTAAGCATTTCGACTCATGGCGCCTTAGTAATTTCGTGCTGCGTATCACTGAATTATTATTTGAATCAAGATCAAATTATGATGAACAACGACTTTTAACTCTATTCCTGAAAATATGAACTTATTTAAAACATGTGCTTTGTTTTCTCGAAATTTTCGAAAAATTAGACCGCTGCCTGTCAGTAAGTTAAAGCAGGGCAAACAAATTCTCATTAAATTTTTTCTAAAGAACGTCGACTAATAATTAAACAATGGCTGGATTTCGCTCCATAAACTTATATTACAACGACTGCCCGGAGCAAAAGTGAATGTAGGCATTGTTTTATTTTAACTTCATCAACATTGAAAAATTCTTGCATGGGAATTAAGAAATTAAGCAAGAATTCCAGCAAAGAATTAAGTTAAGGACATCACTTACGACATCGCGCAGGGTCTTCAGACATTGACCCTCTTGATATCTATTTTCTTGATCGAGTTCTGATTTCTTATTTCTCCTCAACTTTTTATTTTTATGGTAAAGAATATTAAAACATAATTTAATAAACTCAGCACTTCTTCCTTAAATGGTGTTTACTTAATTTTTTCGATTTTAATGCTCGCCACATTTTGACTTGGCAAATTTTGGGTAAAATATTAATCATATAGTTGTTTTTAATTCGTATTCATTTTTTTTCTTATAATAAAGAGAGTCAGCAGTTTTGTATTTCCAGTCTCACAGTAAGGAATTTCATCCAATTATGCTATCAGACTTCAATCAGTAAAAAATCATCAACAAATACTAACGAATATTTCGAAACTTCATTTCTGGTCTTCTAAACTATTCAAAAATACCATCTGTTGGTTAGAAATTCGTATTGGAAACAAACTGTAAAGTCCGTATTATTCTTGCTTTCAAATAAATAGAAGATAATTTACTTTTTAATTACAAGATTACTGCCATCTCCGGCCGATAATTATAGTCGTGCGCTACGGGCATTTTTTAGCACTGACTTGACGTCCGGAACCACGGCATGCTACACCACCACGACAGAGTACAGCTGCAGAAACACGGCATGCTACACCACCACGACAGAGTACAGCTGCAGAAACACGGCATGCTACACCACCACGACAGAGTACAGCTGCAGAAACACGGCATGCTACACCACCACGACAGAGTACAGCTGCAGAAACACGGCATGCTACACCGCCACGACAGAGTACAGCTGCAGAACAAGTGAACACACGTGCATGCATGCTACTTCAGGTGAACACACGTGCATGCATGCTGGCTTCTGGTGAACACACGTGCATTCATGCTACTTCAGGTGAACCTACGTGCATGCATGCTGATGTTCAAATGAGATACATTGGAGTTAGATGAAAGCTTCATCTTTACAGTGTCAATTTTAGTGATCTGAGAACTGTGCTCATTGCATACTTTTCAACAGCTGAATTTATGTACAACAGTGACTTTGACTTTGTATTCTGTTTGTATATGAACAATTTCTATAAAACATCAGCGTTCAATTTTGAAATTCATTTTGGCAAATACTTGCAATTAATTTAGCAAGCATACGTAAAACTTCAAATGCACATCAGATACTCAATTTTCTAATATATTATACGCTTTTAAGCTTGAAAGTAAAGAAGACCTCGGGTAAAAACTTTTTACCGTGGCACTAGCGGTTATGCTCGGCGAGACGAGGGCGGAAGCAGCACTTCAGTGCACGCAGGTTGTGTATGGCCAGTCAGCTCAGTTGAAATGTGGTGCGTGAGGGTTAAGCCGCGCACTAACTTGATAAATGTCTGCCCAGGCTTAATATAAATGACGATCGTAAAAAATCTGTGAATGCTAGCGTACTCTGACCGCCAAATGCAAGGGCAAGAGTTATACAGCTGCCGAAATTAGGGTTATGAGACTCGCTCCTATGGACTGAGTGCAGAATCTTTTGAGCAGAGTGTAGTTGAGAATGAATCTTTAAGATTTCCTAGCAGCTCTATTATAAATGGGGACGCGTAACATAAAAAATGGTTTTTGGAAGGAATTGGATACAGTACGGTACGATAACAATAATTCAATTGTTTACCGGCGAATTTGTTTATTTTGTAAGCCAATCAACTAAAATGTTTATCAACGACGGCAAAATTTTAATAGAAGGGAAATTTACTGACAAAAAGTCACAAAAGAAAATGTTTTGCCGCAGTCTGAAATATGGTGTTGATAAAACACTCATATGTATATCTGTAGGTAAGGCTCGACCAAAGCATGATGCAGTTGAATTACTTGTATTTGTACAACAATTATGATGCTCGTACAAGTATGATACTAACACATACAACTATGATGCTTATACAACTATGACACTCGTATAATTATGACTGTACAAATATATCTCACAATTACGATACTTGTACACTTGATATTCACATAGTTATGACACTCATGCAGTTTGATCCCTGCACCATTTCCCTCGGATTATAACACTCAGACGCTCACGAACATGTTACTGACTCAGCCATGTGATTGAGAAACATCCTTGCAGTTGGACTGTGGAAGGAATTCTGGAGAGTTCCCAACATCCGAAAAATAATTTTCCAAATGCAAAGAATCATTTTTTGAAGCATGAATGTACAATCAGACTAGCCCTTGCTGCTGATAGTAAAACCTGAGATAACAAATCTGCACACAACAGTAATATTGGAGGCTACCCAAGGCCACACAGACACCAAAATGACACCACAGCAAGCCTTGAACAATTGAGACCAGTTCTCAGAATGCAAATTTGTGTCTTCCAGCATTCCTGTAGGCAGGAACTCAAGCGCTCTCTGGATAGCTGGTGGACCTCTCAGAATTTGAAGCTATAAATAAGACGGCGCGATTTTCCTGTGATTTTGTTGAGTTCAGGAAAAGTGGGGAGATAACGGCGCTTCAGGACCCTAAATTATCCCAAGCGGCGCCGCCACGAGCGATGTCGACACCATGTCTCCTAAAGAGCGCTGCGCTCATGGCGCAAACACAGATATTTCCTGCATTATTTCACGTCTCAGCTGACTATAGATAAAAACTAATTCTCATATTTCTGTTCTATGCACTCCCGACCCTCGGACTGCCGAAGCCACGCGACAGAATTTCGTTGCACGAGAGAACTGAAGAATTACATCGTAGAATTGTGTTGACTATGGTGTTTAATTGTCAAAATTTGTATGATTCTCTGCATAGAGGAAAGTGCCAAAGTTCTCAGTCATTATTGTTCTTCCAATTAATGTTATTATTTTATGATTAACTATTGTTATCATCATTAACATTGTTTTCATAATTTTTTCATTATTATTATTATTATTATTAACATCATTTTCGATGCTATTATCATTATTTGTTTGTTGCTTGGTCGACTGATGAGCAAATCTGCTTGCTAGCGGAAAGACCCGGGTTCGAATCCCGCTGCCGACATGGTTGACGCGGCTAGAAATACGGCATGGGACTTGGGAAAACAACCGAATAATTATCGAAGTAATTATCCGACCCAAGAATGGGCCCGAAGGTTCGTTGCTATAGCCTCATTCTATTCTATTCTACTGCTACTGCCCTGAACATGTCTCTTAGCCTGTACTGTTACTGCACTGAACATCTCTCCCAGCCTGTACTGTTACTGCCCTGAACATGTCTCTCAGTACTGTTACTGCCCTGAACATCTCTCCCAGCCTGTACTGTTACTGTCCTGAACATGTCTCTCAGTACTGTTACTGCCTTGAACATCTCTCCCAGCCTGTACTGTTACTGCCCTGAACATGTCTCTCAGTACTGTTACTGCCTTGAACATCTCTCCCAGCCTGTACTGTTACTGTCCTGAACAAGTCTCCCAGTTTTCAAGTCGCTCATACAAACGTTATCAGCACGCTTGGAAAAACATTATTCTTGTTTATGACATTCTCATGATGGAGTGCAAGCAGTTTAAATGTAGTAGCTTTTGTTCATTAAAAAGATAAGGCAAGTTATGGTGCCAGAGTTTCTTGGGTGACCTCAGTTTTCTAGAGTTCATTTTTTGAGAAAAGTTAGCGACGTTACTCAAGATATCACGAAGATCTGCAGGTCAGGCTGGACACACTGCAGGTCAGGCTGGACACACTGCAGGTCAGGCTGGGCACACTGTAGGTCAGGCTGGATACACTGCAGGTCAGGCTGGACACACTGCAGGTCAGGCTGGACACACTGCAGGTCAGGCTGGACACACTG
>VCRD01000604.1:144090-159263 GCA_006783055.1 Trinorchestia longiramus | reverse complement strand
CTACTCGGCTCGACTAACTACTCGGCTCGACTAACTACTCGGCTCGACTAACTACTCGGCTCGACTAACCACTCGGCTCGACTACCAGACACATGTACTGTCTTCAAATACTAACTCAGAGTGAAATACGGCGTTAAGAATCATTATTTTGAAGATGTTCAGTAAATTAAATGTGTTCACAAAAGTTTTGGGTCGTTAAGAGGGCTTCCTGTACTTCCATTGTTTAACAAGAATCTACTTCTGCGTCCCGAAGGAAAATTACTCATTTAGGAGTAACGCTAATGAAACTGTATAGGCAATTTTCAAGTGTTCCTTTTATAAGTTTATAGCGTTTACAACTCAAGTTATGTAAAGTAACTAGAGTTATATAAAGCAACCCAAGTTGTACAACACAACCCAAATTATGTAAAGCAACTGGAGTTACATAAAGCATCTCGAGTTATTAAAGCAACCCAAGTTATACAACACAACCCAAGTTATAATATATGTGCCACAGTCGTAGGGCAGGACGCAGATTTTGAGTTCTTCAACTTTGTGCGGGTAAAATTTTCTATTATGATGTAGTAAAAAACTTTCGATTTATTAGATGTTGAAATTTTTTATGGAAGGTCGGAAGTTTCCGATTTAAACTAGTTAGATGTTTATAATTGCCATAAAATATAAATTATAAATAATCAGTTCAGGAATCTGGCTCGTTAGCATGAAATTTATGTTAAAGATTTATCGTTCTAGAATATCTCAGCTGCCACCGGACCCTCAAAATAGGAACTGAAATTAGATGTACGACACGCCCTAATGAAATTTGTGATTAAAATTCAGAGTTTTGCGTAATTTCTTACACTTGTAAATAATTTTGGTACTCCCATTAATTTGTATTCATTTAGATATCGAATGAGCGGTTTTTTGTTTCCAGGGTGCACGATTTCGACAAAAATGGCAAGTTGGATGGCCTAGAGATTCTCGTGGCGCTGGGGCACGTGGTGCACGTACCTGGCGAAGATGAGGGCATCGACGTGCGACAGCTGCCTGAGTTAGCAGGTAGCGTCCATATGTGTGCAGGGTAAGGCAACATAACTTCTTTTTTTTTCAAAGGAAATTCCTTTCAAAATAAACAAGTTATAGTGCCGCACCTTGTACATACGTTTATAGTTTTGTGAGGCTTGGATGTGCAGCAGCTGCCTGAAGCAACGGGTCGTGTCGACACGTAAGTCACACTGGGACATACATGTTGGATTTTAGATTATAAGGAATTCAGTATTCATACTTCATGTCAAAATTTAACTATAAAGTACTGTTCATGTGTCAGCAGCCTTGCATCAGTGACGGGACCCAATCCGAATTTTTTCGTCGGTTTACCGGAGATAATCATCGATTTGCGGTGATAATCATCGATTTGCGGTGATAATCATCGTTTATAGTATGAACTTCCGACGATAGAAATAGTACCGGTTATTACCCGTAATTATAGGTATTTCCAGACGATGAAATGTTCGCCGACGATATTGACCGGTCTTTATAGTCTTATTCCTACCGTCATTCCAAGCATAGGGAAAAGACGATAAAAATAGTCTTTTTCAGATAATAATTACCGGTTTATCGTAAGATATCATCGGTTTATCGTAAAAAAGGCGATAATTACCGGTTAATGCTGACGAAAATTAGCGCCGGTCAGACGATAAAATTCGGATTGGGGACAAGAATGTCTGGGTGTGGGTGACGGGACAAGAATGTCTGGGTGTGGGTGACGGGACAAGAATGTCTGGGTGTGGGTGACGGGACAAGAATATCTGGGTGTGGGTGACGGGACAAGAATGTCTGGGCGTGGGTGCTCTGACTAGTAAATTAGCTTATGGATGTTAAGCATACGTGTGAAATTGTAGTGCCAGTCGTTTTTTTTAAATGTCATATATTTTATGAGGAAGTGAAAAGGAACAAATATTCATATCCAAGCTATTTTTTCCAAGTTAATGTGGAATTCTGCTGTACTCGTACGTTCATTTTGTTTGCTTGATGACCATGGAACGTCTGCAAGACACTAACCTATTTTAATTTACACCATCCTTTCATTCCAATGGTAAAGCAGAAAATCCAAACGAAAGTTGTATCAAATGCAAATGAACTCAAAGTAATAAAAGTTCGCTTTAAAGTTATTGGTAGCTGCTGACGCTTTCCAGTGAAAATTGCCTGAACCTGGAACCAGCAATCCAAAAACATTGCTTCTGTTGGCACTGTGAAAATATTCAAAAATTGTCATTACAAATGTTGGATAATGTACCCCCCAGTTCAATAAAGTACTAATTACAATCCTTCTTAACTCTTAAGGCCTGTGTATGTACGCTTGTAGTGTGTTTGCCTGGCTGACATGCTTGCAAGTGATTGAGGTGCGTGTGCGTGATTGATGCCTTTACGTTAGACGCATGGGACTTGAGTAGCAACCCAAGAATGGACCAAATGGCTTGTTCCTGTTGCCATATTTTATTTTAAAGAATGCAAGTAATACAGGATCAGGCAAAATGATCTGACACATTTGTAGGTTAAATTTGTAGGTTAAATGTGTCAGATCATTTTGCCTGACCCTGTACTTCTTATTCATTTACAAATTTGGATAAATTCACCAACCCACGAGCTACGTCAAGGGCAATAACATGAAAGTCCGGAAATGAGGACGGAGATGTTGTGTATGTTACCTCAACGTAATATCACAGCTGCTGTGAATAAATAAGCAGGCCATGCATTGCAGCTGCAATATCCTTTGACATTCCAGGGGTGCTATTCAGTTCTACTACTGAGTGTATGTTGACTTTGCATATATACTGTAACTCATTACAAATATACATGTAAACTATACAAGAAATAAACAAGGAAACACGTCAAATACAAAAAATTCTTTCTATGTACTGCGTAATGGACAGCTCTAATATTCTTTTTAGGGAATGGGCACAAATTCTTGCTAAACAGATTTTAAAAGAAGTAATAATTAATAAAATAATGCAATTGAATACAACGAATCTTACAATTAGGTAAATTTACAAATAATAATGAAAGAAGTTTAACAGCAATAATCTTAATATAAACTTTGAGAACAGCTTGCTTATTACAATACAGAACAATCAGGAAGGGATGAAATGAATGAAGACTGTACTAATCTGCACCGACCATGCATGGCTAAACTAACTAGGCTGAACTGCGACGAGTGCCAGGCTCAGCCAAATACATCAGATCTGATGGAGAAGGAAATACATACACTTGCTTCATTTGAAAATGCAGAGATTACAAAATTAAAATAATGTTCCCAAACTTTGCTATTATGAAGCACGCCTAAGTCACTTACTCATTGCAGGACAAGGGGATGGCACAAAGAAATTTCAAAATAAGGGGATAGACCAAAGGGACAAAGAAAAAGAATTTGCGTTACAGAAACACGTATGCATTTACTGACACACTGAAATGTTTTCTTGTTTAGTTTACAGATTGCTTTTGAGGTTCATGATTTTTTCAGACGTTAAAAATGACTTCTACAGTCGAAACATTCATTTTTTGTAAATGCTTCGTTGTTTTCTATGAATAATTCACAGAAAACGACTCCAGAATTATTCTGGTGAATAAAATGTTTAGGTGACAAGAGGCTTTCCTTACTCTGATTTTTCTAACAAAATTGCGCAAGCTAAAAGCAAAACATTAATATATCTCGGTATGTAAATTATTCACGTGTACCATTGCATTTAACTTATATATTTTTGGACAGGATTCTTTCGAGAAGCTTTTTTTTTAATTTAGTAATATGAAATACGCTTTATTTACAAAAGAACTTTTGTTTTTAACTGAATTTTTCCGTCAAAGTGGTTTTAGATCTGCATTCATTGAATCCCAAATAAGTAAATTTTTGGACAAAAAGTTTCAAAATACCAATGTTTCACCAAATTCGACCTCTCAATATCCGATCTCTCAACCAATTTAACTGTGTTTACCATATTTTGGACCTTACTCCGAAAAGCTGAAAACAGAATTACTGGCCCTCCTCTCCATACATTTTACAGGTATAGAGTTTCATATAATATTAAGAAACAAATTTACAATTAGTTCTTTCTTCAATTATGAAGACAAACTTCCGTCCACTATGCAGGATTTTCTAGTGTATTCGTACAGTAGTGCACGTTGTGCATCTGAGTACGTTGGCATGACCACACGTTCTCTCGGAGCTAGAATGGCAGAGCATTTTGGAGTTAGTTACCGCACTGGTGCTCGTCTCACCAGTCCGTCTCATTCTGCTGTTCGCGATCAGACAGAAGCTTGCAATACGATACCCAATTATAGTCATTTCAAAGTAGTATGTGCAGCGTCAAGTGTTTTAGATCTTAGAATTTTAGAGTCTCTTTTCAATTTTAAATGTAAGCCATCACTTAACAACCAGTTAAGCTCATATCTCTTTACCATTATAGGTTCTTAGTTGTGTTTTTTGTCATATCTCTTTTAGCTATGCTTCTGAATTTGTTTGTACATCTTTTACTCTTTTTGTTTCAGTGGTGTATGTTAGATTTTCTTTTAAAAAAAGCTGATGATGTGTGTTAGTCTGAAATGTTCGCATTATAATGAAATTTTTATCAGTGTTTTTTGCTCTCCTCTTTTTATTAAAATTGAAAAAAATTCCAGAATATGTGCCTGATTACAAAAGAAGTAAAAACATTCGTAGGAGTGGTAAGTGAAATGCAATACTTCAGATGAGATTGAATATTTTGAAAGCACCTCACCTTAGAAGTAATGTTGATGCCATAAAAATTAATTTACTCTATTTTTGTACGTTAACGACTGTAAGCTTCGACAAATATGAGAGCTTAAAAGATTTATGGTTCATATTTACATTAGGGGGAAACCTTACAATCTGTTCCCCAGGGTTGCACTTTGATGTCGAGATTAAATGGGCGATTTCCGAAGCTGTGGAGAATTCTGGCTAATGGATATTTTTTGCCTTTTTTCAACTTTGATTTCTCAGACGATGTTTGAGATGTTCGTAGTCATTTCAATGAGCTGTGATAAAAGTTTAATGAGGCTGAATTTTGCCTCCAGCGATGATCGACGAAGTCTTCGAAGAAGCAGACCGCAACCAGGACGGTTTTCTTTCCTACTACGAATACGCCAGGAGTCGCAATTGATAAAAATGCGCTCCTCAACAGACCAAGTGTGTGTAAGTATAGCCGTTGTAGTGCATGTGTTTTAAGCTATGAGTAAAACAGGTACGTACAGTTTCTTCTCATTATCCTACCATGCATGTAACCATAAAATTGAGCATGCGTATGTCTATTTCCAACTTGTATTCCTTCTTGCTCTTCATGGTAACCAAGTGCATAGACGCGTAGTGCACTGAGTGATTGGCTCGCATGGCCAGAGTACAACTCATGGAGCCGGCAGAACATTTCATTCTCGCAAACTTGGTTGCATCGTGAAAGTAGTAGTGAAGCGACTAGGTCTTGCTCAGATACGTGAAGACTCGATCTCACTAGTGAGAGGCCTAAGAAGTCACTGCATCAGAAGGTAGCAAATGTACTCATTACAAAACGATCCTCCACTCAAAGATCTATTCCTTAATTGGCTCTCCTCCTGGTTTACTTTGGAGCGCTAGTGTATTACAACAATGTGGGAATCATGAAGTGGGGATCAAATCATGTGTATAAACAAAATGACAATAGTGATACATTTCAGAAAGAGCAATATACGAAAAACACATCTACGACTGTACAATTGTTTCATTTATCCTTCGGAAAACATTGCATGGGCAAAACTACCTTTATGAATGGCATATCTGTTTTTTTATTTGAGTTTTTCATCAAGTTATGGAAACGTTTCTTCGTCAACTACGTGCGAGCAGCAAACCGGTAGGTTCAAATGTATGCATCAGCTCACACTCCAACTGACTTCAGGCACTCTAATATTTCGGAAAAGTAGATCTTAAGCCGAAATTAATATTCATCATGCAGTAGCTTATCTATGAGAGACGTCTGTACAGCCAGTGTCCTTGCATCGCTTGATTATGTACGTGAGAAGAACGCAACGTGGATGTGGTGTCAGGTGCAGCTCCCACGACTAACACCACAGCACCTCGCCATTGTGTTCGTCAGGTGCTGACTGACTGACAGTGTGGAGAGGACAAGACCATAAGGTACGAATTAAAATTGTCTTGTTGCACGTGTTTTTTGTTGAATGTTGCTTTTCGATTAAGCAGCCAAGTTTCCACATACAGTGTTTCAAATACGGTGGTGTTATGTTATTTTGTCTTAGTTGTTTGAAATCGTTGAAGTAACTGGGTTTCAAGATAATTTTCATACCTGTGTTTGCAGTAGGTGTAACAAATAACTTCATGCATGTAGATCACAGTATGAATTAACTCAATTTCTGCATGGTGCTTCAAAAAGATGAGAGAATTAACTTCTCACATGTTACTCCACGCGTGGCAACTTCGCTTTTGCATTGTATTTCTAAGTGGTTAAGTGGAGTACATTATTTCTGCTGTGTTTCTGATGGAAGTACTCTATTTTTCTACATCATCTTTCGAAATTGAATAATTACTACCAGTCTAAATGCTGTGCATTGTAAGTTAAGGACGGCAAAAATTTCAGAAAAATATAGGGTTAAGTAATCTTCAGTTCTCTTCAATAGATCATTTTCATATCATATTTGTGTGTGTATTATTCTATAACAATATACACTGTATGAAAGACCATTTGTTTGAACTCAGCTAGGTATGGAGAGAAATGGTTTAATACTTCGGTTTCAATACATAAAAAAGTGGTTAGTAATTACAGCCAACCCTCGATAAGACGGACCTCGGTAATCCGAATATCGGATAAGACGGGCGTCTTATCCGTCTTTTTAGTAGTTAATATTGTAATTTCTTTTACCCCACAGGCTAAATATTTTAAAGTATACAGCAGTATAGTGCATACAGTATAATGTATTATGTATTTAGGCCTTATTAAGGTGATTATTTGTGCATATATAGGCATACATATATATAGGCATATCGGTTATTCCGGACAATCAGCTAATCTGTACCACCCTTCCCCCCTAGTAGTCAGTCTTATCGAGGGTTGACTGTATCACTACTTGATGATCAATACACAAGTAACTGAACTCAAGTTTACACTTCGTTGATAGAACGTGATCAACTTGAGCACTACTTGGAGGTGATAGAATTTGGCTAAGTTATATCACACACGAACACATCTTGAGAACTTCAAAACCGACTCTTTTTTAAGTACAAGGTTCGATTCCCTGGTGCCGGCTGAACGATTTATCCATGCAATACAGAGTGCAGCAGCAAGTGGATCTTGCACTTGTACTGTGAAAACAGAGGTGCAAGAACTGAAAAGTTTCTCTTTCTCGTAGCAATAGACTGTTGCCTTAACCCGGCTACCTTTCCCTACAGAGGAAAATTTCATGGTCTATTACTAACTTGGCCTCCATTAGACAGTGTTGATGCTCCATGGCGTCAGTGCGCATTGCGGTCATCTTACTTCTGATATGGGGGAGCTTGTGCGATGCAGGTGGAGGTTCCAGCGGCTTCCACATGCACAAACACGTACATCCTCATGAGGGCAAGCATCATGTGCCCAAGACCAAGGTACGGGAATTATCACTACAGTTGTTCACCACTAATAAACAATTAGTTTACGATTTGGTATTTACGCAAGACTAACGTGTTTTACTGGTATTAAACCCTAAATTTATGGTTATCGCGCTCATTGAAAACGAATGTGCTACTTCTGAATAACTAATTCATATCTGTAGAATTTAGGGAAGACTAATGCATGTAATCATTTTTGAAGCATGTGCTAATGGTTGATGTAGCAAGACTAATGTACTAATTAATAATCCAAATCTTTAATCCAATGTAGAGCTCTGAGCCACGCGCAGTGGCGAGATAAATTTTTACAGTTCACCTCCTGACTCAAAGCGTGGTAGATCTCATCAGTTCACCCCTGACACAACGCGTGGTAGATCTTATCAGTTCACCCCTGACACAACGCGTGGTAGATCTTATCAGTTCACCCCTGACACAACGCGTGATAGATCTTATCAGTTCACCCCTGACACAACGCGTGGTAGATCTTATCAGTTCACCCCTGACACAACGCGTGGAATATTTTATCAGTTCACCCCTGATACAACGCGTGGAATATTTTATCAGTTCACCCCTGACACAACGTGAGAGTTCTGTCCTCCCTGATCTAGATGCACCAGAAGAGAAAACTGGGCGTCAGACCAGACCTCATTTAGTAAATTAGTAAAACTGTTGATAAGCAGTAACATTGTGCGAAGTGTTCATACTTATAACCGACCTACATATCAGACAGCATGTACTACATGGAGTTGAATTATTGTCAAAATATTTGTTTTTTCTGTGATAGATTTTGACTTAATAGAATCTTTATGCCAGTTTGTGGTAAGCGAGAATAGTCCTGAACTATGATCCTTATGATCTAACTATTCAGTTATCTGATATTATTGATATTGAAATAATCATAAGGAAAATTTCATCATGTTCTGGTTAAACTGACCTTCGGATGAGCCCATAATTTTGTCTAATAAATATCAGGAAAGCAAGCACATCAAACCTTTGAATATAAACATTTAAATGAATATATTATGAGTGGATTGAATAATCTAATTTTGCATTTTCAGACTTGGAATTATTGGCAATAGAGTTAGTTGGGAAATGATCTGGCGCGTAATTACTGGTGGTGATGTGTGGTGAGGATGAAGCTTGAGGTCAATTACGATGTAAATGCAGATAGTAGTATGATAAGTACGTAGTATTTTGTTAATATGCAATATACTATGAAAATAATAATAATAATGAATGCATGTAGTAATTTCACATAGAAATTTCAAAAGTAATAATGCAAAGTTAATGGTTAATACTTATGGTTGGAGGCTAATACATGCGTAAGCCTTTACTGGACAGTTGTTATTTGCTGAGAAAACGAACGCAGCTAGTAATACTCCGACCATAAATTTTAGGAGAACGTGTTTTCAAAATATATACGAGGTAATACACCTACGTATTAATTTAAATTTTTTCCTAGGCATAGTAGAATTGAAAGATACTTTTATTACTCTATTATGTTGATATTTTCTATGATACTAAAACTAGGCTTCTAGCAATGATGTGCTCATATCTTTGAACAAAACTCGAGATTCAATTGACACAGAATAGAGTGGGAACATTCTCGTATGCTTGGAATTAATGTTGGCATTTATGTTTTGTTGTGCTTTAGCAATGTAAAATTCTGTAATTCACAGGCACAGGGAGGAGGCGTTTTGAAGGATGACTTGTTGCTACAAGATCGAGAGTAAGTTGAAGTTTAGCGCTGTTGTGAGTTGAAGTTTAGCGCTGTTGTGAGTTGAAGTTTAGCGCTGTTGTGAGTTGAAGTTTAGTGGTTAAAAATCTGATTTCATGACCGTTTTTTAGACTACAATTCAGGCATTTCTATTTAGCTACTGAGGTATTTTCACTTTTTTTATTGATACCAAAAGTTTCGGCAGCAATATATTACATTATTTTTATTCCCTAATTGAAACATTTTCAAGCAAACAATATTAAAAGTATTTCTGTATATAACCTACAAATGAATAACATGACTTTTTTAAAGTTCGCTGAAAATATGGACAACAATATGACCTCACTGGCTAAGAACTACTGCAGTCTTGTACATCAATCTGTTCTTATAAAACACTCCGTACAATGAGTTATTTATTGGAAGTTCAGACGGCAATACCTGCAGGCAGGCCCCACAATACAAGGTCATTTATTATAACATTGATTTTCTTAAAGGAGTACTTCACGCCACATTTTCTTGGAAATGACCGCAAACAGCAAACGCTGAATTAATACGAAAAAACAAAAGTGCAAAGAAAACCAATTACAGCCTCTACAATTGACTAGAATTTACAACAAAAAAACGGTAAAAAAAATCCCGTTCAATCGTAAAGGTCATTTTCAATATTTCCAAGCATCAAATGTATTGTGGGTAATCGGTAAGCTAAACATCGAATCATTTGGGAGAAAAAATAATAAGAGTTACTTATGTATCTAAATTCATTGTTCTTTAATTTTTATTGTTGTCATTCTGCTGTTACAAGGCTTGTTCTTGCAACCAAGGAGCTCCATTCGTTCTAATGCCTAATGTCTTAATAAAGTTGAAACCATGAAGGACATTTGATGAGTAAGTGCTCACTAGCACTGAAATGATCAAGTTGCTTTGCTGGTGCAGCTTTTGTTTCGTTACTTTTGCCTCAAACCACAGTATCAAATTATTTCTTTCTCACAGGTCATAATGTCAACTAAAATTTCCTTTTTCTTTAATAAAAATTAGTGGTAGAGATGATATCTTTACGTGTCCCAACACCAAAACCTTGTAATTTTTCGATTTTGAAAAACATTGCCATGGTCGTCCATGCGCTCTAAAAAAAATATTTGAAGTAATCATTCTGATTGGCTTGTCTGAGGTAAAAGTGTTCCATGAGGCCAAAAAAGTTGAGGGTTCATATTCAAGAATAACCTGGATTGCCTTTTTATGAACTTTTTGTTTTCAGACACATTCGAGAAGACCTGGCAGGCAAACTGACTGACGAGCAGATTAGCAAAATGGACGACAAAGAACTCGAATTCCAATACTTCAAGTAAGAACATTTTTTAACTTTTTTTGCGGGGAGCGTGGATGCTAATAATGAACGAAATAATGAATGCAGTAATTTAAATTTTCGTCCCCCAATAATGACATAAATTCTTCTCTTTATGAAGACTCGGTGGCCTAACGAATTTGAAATTACTGAGAGATAGAAGAACGAAATTTCGTAATTAAGTGCCATGTGCTGTGTATTAGGAGGCAAAGTCACTTCTTGTCAAAAAAAAAGTTTAATTTTCCACAGCCAAAATTAGTACATGTGAGTAGAACTTCAAGAACTGGTCATTAATATTGATATTTTAGTTCACTTTTCGAGAGGAGCTTGCGAGAACAGAAACGTACACACGAATTGTTAAGATGTTTTATTGTAATACAGGTGATGCTATCGTCATGCCGTGCAGTGACCTCGACTAACGATGGCATAAATACAAAGTAATTCATTGCTTTCGGTGCACTGATATCAGTTTTATTACTCTATTGTTTTCACCAAACCTGAACATACAACTTCATTAGAATTTTCGGACTATCTAACGTTTTTCAAATCCATGAACCAGCTTAAAAAATTAAGTCTTCCTGTGTTTGTATAATTTTTATTTGAGGGTGTTACAGAAAATAAAAACCTTGTGCTATATGTGCTGCACAGTGTACACCGATACATGGGTACACATGAAAACAGCGTTTTCTATCACTTAGAGCTCACGACTTCGACAAGAACTATCAGCTGGACGGTCTGGAACTGATGGCAGCTCTGGCACACGTCATCCAGCACGACGATGATGACGGCGACGATCGTCTGGACCATCAGCAGCTTTTGCTTGTTGAAGGTAACATAAAAGTGTCAGCTTTACTCGACAATATTCTTTAGCAAACATACATTCCATCTCTATATTCCAATTTGCTTTCACTATTTGTGCCGTTTTAGATCAAATTATTTTTGACGTGATTATTTTGTTCCATAGTTTGAAGATTGTTTCTGCATCGCCTGTGCCAGCCAATTTTGAAAGAACACTGAAAAAATATTTACACCTCAATATAGGAGTGTTTACTTATATTTCAAGCGCATTGTACAAAATCTTTTGTCTACAATTTTTAACTCGTATCATGTATAACTATAACACAGTCCAATATAATGCTGAACAACTATTGTTCATGTTGCTAATGTGCTGGCTCTTCGTTCACAAAGAACTCATCGACGACGTATTGACCGACGGCGACCGAAACCACGACGGCTTCCTGAACTACGTCGAGTACAAGCAAGGTCGATTGAAAGCCAGACAACAGTGAACAGGAAAACTGGAAAATGAACCTTGATTATTGCTAAATAAATACGTCAGATCGTGTCATTGTTTTCGAATGATCCTTGATACCTGAGCTCACACGGAGTTCAGATAATTTATGAAATGCGAGACAGAAACATCAGTGTAGAAATGGACAGTTCATGTCTATTTTTACTACTCAAACATTTACTGCCGTTCTAAAATATGTACTCAAAGTTCCCAATTTGAAATCGTTGTTTGTACAGTTAAAGTAAAAAAATTCAACGATTCTCACCGGTTTTGGTTCTTGAATTTTGATGTCTAACATCGCTAAAAATAAGTATCTAGGTAAATCTAACGCTACTGTTCTCGGTACAATCCAAGCCGCAGTTGAAAGAAAATGATGTGGAGCACTAAAATTTAAAGCACAAATCCTTCACCAACAACAATACAGGGTGTCTATAAAGTCTTAACAGCACCTCTTTCACAAACAGGATCCCTGAAACACACAAATACAAAATGTGATTATAAACTTTAATAAACACTCGATACAATAAAACAAATCGAAGTAAAATATCTTATCAATTGCTTATGTAATAAATTTTTGAAATGGTGAAGAGAATTTAGTTAGCAATGTAGATTCGTTGAACATTAAACAAGGTAAATGTATTTTTCGCTTGTTTTTATCAGACAAACGAATATTTAGATGGAACAAATTCGAAAAAAATATTTATCCTGGTGGCTGGGCATCATTTTTGTTATTTTAGCGTCTTTTCAATATCCTATGGAATGTACATTCGGTGGCCCATGAAAAAAAAACCGTTTGAATCGTAAAAACTTGCAAACAATGGTACAATTTAAATATTTTCTTTTCGATCAATGTAAGAAATTGTTTTCTATTAAAACACTAAAACGTTTTCACTCCTGCAACACATTCATTGTAGGTTCGAAAGACGTAGAATAAAGGATTTTAAAGAACGGACTATGAAAAAGTTCAATATTCTCAGTCAAGATTGAGTGATAAGACTCGTAATGGAAGAGATAAAGAAAAAGATTCAAGAATGTACTTAGAAAAATGGTCTACAAGTTGGTTGTAGATAAAAATCACATTTTAATGAAAAGGGATTATGATGAATTCAATAGTTTTGTGATTAAATGGATAGTATTATTTTTTTTAAAGTACTATGGATATACTCGCCCAGTTCTGTAGCTTACAACTAGAGTTTTGCGTTGATAAAAGCATTGTTATAATGTTTTAACAGAAAACCATCTTCGGCATCGAATCGGAAGGAAAATATTCAAATCAAATGAGATGATTTGGTATCACATTAATAACATTCAAATAGCGGGTTCAATTTTTTTGTGGGACTCCCAGTATAATGCAATTTTGTTGGAGACCCAACATGTAGTTTTCAGTAGGTTATACTCCAAGAAAAAATCATTAATATCAAGATTTCCAACCCAAATATTTGAAAGTTTAACTGCCATGACCACTCGAAGCCACTCATTATCTACGCATGTTTTATCTGTCTATATGAAATTTCCCTCATCTTTACGTCAAATAGATCATTTTACCATAGCACTGATCAAACGGACGCGAAATTGCGATATACTTTCGAAAACTGGGATTTGGACACACACATAAGATTCATTCTCGTATGAACTTTAAAACTTTCCCCACCATGAAATTGATGTGAAACATAAATACGTACGAAGGACAGAGACCTAACATAAACCCCTCTCCCACTCTCAGCTTGGTCGCTGTCGGTAACGGCATGAATTCATTCCGAAAGAATGCGTCGTAAAGAGTTCAATGAATGGCATTGATACAAAGAGATTTGAATATGAAATACAACTCACAAAGAGGATACTCACATGAGGCTTCATATTGATGGCATTGTCGAACTTTTAAATGTGATCGTTTCATTCAACTGAAGCATTTCGAACACTTTTGATTTTGATGGTCGTTCAGGAATTCTGAAATCCGTTCTGCCCGACGATGGCAAAAAAATTTCATCAGTGATATTAAAATTTCTGGAATGCTTTGCAGTAGTCAAATTATTTTGAAGTTTTTCTGGAACATCTAGCTTTACTTCCGAAAGCAATTTTTCTGAAGTTGATTCTTGCATCCTTTTTTCACATATGCTTGCAATTCGACAGCCATATTCCAACTGCTGCCTCAGACAATTCCTCATTTGTCTTCTTGCTGCAGTCGATGAACGCTCATTTTTTCTTTCAAGATGAAATTCTTCCCGACAACTTCTCCTATGATCGAAAAAACGTTCCTTTGCAATAACATTTTCCAATATATTCTCTCCGTGAATTGACTCTGCTCGGCCCGACCATAAAAAACTTTGTTTGACGTTGTGACAGTCTGGGAAGTTAGGCTGCCCACATGAAGGGGGTGTGAGAGGTGGGGTCTTCCGTCGTCTTCGGAAGCTCCTGAGGAGCAGAGAAGGTGCTGCGAGCAAACCGAACGTTGGGAGCACTGAAGAACGCTGCTGTTTCGGTTGTCTGCAACGACAATGATAGTTCACATGAGTACATACAAAGTATTAATTGCTTATTAATCACCTGCTATCCGATATAAGATTTATTTTATTTTTCAAAAAAATTCACAGGGTATACGATTACGAATTTTTTCGTAGCTTTCGGTCAATGTCTCAGAATTTCGTGAAATTTGGTCTAGAAGTCAGGCTGTGATTCCAGACTCCGAAAAATTACTTTAATGATGTATGCTTGACAGATTGTTGTAAATAAAGATCTGAATATTCACCTACCGTGCACCACGTACGATACATGTGATATTCTGCCAATTATATGCTTATTCGCAAATTCTACGCTTGCTGTGAATTCTGTGGTGTAGAATTCCCAGGAAAATTTGTATTTGAGCTTTGCTAACATCCTGACGCCCGAGTTGACTGAGCCTTACTAACATCCTGACGCCCGAGTTGACTGAGCCTTACTAACATCCTGACGCCCGAGTTGACTGAGCCTTACTAACATCCTGACGCCCGAGTTGACAGCCAGTTCGCTTATGCAAGACTCGAAGCTGCGTGGTAGTACGGCTGCGTAGGGGGACGTCCAGTCAGCCGTCTGAACTCCAACCGTCACGGAATTACGGTACGACGTGACGCAGAGTGACAGCACTGAGTGAGGGGGTAAGAGTGACAGCACTGAGTGAGGGGGTAAGAGTGACAGCACTGAGTGAGGGGGTAAGAGTGACAGCACTGAG
>VCRD01000604.1:123415-136739 GCA_006783055.1 Trinorchestia longiramus | reverse complement strand
ATACACGCTTATATTTTTCTATGTACCATAAAATTAACAAAAATATAATCATTAGTTAGTACTATTTTCGATTCTATTCATATTGTTGTAATTGTTATTAATACACTATACAAAAATATGTTCTCAATATACTACGGCAAAAAGCATATAACTCCCTGTTTTTCGTGACCGAGATTTTTTATTCTAGTTTTGTGTCCGGTAATTTCATGTCCTCCTCACAGTATACTTACTGGTACAGTGTGAGCAATCCAACACCTGCTGCTGTTCCCAACAGCAGATGACACACTCTGCAATCGCTACCAGGAATGGAGGGGGCAAAGTGGAAGTTGTTGGGCCAGCCTTGTGTCATCGCGCGTGTTGTATGAGATGGGCATCGTTGGAACTAGCTGTTCTTGAGAAATTCAATAATCTGGAATCCAGTTATCGAACTTTCATCCCGCTCACAGCAAGAAATTTGCGCGTTTGAGGAAGGTCCACATATGTACACCGCGGTTCAATGGAAAATCGAATATAGGCACGCGAGATCCGTAGAGATTTACTCATTATTTTGCTAGATCAATGCTTCTCAAACTTTTTCTACTTTAGGCGCACTTACAATTCTACAAGTAATTGAAAGTGCACTATGTATGAAAATGTGACAAATAAGTCATGATTTAAATGAGATTCCAAATAGAAAGCAACTCAATTACTAATACAGAACTAAACAAACCTCAAGCTTATTTATTTCTGTGTTCATGAGAAACATGAGCTTGATAACTCCTGACGATTTCTTCAATGTTTGGGCGTATGTTCGAGAGGCAAACTCGCATTTCTTCATTAATGTCTGTAGACTCAAATTAATGTCTGCAGACTCAACAACTTGCAGATCAAAATCTGTACACTGGAGTTTATTACCACACACAATTTTTTCAATATCAAAAGACATTTTGAAAATACGCCTGTGAACTGAATCGTTGGATAGAGGCATCTTGATTATTTTCATTGCTGCTTCATTTCCCAGCATCGCCGCGATAATCTTTTTGCAAGCAGGCAAAATAAGTGACTCACTTAACGTATGAGCTTTCATATTTTGTGTGATCAGTTCGGAGACTTGGTAAGAAGCAATTTAGGCTTTCTTAGAAACAGTTATTATACTTTTAAAGAATTTGCTGCTTGGGATTGGTTTTGGAACATTCTTTTAAAATACAGGGTGTTTCAGAATTAAGGCAACGAACTTTTTGGTTGGTTTATGAAAATTCAAAAGCCCGATTTTGATTTGAAGGGTTGAAACTCAAAGGTGAATAATAAGCAAACGATGCATTATTCGATGTAACCACCCTTATTACGGACTACAGCTTTAAGTCTGTTTACAAATGCATCACAAGCGGCACGTATCTGTTCTTGTGGAATTGCTTCCCATTCCCTTTGCAGTCTTGCTTTGAGGGACTCAAGAGAAGTGTGAGGGGTAGCTAAAACCCTTGTCTCCAAAAAGAATCAGATAGAAAAGTTCAAGGGATTGAGGTCGGGGCTCCGTGCTGGCCATACATCTTTGCTTATGGAAGATGGAATGTTTCTCTGAATCCAGGTTTGGGTTACGTTGAAGCCATGTGATGGTACTGAATCCTGTTGGAGATTCCATGGTGTACTCTGAAAATGTTCTGTAGCCAATGGGGGCAACTTTGATTTCAAAATAAGAGAAATATACCGTTCTGAGTTCAGTTTGACCCCACAAGGCACAAAAACAAGCGGAGACCCTATGGCTGTCACAGCTACCCAAACCATGACAGACTGTGCATTTTGACGTCTCGTAATAATCCTACCCTCGACTGAACTTGAAGAACTCAAACTCGGTCGTTCTGATGGTTCACAATTTACTGAATGTCAAATTTTTTCCCATCTGTGAACACCAAGTTTGGGAGCGTGCCTTGAGCTGTCTCATTAAGGATATGACTTCTTTCAGCCCTCATTCTCACATGATGTTCAGTAAGTTCATAACGTTTCGTCATTTTGTAAAGTTTCGTTACCAGATCTTCTTTCAACACTCGATACATTGAAGTTTTGCTAACACCGGCTTCTGCAGCCAGTTCTCGATGGGACCGATGTGGGTTTCGACGCAACTTCTCTCCCGTATTTTTGATTAGTTTTTTGGTCCGAACATTTCGTTTCCGGCCTCGTCCTAGTTTATCAGAGGTTGTATCAATCTCCTTAAGCTTTTTAAAAAATTTCCAAACAGTTGAACGGTCTATTTTTATTTTTTTTTGCAATTGATACGTTACTCCCGCCTTCTTTGTGGAGCTTGATAACGATATTTTGATCCACAGCCAATATATAAAGTATGATTTGAAAATTTAGGCATTTGAAATAGACAGCTTATCTTACTACTTTTTCAAAGTAATATAAGATTTAAATAACCAAACATTGATTTTAAATGATTTATTTGATATGTAAAACTGGTTGCCTTCAGGGGAGGCATCTTATTGAAAATGGGAACAATTTTCGATAATCGGTTTTTGAGTCGTGATTCTTATGGTAGCAAAAAAAGGACAAGATCGTTTGTAGATATTGATTTTTTCCTTCCAAAACTCCATTTACTTATGTTCTAGCATGAAAACTGTAAGAGGAGATCGATTTGGGTTAAAAATGCAAAAATGCCTTATTCGCCCCTGAAATCGCCATTATTTTGAAAAAATGAGAAAAAGTACATGAATAAAATGTGTTCTAAATCCAATTTTACCTACTAAGCTGCGCTTAGTTTTGTCGTACCATGCATTTGCCTTCCTTCATTCTGAAACGCCGTGTAACTAGTGGGTTTACTTGGTAAATGTGAGTGCTTGGTTTTAAAATATTTTAAAAACTTACTACGAAGTATTCATCCACTATTTTTGTTACACATACTAAGCATAGCGGCAAAGGATTATCCTTACCTCCGGTCTAAGAAAAACGAAAGCTTAAATAACTATTATTGTATTTGCGAATCGGTCGAGTATAGCAAGTTTCCACACATACGTTTTATTCACTTTCATTATTTTAATCAGTGTCACGCTTCTTTTCTAAAAAACCTTTCCATTTCTATGTGTTGACTATTCTAAAACTAGTAATAAGCACAATACTGATACTCTCGTCGCCACTTCATCTTTATAAACACGACCAGTACAGTAACAGCGCCTGCTAATGCATAACTGCGGCACAGGGCAAGATACACAGTGACGGTGTTGACAAGTCGTCTAGAACACGCTCGTTACGTGTTTCAAACGCGTGTAAAATCTGCTTGCGGGCGTGTAGCTAGTATGATACTTCTCTGGAAGAAAACAACAGATAGTTGTCATGATAATATTGAAATAAAAGAAGCAAAATATTCGTGAGTAAATGGTACAATATGCTAACTTTACATTTTGTTCATATCTGGATACATATTTCAGGAATTCTACGGGGCGCACACTTTGAGAACCACTGTGCTAGCTTCAAACTGACAAATATTTTTGCAAACATAATTGCACTTTAAAACGATTGCAAAGCTGATTTATTTAAGCGCAATTATAAAAATACAAAATTCTGAAAAGTCTGTAAGTATATAGGTATGAGCGTGACATTTAGTATAAATGCACTGTCTCGGCAAGACAAACAGCGCACATGAAACACTTCTTGAGTAATGGTTTACTTCTGATAACACTGCTGATAACACTGCACTTACTCAACAGCTCACTGATTTACCAGTTCTACTTATTTACCAACTGCATTTACTTACCAGCTGCACTTATTTACTCTCCGTCTTAGCATTATCGCGTGCAAGTGGGACAAGACCTTTTATATAAATCGCAAAAATGTTCAATTCAACCTAATCACGACTCCCACGTCGCACGTAGCTTCCATGCTGCTCCTATGATGACGTGGACTGCGCAGGCCATACGTTAGCTCCTGTGAACTCAATGTTATCATCGCAAAGCTCTCTTCATATGCAGGTATTAAAGCCAGTTCTCACATTTAGTATATATTCAGCCAACCTAAGCGCGTACGTTTCTGCATCTGCACGCTCTCAAAAACTACTCCTTGTGCTGTTACTTGCCTCTCCTCTGTCTCGTGCTGTTACTTGCCTCTCTTCTCCTCGTGCTATTATTCTTTGTTACATTTCATGCACTTACTTGCCTAAGCACCTTTCCGCAAATAGCACATTATAGCTGCGGAAATTTAACCACAAGAAACACTTATTCATAAAACTCAAACGCGCATGGACTACATAGTAAGAAATTACGCATGCACATTTCCCATGTTGGGAGCTCCACGTGATGCGATGGTGACCTGTGGCTGTGATATCACTGTTAGGAGACAGCGAGCGCTCGCTGACATAGAATCCGAGTCAGCGATCTTCAGTCCTGAAAGACAGTCGTCTGCTCCAAAGGCCATTGATCTGAGATAGTCCACGACTCTGACGTCATGCTCAGAGTTGAGTTTTATGAGGGTCTCAAAACGAAGAGTTCGTAGGAGGGTCTCAAAACAAGGAGTACGTAAGAGGGTCTCAAAATAAAGATAATGCAAACATAATGTTTCTAAAGAGGAATTGATCATTTTTCCCTCCAGCTCAAACCTGTAGTTTCTACTAAATGCTTAGGCAAAGAAACATTTATTTTTTCGCTTTGACTACAATGCCTGTCAAAATTTTAAAATGTTGACAATAATTTTGTACAATTGTTATCGACAATTGGCTTTCAAATAGCATCGGCCTGGTTACAATAGGGCTGAATCAATTTAGTAATATTCAAGGTACTGATGCATCCACTGCATGTTAAGATAATTTTACAGTAAACTTTAAATTTCATGTAAAAGGAATATTGCGCATAGTTAATTAATTATACTAAAGTTCTAATGCTTAATTTATATTTGAATTTTTGCAATTACCTGCACACAGTAAACTATAACCGTACATATACGCTTAAAATGGAAGGAAATGTCGGGAGTTGAAAAATCATGACCAGATCTCTTCGTCCCACACCTTAATAGTGACATGGTATGCTTTGCCACATCAATTTCGCAAAGTAACAAAACTGTTCATCAATTTTAAATCTTAATTATAAGCAGCCAAGGGTCCAATCACAGAGCACGGATAACAAGTTAGTCTGCTTAGTGAGGAGTATCACTGCTACAGTGGACAGCAAGTTAGTCTGCTTAGTGAGGAGGATCACTGCTACAGTGGACAGCAAGTTAGTCTGCTTAGTGTGGAGTATCATTGCTACAGTGGACAGCAAGTTAGTCTGCTTAGTGTGGAGTATCACTGCTACAGTGGACAGCAAGTAAGTCTGCTTAGTGTGGAGTATCACTGCTACAGTGGACAGCAAGTAAGTCTGCTTAGTGTGGAGTATCACTGCTACAGTGGACAGCAAGTAAGTCTGCTTAGTGTGGAGTATCACTGCTACAGTGGACAGCAAGTAAGTCTGCTTAGTGTGGAGTATCATTGCTACAGTGGACAGCAAGTTAGTCTGCTTAGTGTGGAGTATCACTGCTACAGTGGACAGCAAGTAAGTCTGCTTAGTGTGGAGTATCATTGCTACAGTGGACAGCAAGTAAGTCTGCTTAGTGTGGAGTATCATTGCTACAGTGAACAGCAAGTAAGTCTCAGTATAAGGCATCATTGCTACAGCGGTGCATCGTAAGAGAGGTATGATGCTGCTCTTGAAATTCCTGACCTGGAAACTGCAAATCATCAACTGCACTGAGAGAGACTATCAATGAACATCCGATGTTCAACGTTCGGTAGTACTTTAAACATTGCATTTTAAACTTAGTTTATATTTTTTGATGATAAACACACTTTAAAATTGAATTAAAAACTTATGAAATAAATACAAATTCTCTGATAGAAACATCCAAGTCAATAGGAATTAATACGATTCCACCTGGTTATTGTAGCCTGAATGTGTTCTACTATTCATGAACCGTACACATAGGTCCAGTCATCCCTGTGTGTAGAAAAAATTGAGAATTCGATCAACGTGTAGGATCCCTTAAAAAATATATATTTGGCTACGCTGCTAGTAACGCAGTAAGTCGTCTGTCACCTGCGCAGCGACTACGCGCACCACTTCATACACACGTGTTTTGCCTGCGCTGTGATAGCGTTCGTTTAACCCTTTAGCGACCAATTTCTTTTTCTAGTTTCTACGTTTAAGCTCACAAAGACCGTCTGTACACTGATGCAATGAAGCACGCTGAGAGCCAGGCAGCCAAAAGAACGACGCTGTAACATGCCGCCGCGTTCAAACCTAGTAGCAACCTCATATTGCTCACTGTTTAATTATTAGAATGATTCTCTCAGAAACCGTAAAAAAGGACCGTATGGTCCTTTTCGTCGCTAAAGGGTTAAATGTATTTCTTGACACTCCTCGTATAAACTCTAACTTGCCCAGCAAGTAAATATTTGTTCACTGATATTTGACGGCTGCATTCTTCACAGGGGTCTGAACAACTGGTGTGAATTCCATGGAACAAATGTTCACTCTAACCATGTAATCGACCCTCATACATACACTGCTAAACGATTATATTTTTGCAAATCATATTTAAAATATGTCTAAATAGCAAGTGAGAATAGAATACCATACGGGATAAATTATTTAGGAAAATTAATGATGGCACATCTGGTAATGCATTGCTTATACTCTAATGCATGGGTTCTCAACTTCGGGTTCACGAACCCCAGGAGTTCATAGGAAGGTTTGCAGGGATACTTGGATGGCTGACGAAAAAATATTTAAAACCTTTGAAATTATTTGATGATATCGTTTGCAGTATCATTGTATATTGAGTTATTCAATACATTACAATTTTATTTGGTGTCAGCTTACTGGGGGTTCGGGTTGATGGTTTGATAACTCGGGGATACGGGAAAAAGTTGAAAATCCCCGCCTTAAAACCATACTTCTGACGGACTTCTGACGGTGACACCACGACCAACATTCAGTTCAGATGCCGTGTAATGAGATCACCGCTATTATTCTATATTATAGTTCGAAGGACGGATTTCTACCTGGAATATAAAATACTAGTGTGCCTATAGTCGTCAAAAATGACGGCAGAGATTTTGTGATAATACCCGTGCCATCAAAAATGATGGCAAATACTGTTGGAATGATATTAAATGAAATTTAATTACATAAGAACGTATAAGAACGTAATGCAATATGTTTAGTTTTATGTATATTTACAGAGGGCAAACGTTTTAATTGAATATTTCTTTAATGACAACATTCCTAGTAAAAATTAAGACACTTAGTTTTCTACTGCTGCAATTGACTCTGCAATTCGTGTCATATTCGGGTACAACGTATATAAGGCTCTGGATTTCTCTAATTTTTTGAAAGTGACGCTAAACACATAAATAAATAAATACAAAAAAATATAAAATACATAAATAAATAAATATATAAACACACGACGGTCATTCTTAGTATTAGATTAGAAGATTAGATTTCGACTTCAGGTGCCTTATTTTGAAGACTGAAATATATGTCCTCTGTTACGTAGTCTCATACATTTAAACACGACAGACACGTAGGCCTTCTCTGATGCCAACTTTGTCCAACAAACACCAGTTTTGTAAATTTTTCACAACTCTGATTCTATTTTTTCACTTGTATGCTTACATCAAAATCATTAACCGTTTAACTTTCACACATGACTATGATCTACAAAGCATTAACCTGCGCATTATTTCGCATAATCAGAGCAAAAATTATTGTTAATTGCATAAAAGTCTTATACGGAACTGAAATTCGGCCTGTCGCCGAAGGAAAATGTGTTGCAAGCTTTTTCAAGAGAAATGAAAATTTTTTTATTTGAATTCAAATTGGATTTCTCCCCAATTGTTTTATCTCATCACGGTGGAAAATATTCATGCATAGATTGATTTTGTTATAAAACATTTTTCTTTGACGTTTGTCAAACAAAATGAATAAATCAATGAATTAAAATTTGAGCTCAAAAACTGGAACAATTATTCATTGTAATTTCAACTCGATTATCTACTGTGCATTTGTCCTTGCAAGGACTGTATACTAGATACCTGATAGAACAATATAAGAAAAATTACTTCTATCAAAATTAATAATGTCATAATAAAACAATTGATTTGACTGCCCCAGAGATAGCATCATAATTGGTGAAACATAAATAAGCCTACTAAGTAAATGAGAGCGCTGAATAGAAAAAATCTAATAAACTCTATGTAGTCATTCCAACAATAAAAATTTAATTTTGCGAAGTTAACTGACCACCTTCGTTGCTCTGAATCCAAGTTCAATTGGAACAGTTGAAAGGAGTTCGAATCCTCCGCTCTATATTATACGTCATACTTCCTCACATTAAGAAATATCGCTCGTAGGTTCCCAAGGGAGCTCTCACACACACCAGCACAAATACACCTGCACTCCTGCCACGCACTGTATGAGCGAGCGAAGTATGTCAGCATTTGGCCTACCGCGTAGGAAGCAAACGCCGATAATATCATGGACAGAAGTGTAGGTGCTCAAGATACTGTTGTGAAGGAGAGCTGTACTTCAACTGTTCCCTGGTAGCTCTGATTGTGCTGGCATCATCGTCTTCGTGCGCTGGCACAATTTTAAAAGTATAAGCAGAGATCAAGCAACCTTGTGCGGACAATCCTCATTCCTATTACAGTTTGCTGCTTGGTATTCCTATACATTTGCAAAATGAGGTATAGAAGGTTGGTTCATTTTATGCAATTTTTTTTTAGTTAAATTATTACTTTTTATGATTTTCATGAGGGCATTACTTAATTTTTTACATATCAGTAACAACAGATACATGTACCCGATATTTGACAATGAATAGAAGCCATTACACTCTTATTGCTTTAATACAGAGTGCGGCAAAATAAACTTGTTTTTTCGAAGAAAATTCCATTCAAAAAAAGGTTACGTTTTACGTTGCTACACCCTGTATAACCGGTACGACACCACTCTAGTGGTACGTTGCTACACCCTGTATAACCGGTACGACACCACTCTAGTGGTACAGGGCTGATCCCAAGTAACTCAGTTCGATGAATGGAAACAGAAGACCAAGAGGAAGACGCTATTTGACGTCGAATCCCCACGAGGGAAAAAAGAATGTACAAAATTGACTTGATAAATTGACTCATAAGTTCCTCAAATACTAGCCTGCGAGTGAAAATTATTTCGAAGAATTTTACATTATAGATAGAACGCAACACTGAATACGCGCTTCATCGTTTGCGTTCCACTTTGTGAGGAAATGAGTTCCAGTGTAGCAAGGCCTAACTTGAAGTCCACTGCAGACTCAGAGTCCCAGTTCACTGCCGATTCATACTCCCAGTTCATTGCAGACTCATACTCCCAGTTCACTGCAGACTCATACTCCCAGTTCACTGCAGACTCATACTCCCAGTTCATTGCAGACTCAGACTCCCAGTTCACTGCCGATTCATACTCCCAGTTCATTGCAGACTCATACTCCGAGTTCACTGCAGACTCATACTCCCAGTCCACATATGTGAAGTTATCGTAATCAAAGCTTCTCTAAGACTCGTACAGCATTAATTACTAAATTTCTGAAAAGACTGGTTTCTATTTACAATACCTATACCTAAATGGAATTTCATACCACTGAAATACCAAGTAATACTTAACACGTTGCCTGCGATTGCCTAGCTGGTGCAAATCTTTACTTTGTACACACAGTCACTAGAAAGCCTTGAAAAAATTATAGAACCTAACCTGAGCGACCCACCGGCGGGTCGTATCGCACTCAACGTGTTAAACTACCTAAAACCAAAAAAAATTTGCCGAAGTAGTTTTGAATCTTTGCTAAGTTTGAACTCCCATATATCATCAATTAATATTGACGGAAGTGGTTAGTAACTACAACACCAAAAAATCCATTTTGTCATCAAACCAACTTTTCTTTCCCAGTTATTCATAATACAGAAAAAATTAGTGAAACGTTCACCACAAACTAAGTTGAGCCCACTTCGATTACTATGAAATTTTAGCACTCAAACGAACTCCATGTCACTGGAAAAGTTATGTTTTCATCACTGGCTAACCTAACCCTTAGCTAGAATTAAGTAATTGAACTACATATCTGGTTGTTTTGTCTAGAAAAGCCTGTTCTCTTCCCTAACATAATCTAAAACTGTAAATTGAAATGCAAAAAATTTAGTCACAGCCTCATCCCTAAATAACATCTAAGCTATACTGCATAGCAGTGACATGAAATATTATCTCTCGTGACCCGTGCTCTACATTGTCATAAGTGTTCCTTCCTCCAATAGCGTGCTGGGATTTGGTGCACTCTACCCGGTGATGGCACTGTGAAGTACTTAACCTTATGAAAGAAAAGATAAGGATGTTCGTAGCCATTCGATGTGATTAGGTAAAGATCACTTACTTGACAGGCACCAAACGACTTACATTATCGATAAGGGTTCATGCCTGTAAGCACTGATTATTCAAAAAATTATTCTTAAGTAACACAAAAAATACGGCCAATTAAAGTAAATGACACCAACTCTTTACGGAATTTAACACGTTTGTTGCGATGCGACCCTCCAGTGTGTCACTTAGGTTAGGTTCTGTAATTTTTTCCAAGTCTTTTAGTGATTATGTGTACAAAGTAAAGATTTGCACCGGCTAGGCAATCGCAACAAACGTGTTAAAAATCCAGGGCCATGAGGGGTCAACTACGGCCGTTCTCACGTCGACAGTAGATGTTGGACAAACTGCGTCTGCAGCTGCTGGCGAAAACACTTCAACGACACTTCAAGATGGGCCTAACACAAGAATCTTCGGCCCAACACAGTTGCCAAGATTTCGAAGTTTGAAGTGTTTAGGCATAATAACTCTCTCTCCAAATGAGTTTGACCCCAAAGCTGCAAACGGGTTGGCACCAACGACTAGAAAACACACAATTGATAGTATACGGAATTCGACCGACCAATTGAAGGTAAGTTCAAAGCAGCAACAAGAAGACATCTACCAACAGAAGCCTCATTAAAGGGATATGTGTACGCCAATATCGATAAACCTTCGCACAGTAAAGGAGGTGGTAACTCCATTATTTACACCAAAGAGCAGCTGCAACCACAATTTAAAATTAAACAAGTAACCGGAACATTAGAATAACTACGCCTCACCTACCTCACGCTGCAAGGAAAATCCTTCAAAATTTCACTCGCGTATAGGAACTTGAATGTCCTTTGGTATGCTACCTGCGCCGTCTGGTTCCATTAAGGCAACTGTCTTTAGGTCGTGTCTTACGTCTACTCGAGGTAGACGCCCTGTGAGTCGGCTAGGGCTTGTTATATCCAGTTATAGCCTACTACGGTAGCAGTTTACCCAAGATCCTACTCAAGTGTTTAAGATTGAATTCCCGAGTAGCAGTTGCAACTTATATATTGACTGAAGTTACATTGGTACGACTTACAATTACTGAACACTGTGGATGACTAGATGGAGTCTAACGGTAACTAAACTAGAAATGATGTACATGGAGTTTGCATTGAGGGGTGACTAAGCGACTAGTTGCAGGACAAAATACGAGAAGGCTGTGTCGCGTAGAGGGATGACTAAGCCACTACAAACTCAACCAGTACAGCAACCGATGATGATAAACTCTGATACCTAGAAAATATCCTCTGTACTTCTCATGAAACACTAAGTATGGATGACTTTTATCTACCTTACATAAACTGGACTACTCGTCAAAATTGTTCAGTAATCAATGAATCTCAATCGGTGTTCAACATGAACGCTGAATTACACACGCATTTCGCATTGCTCTCAGTGTTCCAAAGCGTTCCATATCAGCTGTAGACCCGTATTCTCTCAATCTTGAAATTATTGCAATAATGTAATATCTTGTTTGTTTTCATACATTGCAATGTCTTGTTTGTACGTTCAAAGACTTGTTTGTAGATTAAATGTTATCATAAAGTCCCTCTGCCTTGTAACTACAGATCCATTATGCTTGATAAACTTTCCTCCATTTTTGCTTGCTGTTCCTAGCCGTATTTCGTCATTTAGGTCACTTGTTAAGAATACTATTTTGAGCACAAAGCATCTTTTTCATCAGTATACTAGACCCTTGATAAAACTTCAAGGTTTCTTCTATCATTAGATGTTTCACACACATTTTTTGCGTGATTAGGTTTTGTTTTTATCAATTTTGAAAGGATTGAAGTAACTCTTGTTTCAGCCGCGTATCTTGCGAGAGGAAAAGTGAAGAGAGTCCAAGCAGTTTTAGCTCAGAATGGAGTTGAATTTATAATTAGTAAATCTGCACTCTGGACTTTTGGCTTAACAAACAACATTTTTTACAAACATAATTTTAAATTTTTAATCATTTTGAATAATAAATTGACCGTATACGAAGGAATAGTGCACAGAGTGCAGTGGCAGTATGAATGTAGTTTGAATTAATTATTCATTATTTTAATACCGATTTTTTCACCACATACAATGTTAAAGAGGCATTTGATTTTTTCGTCCCACAAAATGGGTGTATCAATTCATAGGCTTAAATGAAATATTTTAGTACACAGCGTACACAAGAAAATACAGTATACACTTGCTGGTAAAGCACAGCTTCAGTACCTCAAGTGATGCAAATATCCTCATTAGGAACATTATTTCATGGAGTTTTAAAGGTCTTTAAGCATGAGTGTTCTTGAATAAGTCTCTGTACGAAGCGCGGTAGCAATATTAAAACTGGAAAATCTTTTTCAAGTTTGATATGATAATTTCTCATATCACATCGCCCATAAAAAATAACAAATATCTCAAGTCAGTTCTTCACTCCAACTGAAGTTTTCACACTGTCGTAGAGTAACTTTTTTTAGAACATTCAGGACTTTCAAACCTTTTTGAAATGTCGTTCTATTAGCTACAAGTGCCGAATTACTTTACCTGTGTTGTACATTTTCCATCAGTCTTTGAAAACACTGACATTATTTGCTCTCTACGCAATTTTGTTCATATAATCATCGTTCATTTCCAGACTCTAAAGATGACATGCACACATGCAACTTTGTCCTGTTCGTATCACTGTAAAGTAGTTCACTCAGAAGACGGTGAGAACACGACAGATGCTCTAGGCTGAAACAGTGACAATGTTTCGTACTCAAGTCAGTCAACCGATAATTAGGGCACTGCTAACTTAGCAGGATATGTGGTAATAGACTGTTTCAGAAACCTGAGTTTTGTGTTGTTCAAAATATTTATATGTGATATTTGTGCAATAGTGTGAGATGTTCATGCTGATAAATCTTGGATGAAAATTACCAATTCAGTTGTTTCTGAATGGGAATGACCCTCTA
>VCRD01000604.1:64326-116978 GCA_006783055.1 Trinorchestia longiramus | reverse complement strand
ATTTGACCTAACATAGACGCACCCCATCAGTCGTGCACCCAATCAACTTTTCCCAATCCAGTTTATTCTGCTTGAAGAAATTGTCCAGAATGTTGAAAACAACAATTTATGGGTATACTCAAAATCGTAATGTCCGTACTTCTTGTTTCTTATTCGGGTCAGCAGTAATTGATGTACAGAGATAGAATCCCGTCCTCCAATCAGACGCGAGTCTGAATTGGAGCCCGCAGGCACTATTGAACATCACGACACTGAGGGCGAAGTCAAGAAACCATTTTGCTGGTTGACCCATCTTATTATAATACTATAATCTTAACCAAGAACCTAAACTCGAATCACCAGTAGATTCCCCTACTCATGGAGTGGAATGCCCCTTCAACATCTGTTTATTTTGTTAATAGGATAAAAGGTATTAGGCATGCCACGGGTTTTTGCAAATTAATTATTTAGGTTTTTGTAATTTATTTTTGTATGTATTAAATCAGAATATAAACTTTCGAAACCGTCATCTTCCTATGGTAAGATAAGCAGCGATGATCCCTGTTGGTAATGGCACTAGGAATTCAGTTACTGTATGTTGGATGTCCAGATCTTTAAAAGAGCATTAAGTGCAAGGGTGAAGCCCTTACAATCAATCCCTTTCGTTGTAGTGAATAGCTTCTAACTCAGCAGTGGCTGTCTTAACTGCATTAATCTGCGTCAAGCAGACGTAGACAAGTAATTGACAGTTAGTGACGTCCGTAAGCTCATTGAGCTGAATGGCGAACCCCAACGTCGAAGCTCTCACTCCCGAAATCACTTGGTCAGTAATGTCTCTTGACATTCCATCAATGAGGCGCTGTTCAGTGTTGTTAGAAAAGGAGAAAATTTCTAACTTTGCCACTGACTTCTTAATAATGACCTGCTTGATTAAAATCTTTGCTGCTGGCATGAGGAAAACTTCTGCATTTGTATGCGCCTTTATGTTTGCATACGATGCTCTGACAATTCATTCTGTCTTTCGGTAGATCTAGCAAGACTTGTCCGAGGGTTGCAGCTCTCCAATCTTGCCATGTCAGTGGAGGTAACTCTGATCTCAATCGTTCTTTTTGGCATGTTTCATCTCGAAATGGCGCTTGAGCAGACAGGATTTCATAGTTTTGTTGGGAAATGTCTCAATGCAGACCGCACACTCCGGAAGAGCTTGTCCGCGAGCAATTTCAAAGAAACCATAATTGTTGTACGTTCGGTTTACTTTGTTATCAGCATGTTATCAAATTATGTAAAAAAAGTGTGATCGTATCAGTTAAAAGTTAAACAGACAAACAAGCGTATAACGTGAAAATATTAAAGCGATACAAAACTGGCCCAACAGTCAATCAGTAAGGCACAATACGTATTACGTTTGAGAAGTTGGAAAAAAACCTAATTGGATTCGCAAAAAAACTTAATAAACAAATCCAAAACCAACCAACTGATAATACACATTTTCACAATACAGAAACAGGGCAATAACTGGTTTATACAGTGGGCCGCAACGGCTGTTGGTAATTTTTAAAGTTCAGGTTGTCAAAAATTGCGTACCACACATAACCCCGGAAGTTCTCACGTAGCATCTGCAAGGCCCTTGCTTGCCTCTAGTGGAACGCGCACCAAAGTTTGGGAACCACTGCTCTAGTATATTGGATTTCTACGGGATTATTATTTTTATGATTGAGTGAACATTAAGGAATGCTCAAGTGCCCAAAGTCACGTCCAGACTGTTTTTTTAAAAAGTTTGTTTACACCCTTGCCTGAACAATAAAACAATGAAGTTAAATGAATAAATGAAGGGAGTTTTGTTGTGAATAATATTTTTCTTCAATGTTAGAATGAACTAGAAACAAGCATTCTTGAGTCGTTTATTTCCTAGTATTTTCCTGATGGGTGCGAGCAAGCCGTGCAGTCACAATTGCAACTCTCTGCTTGCAAAGTAACTGATCATTTCCATGACAAGCAGCGAACTACTCATCTCTGAGCAGACTTACACGTGTCATGAATGACCCTTAGTGATGGAATGATGAACTTTAAGGAACAAAAAACATTATTTATATTTATCAGTGTAAACGTCAAAATAAACAATTATCGAGATACAACATTGCACGAAACAAATATAGGGTGTCCCAAAAAATGTACTCACTCTTTTACTGCCCATCACGAGGAGAAAACCAGACTGAGAGCAGAATATGAAAGTTTCTTTCATGACATTGATTATTTTTAATTTATTGGTATTTTTCATCTCATTAGACTTGCATCTATGTCAGTCAACATCAAAACAAAATTCATGAATAATGGGTTGTCAAGGAATAAATAGATTTTTTAGGAGTTCGGTACTTTTAAAATTCTTTAAATTTTTTATTCAAGTTTTTGTTGTTGTTATCAGCATGTTATCAAATCCTGTAAAAAACTGTGGTCGTATTAGTTATAAGTTAAACAAACAAACAAGCGTATATCGTAACAATATTGAAGCGATACAAAACTGGCAGAACTGACTAATTACCCAACAGTCCCTGTAGCTTATCTACTCACAACACAAATTTGACTGACTTGTATCCCAAGTGTAGGCTAAAACGTCGAAATAATAATCTGTTTCATTGTTGAAGAATTTAAAGGTGTTAAGAAATTTACTTGTACACTTTCTTGTTGCAATCGAATCAAAAATTATGAAATAAACTTTTGAGGGGAAACGAAATTTCCTCACTGAATATAGGTTCCCGACACAATCTATCAACTAATTGAGCTGAGGACTTAGTGCACTCATGAACGTCGTATGCGTGATATGAGTAAGCTGTTAGTTCAGTTTGTGAGCCAGTGGAGACTTCCCTCAGTCCTTCATGTCATCTTTAACTCGAAGAATTTTCCGTACGTACTGCATGAATAATTTTCAATCTATAATAGATAGTTTTTCTTTCCAGGTAGAGGGTGGAGGGATCCTCAAAGACGACAAATTACTTCAGGACAGAGAGTGAGTTACCAGAGAGGAGTCATTTTCTTAAAAATGAATCTACCCGAATAAATACACTAAGGTGCAAGTAGAAAATATGTTTCAATAAAATTATTTTTCTATTCATGTGAGCAATTTCCTCGGAATAGTACAACTCAGAAGAAAGTTATGTAGTTTTGCATAAGGAATCTCTGAAAGAGAAAAATTCAGACTACTTCCAACTGGATATGAAGATCAGGGAAATTTGCCACTGTCTTCCTCGCAGGTGACCATACCTGATTTTCTCAATTTTTTGAGACAGCGTAGGTGTTCAGAACCACGCGGCCTAATTGTTTCTTAGTTCAGACTGACTTGAACTCAAGCAACTGATGTTTAGTTCCTAGTTCAATATATCATGGCTTAGTTATGATGTATATTCCACCTAAGCGAAGGTTTTAAAATTCAACATCTTGCAACTTGGTGGCCAGATTAGTAGGAGTACGTACTTGTACCGTATGTTCCACAAAAACCCGAACCGAGTATTTATTTTCCTGTATCAGTAATACTATCATATGAATGATGGTATTACTGATACGGGAACCCTATGAAATTAAATGCTTGCAATTAAATGCTTATGGTATTCTTATGATGGTATTACTGATACGGGAAAATAAATACTCGGTTCGGGTCTTTGTGGGACATACGGTACAGGATGGCCCATAAGTAAGGTACCTTTTTAAAACTATTATAGCTATAAAACTACAAATTGTAAGGAAATTTGGTTAATTCAGAATAAATGAGGAAATTTCAAAGTTTTTTACCAGCGCATCAAGTCTACCGACAATCACAACATATTGCCCAAAAAATTCATAAAATCCACCCCCAAAATGAATCGCTACGCAATGGAACAACGAGCAAAAATAGTGGAACTTTACTTCCAAAGTAATTGTTCGGTTACTGCAGTTCAGAGAAATTACAAGAATATTGATGGTATTGAAAGAAGTCCTTCGAATAAATGCATAATAAACTGGTATTGAAATTTAGAGAAACTGGGACAACAGCCGACAGACAACGTTGTGGCAGGCCACGGACCATACGAACTGGTGCTTCAATTCAGCTTGTTGCAACGAGTGTTGCTGATCGGCTCAAAACGTCAACTAGGAGACGTTCAATTCAACTGAGAATGTCACATACCTCACTGCAACGTATTTTGGCAAAAGATCTAAAGTATCATCCATATAAAATTCAATTAACCAAAGAACTCCATCCTACGCACTACCAAAAGCGAATAGATTTCTGCAGCTTGCAGAAAATGAAAACTTTGAAAATAATTTAATGATGACTGATGAGACACATTTCACCTCAATGGTTTTGTTAATAAGCAAAATTGCAGATTCTGGACTTCAGGAAATTCAAAAGAAATTCATGAACGTCTACTTCACTAAGCTAAAGTAACAGTATGGTGTGGCATCACGTCTTCGAGGATCATTGGACCATATTTTTTGAAGATGCTAATGGTGATGCAATTTGTGTTAGCGGAAACCTGTATAGACAGATGATTCAAGAATATTTGATACCTGAAATAGGAGATAATAACACAGAGATTACCTTTTCCCAACAAGATGGAACTACAGCACACACAGTGAAAGAAACAATGTAAATGTTACGAGCAATTTTTCCAAACAATAATTTCTCGTTTTGGTGATATACCGTGGCCGCCTCGATCTCCATATCTAAGTGCTACTGATTTCTTTCTCTGGGGATACTCAAAGGAAAATGTTTACATTGAAATGCCTGATACTTCACAGCAATTGAAACTAAACATCATTCAAGAGATCAACAACATTTCACTAGAGACATTAAGGAAAGTAATGAACCGCACCGTTGAAAGAGTACGCCATTTATTGACTAATAATGAAGGTCATTTAAAAGATATTGTATTCCATAGTTAAACGTATTTTATTGTTTCAATTTTAAATTTATATTGAACTCTGAAATTTCTTCTTTCATTCTGAATTAACCAAATCTCTTTACCATTTTTAGTTTTATAGCTATACTAATTTTAAAAAGGTACCTTACTTATGGGCCACCCTGTATATGTTTTTCTACCTTAAAACCACATTTCTTGACTACCATTCACTTATTTTCGTGGGTTTTAATAGTAAAAATATATACTGGTGTGTATTCCTTCTCTCATATAAAGCTGCTTGTGAGGAAGCTAGCCTGTTACCGGAGACAAGATGAAGTGACTAGGAGAGAAGGCACTCAGATAAATGGCCTTAGGCCAACCTTTCATTAGCTAAGTATTTATTACTGTAACTTATATCAAACAGATCAATAAAATATGACGTGATTTCAGTAACGTCAAATATTTAAACTATGACTGGTATTATAATTTTTTAAAAGTTAGGACAAAAAAATTCTTTTTTGTCTAGTGCTTTAAATTTATTTTTCTCCACTCATCTTTTAGACACATCCGAGAAGACCTGGCAGGCAAGTTAACTGAGGAACAAATAAATCAAATGGACGGAAAGGAACTTGAATTTCAGTACTTCAAGTAAGTTCACACCTTCAAGCAAACTGAAACATGTTGTATTATTTTAAATGTGTCTAATCTAATAAAAACAAACTTCATATTGCACGTGTTATGGGGAAGCTTATTCTGCACCAATTTGTGTGTGCGAGTTTCCGAAATATGGCATAACTGTTTTTAGAAGAATACGGTTACCATGATGTGGTATTCAACTCTTGAACTTAGAAGTGATATAGAGGACATGTTCGCAAATATATGTTGAAAGTTAAGAAGGCAATCGGTGTGGAAGCCATGGAACTGGACTCGTTTACAAACTTTCGTAAAGTCCACGACTCCAAACTGCGCGGCAATGCACTGTGGTACAACTTCTGCAAGAACGATTGATAATAAATGTGTAACTTCAGAGGCTAATTAATGATTGCCAGTTGGAAATTTTAATGATTAACCAATATATTAGGTGAGTGTAAGAATCAAAACAATGACTGCGCTATTTAACCGACATGGAAACAAGTGTTAAGCATTGATCGTTTTTTCCTTATACAATCTGTTACTCGCTTAATCAAAAGAATAAGTGTAGCATTCCCGATAAAACTATTCATCATCTATAAAAGAGTAACACATGTCAGATAAACAATGAAAATAACAGTAGAAATTTGTCAGGGCCCACGATTTCGACAACAACTACAGGCTGGACGGTCTGGAACTGATGGCAGCTCTGGCACACGTCATCCAGCACGGGGAAAAAGATGAACGTTTAGATTTGGCTCAGCTTACGCTGGTGGAAGGTGAAACTTAACATTTTGTTGAGGAATTTTAATATTGAAATTTTCATGTTAATTTTATATTTCTGACATTTAATTTCTTGAGAAATTTTACCGTTGAAATTTTGAACGAGTTACGACATTGCTGACAGAGCTCTTACATTTGGCCTAATCTAAAAAAGAACAGAATTTTGCCAAAAAAATAGCAAAGGAACGACACTTCCTCATGAGAAAATCAAGTAAACAAAGCGGGCGTTTATCAATTTAAGTATTTTTATTCTCGTAGAGAGTTTAAAGTTAAGAAACTCTAAGAACGTATAAATACGTCCTTGGCTGCATCGCAACTTCGATGTCGACAAAATGTGGACAATATTGCGAACGAATGCGGGAGTAAAGTTGCTAACTATAACCAGTTAGAAAACTTCTCAACATCAAAACCTTTTTACTTAGACAGTTAAACATAATGTCAACATTATAAACCTGCTGCAAAACATCAACAAATTTATCGTTTAGTAACTCTGTCGTGTGACGTACTTGAAATGTATTTCCAGTGATAATTTTCAATTAAAAAATTGCTGTCAGTTCTTATTTATGGTAGAAAATTTTCGATAATAATTGATTTAAAACATATATCACATATTTACACACTTGTTCTATTTATTTCAGAGTTGATCGATGGCGTACTGAATGACGGAGACCGTAATGGAGACGGGTTTTTGACGTACGGAGAATATAGATTGGGCCGCAAAAAGATGAATGAACAGTGAGTGAAGTGAGAAATATTTTGACTTTTTTGACCACTTCCAAAATATTAAGATTTATGTCAGGTTTTTCTTCTATGATATATTTTTATTACCGTCAATTTTACAGGAAGATTGCTGCCAAATGGATCTCCATTTAGACTCCAAACTTTTAAGCAGAAGTAAAATATACAATTGAATTAAAGCTCACGCTTCAAATATCCTTCAACAAGTTATTACGTCGATATTCCGATGAATACAAAAATTCTCCTCTATGGCTGCGATAGAGAATAGTTGTCTTGGCGCACATGCCTTTCAAATATGGAATCCGAGCTCATTCGTTTGGACTTATCATTTGAGTCACTTGTAAACTAAAATCTTTTAGATATTTGCTTACAAGTGTCACTCATCATATCATACATAGATTTTAATTTTGTTTTTAATGGGTGGGAGGTCTGGCATAGTATTTCGGAGCTCTTAGTAGTTAAATTCTATCACCAGCGAATTAAACAGAACTCGATGTCTCCTTACGTGTTCCGTTACTCTATCCCATTTTCTTAAACAAATTATTCTACAAATTTACAAACGAATCATACTTTCCGGAAAAAATGCTTTCTGAGACAACTGATTTGTAGCGCTTAATTATTAATTAAGAGACGCTTCAGCAGCTCCTTTCCTGAACGCTATGATCAGCATAACTCCTGCTCATCTCTCAACCAGCTAGATGATAAATATGAACTAATTTTTGATGAGGCTATTGCCACTTATTAAACCGAATAGTTAAACCCATTTAAGTATAAATACAGCAAGTGAATTTATATGACACTATCTCATCAGTTGAAGGAGTTCAAGAACCATTCTAGATCATCTCGTACTGGGCTTCACTCTCAGCCAGTCTAAGGAATCAAGGTTACGAGCTCTCGAGTTATTTTTAACCATCGGATATACCTGTACTCTCAACATTCATCGATTTCCACGAGCGCAACATACTCAAGCTATGAAAGCCACCAACAAGGTCACACCGGACCGCATACTTGACACATCTCTTTTCTGATAAGACTGCTCTTGTCAGCATAATGGACCTTGTGATGAAAGATAACTATCAAGATAGAAAGATACCTAACTTTCTACGATTATGAGGTAAGAACTTCAGCTGCTTAGCCACCAAAAATCTTTTTCTCGATCAATGCGTTCGTCCAAAAGCAGCACTAATGAGAACCCATGTCCCATTGTTAAATCCGGCAACTATACTTATGTTCACAGCCAGTCCGTCGGTCGGTGACATGGCACCCGCGGGTTCAAACACGTTTCCGGCTCCATCGTACTGATGTTAAGTTAAAAAAACATTGCTGATAAAAGAAAGAATTTGAGTTGATCGTGTAGCATTATCGCTTACGTGACAACCATCCTCTACAAGGGCATTCTACGGAGTCCCTTTGGTAGGTTGCATATAAATTATTGTTACCAAGTGCATAATATTCCATTTCTATAATTTGTAACGCTTCAAATGAAAATTCAATCGTTCTGCAAAATATCACAACTCTTATGTATTACAGAGAGTTGATACGGGGATAGGAAATTCATTGGACTAATTGAAGTGATCAACTACTGTCTTCGCTCTACTGATGTTCTCATCAAAGAAACTTTGGGGCTTCCAATGATTGAGATGCAAAGTTCAGTGTCTTACTTGGTCAAACTACTACGGCAGGTAAAAGAGAAAGAGCAAGAATCTTGAAAAGTTGAATAAAAAGAATTCTCGTACAAGTGATCTATTCAATGACCGCTCTTGCGGAAGTTAGCGGAATGATTAGGCCTGAAATTTCAAGCCTCTGTACATTCATGACTCAAAGTTGGGAATTTCTGAGAAACAAGTCCCCAAAACGTGCTGGAGCGGACCTACACTATTGCATACACTCCTCGTGAGCTCACAAGTTCTCCGTAATCTCCCGCCAGTTGCTCCCTCGAGAATGATCTACTCGGCCCAATTACCTGGGGAATAAAAATTTAGAGCACATACAACGACAAGGCTGGACTGATATGATTAATGGTTAGTTTGTACTTCACGTGATCTGCTTTTACGTGTTGTTACCAGCCTCTACTACGACGCATCACAACTTTTTTTTCGAAGAAACCAGTTGTACAATAGTCTTCAGTGGTAGTACGTGTGTGACACTTGAAGTAAACGCGATTGGGAAGTCTGAAGAAAAAAAATCTAGTCAGTAGGGAGAAATGATAGGATCTCAACTTGAGAACCAGATTTTTATTTTGTCTCCCATCTTGGAAGAAACGAGCTCGACCTCAATGTGCACTGCTTGAGATATCAATTCGCTGATAGACGCCAGTTGCACGTGAGACTAAGGTTCTACGGAAGGTTATCATTATTGTTGTGTGGCTACCGATTAATGGACATGCTACAGCTATACTGTCTGATCGAGCATGACTTCACTGATGTGCGTAAGTTAAAAGCAAGGAAATATACGTTTCGACTTGATCATACAACACAAGACTAATCACCTAGTAGTTTAAGCGAGAACAGAGAGCGCTGTATCATGTGGAATTAATAATTCAAGACGAACCCACATAAAGCTTGAATTCAACCTTTCCTTTAGAAGAGTTCGTTGGCCTATCTTCATGAAAATAAGAAAAGCTTCAAATTAAAGCTATATCCACAAAGGATTCTGAAAATCATTACTGCTAAAAGTGCCCACAGAGGCCATACAGAAACATGTTTCCGGGTGACGGTTCCTTCCTGCGTACTCATAAGAACGGACTCGAAGTATAAACAGCACTGCCCGACACGAGTGCTGGCAGGCATTTTATCTCAAGGCACTTGCTTTAGAACAAGTCACATGGACAATACTTACATGAAAAAATCTTTGTTTCCTTAACCATGAAGCATCCCATACACGAGCGATGATAGGCAATGGAAACGAGTTTTTCATAAAATATACTTTTATGTACACCAATTTTATAAATGAAGTAAAAAAACAAGTAACTAATGGCAAATATGTTTAATGAGTTATGCGCCAAATTAAGATTCCAAGCTCAAGATAAGCCATTTTTTTTTTGTTATATTTTCGGTTTAGCTAGCCAATTCAATTAAAAAAAAATTGACAAAGTAAAAATTCAGACAGCGAACTTAAAGAATTGCAACAAAATTGCAGCGTATTAAGCCAGTTGTCATCGCCGCTGAGACATAAGCCAAAAATTCCAGCTTCATTAACAAAATAATTGGGTACCAAACGCTGTTGAGAACGTTATAATAAAACGAGAACTGGTGAACTCACAGGTCTCCCATATGGAAGCATTTGGCTCATAACTCTGCTATTCAACAATAAAAGATGACTAAAATGTGTTGTTTACAACCCAGCAAGTACCAGATTTTGAAACGAAGTAGTGAAACCTCCCTTAAAAAATCGTAAAACATCATGGAGAAAACTGTAGTCTATAGAAACTAACAGCTTGCGATCTAATTTTTACATTTAATTGTTATCATTCAATTGCAATCTCACATCCGTAAGCATAATGTAACTCAAGTTAAAGCGGCTCAATTCGAAGTTATTTAAATATTTCGTTTGCTTGCCGGAAATTGTAACCTAACCACATTTTAATCATACGTTAACTTCGCCAAGTTCATGACCTTCAAACCATCTCAGGCGAGCTGCTAACTCAGCCAACACTGTTCTGATCTTAGCTACGCAAATCCACAGCATGTTTATTAAAATGACGTTACTAGCATGCCAGAGTGGGATACTGTGCAATATTGTAAGATGGATCTTTTTATAATCAGCAGCTACGATTATTCAATGAAATGCCACAGGGTATGCCAGAATGAATTGAAAACATTAAAATGCCAAGCATCATTTTGAATGATACAAGCATTTTTGAAAAGATGTCATTTACAATACCCAATCTTAAATGCTCGAACTTGTACTACGTTGAATGACTTCTACGAATAAATAACGTTCGCAGTATGCACTAAAACACTCAACAGTTATGAACCCAAACAAGGAAAATAAAAAAGAATTCATTGCTTGTACCCTTAAGATGGTTTGAAGGCACAAACAAGATCTGAGCGCGTGGTAGGTCGCTGTCAGTGAAGTGCAGAGGGTGATCTTCAGATGCAGCTACTGCTCACTTACCTAGGAGAAAAAGGTAAGATTAGAATTACAGTCAAACATTCGATACCTCAAAGATATTCGGCTCCAGAAAGATTATTGAAAACATTCGCTTCGTTCATAATTTGAGTCTTTTCATACAATCAAGGCCCAGAATACAATGAATGGGTGCAACGGTATCAATCAAACTGAACAAACAGGGTTTACCAATGAAACACATCAGCAAAAACACTGAAAACACGAGTAATATTTTCTTATAGAGTAAAAGCAGATATAAGCAGAGTGCCAGCCCAAGACAAATTCACCGGTCCTTTGAAGCAACGAACTGATGAATTACCAATCATACTTGAGTGGTAGTCAATTAGATAGACTGAAGGGAACACCTTGATACTCTCTCGACACATTTTGTACAACTTGCAAATAAAGCTCGTATCGAAATGCATAAAATAATTCAACCTCTCAAATTAATCATCAAATCAAGATAACTGACGAGCCAATTAGATTTTCTCAAAATAAAAAAATAAACCCATGAACTGCAAAATTATTCAACAGTTTACCTCGTGCAGTCAAATTGGAAAGGTCAAAATCCTTCGAAATGTATTTCAAAACTTGGGAATAACATGAGATGGCAGAAAATCATGTAGCAAGCATTGACTAGGTGCGCTTAGTCTATCACTGAAGACGTAAGCAAAAGGGTAGTCAAATACGTCAGTTACGTAAGACCAGGTATGTACGCACTACCGTATATGAAATTAAATGTTTAAACTCTTCGCACATGTTTTTGCTTGTATTCTCCTTTATTCAGGAGCAAGTTTGCGAACAGCATACGGGAAACATTCGTCATCGATGTAAAAATACCATAGGTACGTACACTGAGGAGAAACTATTGTTTGTGCATAAAACTTAGCACTCTGGTTATAATTCATTGTCGAAATGTCCAGTCCAGTGAACTAGTAAAAAACCAGTTACACAACACCGACTAACAAACTAATTACGAAATCACGGCAAATAAAACAGCAGGTTCCAAAGAGAAGCAAAATAAGTCAACTTCAGGGATGCACTAGCAGTACCTCAGTACTATATTGTACATGGCATAAGAATCACTTTAATACTATTGCACATCCCACTCTGAACAAATTTCACCAAAACTTCCCAAGAAACGCCCTGAATGAAATACAATAAGGATTCGAAATAAAAAAATGTGTACAAGTACAAGAACCACAGAGCTCACGGGTGCGAATAAGTAGAAACTGTATTTGACACCACGACACGCACACGTACATCAAATGCACGAGCCAAACGAGGCAACTAGATTACGACTTACCGCACGAGGGACACCACTACACCCCACAACGGTGTGATGTCGGTAGAGCGAACCAAGCAGAGCACCACTTGAATATACCACCATCATCCCCACCACCACGACTACGATTGCACTTCACAGTCACGGATACGAAGCTCGCCCCATCGAGGCTTCAATGAGGCATCGAAGCATTTCAATCCACCAAACGGTGTTCACATTTAGAGTTCAGAGAACATGGACCATATTCAAAGTTCATTTCAGTACTTTCTTGCACTGAATCACAGAACAGACTCGTAAATATTCTTCTCAATTCAAAGGGAGTGATGTGGCGCCATCAGCAGTAAGCGTCGAGTTTAGGTCTGATCTCCAGACGTTGGTTCCAGAGGGCAAGCACCGAAAGCCGTCCCTCAATAATTAGAGATAAGTACCAGCTACACAAACATCAAAACACTATTTTTTCACAACTAACTGAATTTGAGCTGATTTAGATACATAGAAACTCAGCGTTGGAACATTGTTTAGGTTTGCTAAATTCAAAACAATAGCGACAAGTTCCAAATGCATAAAATATAAGAAGCTTCTATTGAACCCACATGTTGCCTGACGTTAGGGAGCTAAAGTTACAGGAAACTTTATAAACTTCGTAGAAGGTATTCGATGGACTCAAGAGCTGAAAGTCAACTTTTATGATTTATCATTTTTGAAACATTCAGACATAGTAACTTTGAAGAATATTGTCTACCCAACAATTCGGCGAGGAAATGAATTTCATCAACCGAGCTGAACAAATTCACGTTAGCAAACATAAAACAATGTTGAATTCACGTAAGCACTTCAAAATTGGACAAGTCAAACTATATATCTTGTCAAATATTAATACTTCGATGTAAAATGCATCAGCAAAATTATAGACCCAAAATTGAGTTGAGGAGCATCGCATGTGAGAGATGCGGGCTATTGCTGCATAAAACAGAAATACTTCTGAAGTCCTTGGCCGTTTTTGACTCAAGTGCAGCAAGACTCTCTCAGCTTTTACAACGCTCGATAGCCAGAATCAATATCCAAAGAAGTTTTGCAGAGTGAATACAGACCCAACATAATGCCAAAAAGGCCATTTGTAAAACTTGAGCACTCGCAATTGAAATGCGATGACAATCTGTAGATTGATCTCTCCACTGAAACAAAGAAGCGAGTGAAAACCTGTACAAACCGCGACAAAAGGATGAAGAGCAAACGAAAAGCACATCAAATAAATTTTATGGTGAAAGTGGCAATAGCACATTAAGTAACTTAGAGGAAACTCTATAACTAATAAGACTACATCGAACATCCGTGACGAAAATACGAGCAAGCATGACAAGACGAATAAAATTTCATGAGAAAAAATGGAACGACCATTAATGTTACTTGGCTACTCTGCACGCTCAACATAACTCACTCGTAAGAACTACAGAAACTTTTTAGCATAAAATTGCTCTATATTCACAACCAATGCCCCTGGCAGATCGTAAGAAAAGCAACTCCATAAGCATGAAAGTGACTTCATGCGATCTGGATCGACCATTTGCGCAACAGTTGCTTCAAAACCAGGGAAATTGTTGGTCTTCAAGTTTACTAACGTAGCAAAAATGATACACACAGGATGTTCACGTACTCACAAAAGCTTAATAATGTCGTCAGTACCTGGTCGAGTGAGAGGGAAACAGGCCAAAACATCACGTAAAAATTCAATTATTTCAAAGCCAACCTGCATTCACAACAAACTTCACACGAAAATGTAAATATACGTTTCTTGATGAGACCAAAACTAGTTTATCCACTAAATTACTTCCTTCACGGATCTAAATAGCACAGAATTCGTCAAAAAAAAGCAACAGTCCACATCGTTGGTCCATCACACACACAATCTCTGTAGTGCTTGATCGCCGATGATTCGTTCGATAGTAAGCTGGTCAAAACAGCTTCGGCAAACCTCTTAAAACATTAATAAATAATAAAATTGCAGTTAATCAGTCGAAGGTGAATTGGGAAGTTAGTTACCTCATATCTCAGGCATCCATGACAGTTAGGAGCGCTGTGTGGTCGTGTCGAGGTGGTGGTGGGCAGCGCCAATGCGTTCATTTACTAAGAAACACTGCAAATTGAAATCCTGACAAGCACCAAAACTTCCGAGAGTCAGGCGGGTCCACTTCAAGTATTAAGAATGACAATTTTACTTCGATAATAGCGCTGCAATGAAAATTTACAAACAGCTCAAGAAATTTATCACTTGCAGACCGATATTCGTAATTTCAACAACAATCGTAAAAAAATCAACAAGCTGGAAGTCTACGAGCGAAAAATCATGAGATCATTCCCTGACAAAAGATGGTCACGCTCGACTCTTATGAAAGCAGTTACAACGTTGAAATTTGGAATAAAATAATGGCACAGCTACATTAAGAGTTACTTCAGCGAAGTAGGCGACAAAAGTTGTAATAATGTACAGAACAAATCCTCGACAGCAAACAAAATTATTCAGAAAAAAAAGAAAGTGAAACTCGAACAGAAAGGCATTTTTTACCCGCTGATGTCGAGCTGGAATGGTATCAGGAATTCATCCTGAAGCGGATGATGGCAACGCAGTTATATTCAAGACGCAGCAGAGGAAGAACAAAAATCTGAGCAAATAAACAAAGATGCAAGACCAACACGAAGTCCATCCGATAGCTGAACAGGGAACTCAGTTGACAGGCAAGAGCTCTCATTGGTGGAGAGAAGCAACCGACCACGAACGACCGCTGCTAGACCTCTCAGATGACTCTTGCTTCAAGCATGCGTCCGCTGAACCGCTGTCTGTCCAACATGTCTGAAAACAAGGTTAAGGAAGATCCATGCAATGAGTATCTTTACAAGAACACGCGTCATTCTACAGTTATGGAACTCAGGAATGATTTACGTGATACAGACCTCAAAACGATACTGATGTAACCGCTGTTATATGAGCTCAGAATTAACGGATAAAAGATTTTTTAATCCTAGAGCACTGAACATAAGTAAAGACGTCACTAACCTCAGTTAAACTATACCCATATGTTCATTACTTCAGGGTTAATTAAATGAGCACTTCAAAGCAGTACTTGTACTTATTTTTCGCTGTCCGTGTTCCATGTCCTTTCACACGTTTTATAAACCAAATTTCAGCACCTACATTTGTAGGACCTACGCAGAAGCTCATCAGTCAAGACCTAAGAAATATAACGTATTCTCAAGAGCATAAGAAAATTCAAATTCAACGAGTGCACGGTTTTGATAGGAACATTCTCCCTTGATGCTGAGTTTTTGGTCAAGTTCAGAACATCCGCAGCAGAAACACAGAAGTCAGGGAGCAACTGCTAAGTTAAGCTATGTAAGAACTTGCATTAAAGACTTTCGATTTGATACATAGTTCTAGAGTGAAGGTAACACAAATAAAAAGTATGGCAATTTTCAATTTGAAACAATGGAATACCTGACATTAAAAAAATCCCTTTACAGTATAGCAGTTTTAGTAGAATAAAGGTCACATAAACACTCCAGTACACTTCGCAATAAGAAAACCAGGACAGGAATAAGATACAACAAAGGGCGTATAAAGGATACCAGCTGCTCGCCTGGCGTCAGCTTCTGTGTGGAACTTGACGGCCCCCGTGCCTTTAGTCCTGATCTCAGCAAAGCGAATCTCGCCGTACTCCCGGCATAAATCCCGTAGGTTCTGCCATGTTGTCTCCATAGGGAGCTGCAACACACGCAACATTGTCTTAAAACGCAGCGTGTGTTACGCCAAAAAGCAGGCACACAAAAAATAACAGTATAAACTATCATATAGAAATTAATACCAATAGCAACGCATGAATGCCGTCACCGAATAATGAAACAGTGCCAAACGTTACAAAAATTAAGTACCATTACTTCAAAAAGAAATGTGTGGTAATAGATGAGCATCAACTTGGAATCCAGTTACGCTCAGGTATTCCAGCGGTTAAAATGTGGGTAACCTATTTCAACAAGTTAAATTAAAGCCTACCTTGGCAAGGCAATTTATAGCCATTATTGCGCTTGTTTGCATGACTTTAGAATAAAAGTGTTTAGTTGTTCAGTGTGTTCGATGTCCTTTCTCATATCTGCCACCCAGATAAGAATTGTTCAATTATTCCATTGTGTAGAGGTTTGGATCCTTCCAAAGGCGATTATGTCATGATTTTTCTTTTTTTGTTTATCAATATCATTTACAAAAAATGAGAAGAAATAGCAGAAAATGATACTATCTGAAAACCAAGCAGAAGTCAAACGCTATTGTGTTTTTTTAGTCATTAAAAAGAACTGATGACAAATGACAAAAAATTATGCATCTGAAAACCAGGCAATACCAAAAGCTATTGTCATTAAAAAAAATAGTAAGAAAATAAATAATGATAAACCCTACTTTTAATATCACTATGGGCTCTCAAGGGCCACCCTTTAATTTATGAGCACAAAAAGTGAGTAATCGATTCCTTCTTCGAAATCTCGTTTTTTCTGAAATTCAGAAACTTTGATAAACGTCGAATCAAACACCGTATGTATGATCACTAGCATAAATTTGTCATTGTAATTATGGACAATTTTTCATTCTTTGTTTTCAAAATAGAGGCGTTACTAGAAATGAAAATTGATTTCTTTGAAGATCACGTAAATGTTGTCGAGTTTTCATACTGAACGCTATTTAGCCTTGTCTAGTGGTCTGCATTTTAAGCAATACGAAGTCAGCAAGTTATGTGTACAAGACGCGATAATAAGAAACTGCCATCCACTCTCAATACTAGCTACATGTGCGCAACACATGAAGCGACTTAGAATAGTAAAGCTCATACCGAAGAAAGCCCCAGAAACAGCATAAAAATGTATAATACTAAAACTGAGAACGCATTGACGTACTCACGTTGGAAATCTGGACAACGCTGCCGGCCCCCGACGCGCCCACACCGCCACCCACACCTCCACCGCCGTAGCTACCGAAGTTACGCTGGCTGCCGTTCATGTCGGCGCCGGAAGAGCTGAAGCCACCCCCAAACCCGCTGCCCATTCTGTTCATGCCCGTCACTTGTGAACCCAGGCCTCCACTGCTGCAAGAACGAGTCGGTAATGACAGAAGTCATGTTTACTGAACACGAGTATCTCTTCCCATCAAGGAGGAAATCATCTCAGGAGAAAGAAACCAGAATCATAGCCCTGGGATTTACGGTATGTTAGGTTTTGTTCAGAAAGAGGATATAAGTAGTGTAAAATACAACAGTCGGTGCTATGTCCAACTGTCATTATTTATAAAATTAGTGAAAATCTTACTCGGAAAAAACAGAATACGGTATTCTTAGTTCCCTTACGGCACAGGGTAAATAAATCACAGGATTTGATTGACTTCCGCCAACACCCGCTCTTGCAGACTTGGCTGACACGCATAGCGTCTCAGTACACTCGCTCACCGCGCACTGGAAGATGTTTACGCTGTCCTCTAAACCAGACTTAAGGTATTAATGGCAGTATTTCGAGTATCCAGGACGCTAACACCCAGAGCTCAATACGTTAATTTAGGCTCGTGACAAATAGGTTAGGTTCGTTTCACTTAATTCGAGCGAGCAGTAGAACAACGAATACTCGTTGCTGAGGTAGACTATGACAACATTTTGTAGTGAATCGCATGGCTCCACTACAAACGAGTATCGCGACTAGGCTAGCTTTCATCAACCAATGAGCAAAGAGGACAGAAGAAGTGAATCCGGCGACAAAGCTAGGCCCCGTTACGACCAGAAGCATGACATTAACAATATAACGAGGCTGCAACGCTCTGCGTCACGGACTCTCCACCAAGCACTTCCAAAGTCAACAATTGCACCAAAAACTCTCATCACCTGAACAAATCAGCTTACAGCCAACAGCAGAGCGAACGAAGCAGAAACCAGCCAACCTGTCTGCGGACAGAATGGGCTCAACAACCCACGCACGAACAAGAAGGGCACGTGCTCCAACTTAATATGTCTCGTCAAGATGTCAGTACGCCAGTACTCGATGTCAAGACGTGCGTGACAAGGAAGAAGAAGCAAAAATTGATAGAACATTCAAATGCCTAAATATAAAGTATTAAACTCATCCTGTCTTTAATTGTTTTTTCTCCATCGAGTTCCTCGACGGTCCTTTACTCCCTCAGGCGCTGACTCCGAGTAAGATAAAGATATTCAGTGTCTGCTCCGAGATAAGCGATGTCTGATGGTTGGGACTGAAGAGTTATAGAAATCATTATAATTTCATCCATCAGGCAAACAGGACGCTTATAACGGAGTAGCTGCACTTGCCGATGCAGGTGCTTTTGTCCAGCCTTCAGCACACACCCTAACCCTGCCTTCCACTCTTGCTCATCACTTCCAAGCCTAGATGTTCTAAAATAGACAAGACACTATAATAAATTAATGTTCACCGCAACGAAAAGTCTAACGCTACGTTTTTTGGCGCATGAACCTATAGTATATCACTGGTCCTACAAAGCAGTAATTCAAGCACGTTTTGATTGTTCAAAGAACAAGAGCATGTAACTCGCGTTTAGACTTTCGTTATGAGGTATCTTGAATGTTCACGCATAGTAAACCCACAACCATCGTCACAACAGCGAGAAATATGTAATTAACCAAGAACTGCAGAGGCGAAACAGAACGCACAGTACGCACGAGAACTCAAGTGTACACCTCACCTGGACATCATGTTATTGGCCATCATGTTATTGGAGGCGCCCATCATGTTGTTGCCAGCACCCATGGTATCCATGCCAGCGTTCTGAGCGCCCATACCCATGAGTCCTGAGCCCATGCCCCCCATTGCTGTACCCATGCCGCTGCCCATTGCGTTCATGCCCTGGCCCATATTAGCGCCCATTCCTGAAGCCATGGGGTTCATGACACCCATAGCAGTGTTTGCCATGCCCATAGCGTTAGGGGCCCCCATGTTGCCCATTGGCATGTTGGCAGCCATGTTGGTGGCCACTGAAGTGGAAGCTGTGTTCGTGCTAAGCGCTGCGTCATGAACGAAAGCAGGTTGAAAGGCTGAACAAAGAATTCAAGGATTAAAAGCAACGAGAAAGGGTATGGACTTGCGCCCGGTTAGGTTACATCATAGAACATTTACGACTACATACAAGCCATTCTAAACGACGTCGACTTCAAATGACACGAATTCCTGCAAATAAAGAGGCCTCAGGTAAGCAGGTCTCACTACATCAAAGTGCGACCAATGCATTTCAAATAAAGCACCAGGGCAGGATGGCTTTTTCTTGGTCGTGTTAGCGACAATATCACACGAGGTGTTAGTGCGGCTCCCTGCTGTGTGGTGCGTTGCTCTGACTTCACCAGGCAATATAAACCCACCTACAGCTATTATATGAAGGTGATGCCTTCACTTCCCGAGGGGCAATAGTATGAGTCATAAGTAACCTTGGTGCTTGAGATGAGGCTAAATTATCTGAAGTCCATCATTTAGAAGAGCTTCGTACGTTAAAATGGCTTAAATGAGTAATTTTCAGGCCTCAGCTACTTACTACAAGTGAAAAGCAAAAGAAAGTAAGGCTCTCTCATGATTAGTTGAACTAGTTATTTCACCTACGACATGTAACAATTTTCAACACTCATCAATTTCTCACTGACAGCATACAAAATTATAAAAATAAGTCTTCCTCAACTTTATACGGCGTGTCCTTAAATTACAAAGAAATTACTGGTAAGAAATTAGGTGCTAAAAATGCCAATATTTCATTTACTTTTTGAAATAAAATATCAGCAAGTTCTAAAAATAACATGAGCTACAAGAAGAGTCTCTCTTCAAACTAATGTTCCGCGACCAGCACCGTCAACTGGTGGCACCACGGCACCAGGAGACACGGAACAAGACAGCCCTCACGGCACGTTTCTAGGACATGCATTGAACAAATCCTAACCTCCCCATATGTGCTGCACTCAAGTATATTTCCCACGATACAACTGTGTCAAGCCACTAGGGATCACCTTCAATAGGTCAAATCATTCAGCTGACGAGGACAGACGCTGCTAGCTACGTTTCACCAAAGCACTTGAGTATCAAGAACAGCTCATAAGAGAAGCTAATAAGTGAACTTGCTGCACCTGAACAATTTTCAACTGCCTTCACTAGACGACCCCAAGAAACACTTACTGGATACATCTGTGAGGGCAGAGCCGTTAATACCAAGGCCCATGCCGAGCCCCTTGAGGCCCTGTGGCAACTTGCTGCCCGACACAGGGTCGCTCTTCTTGTCTTGCACTCGGTCCATGCGGACGCTCATCTTGCGGTCGTAGTACATCTGGCCGTTAAGCATTGATATCGCCTGCACTGCTTCCACTGGGTGCTCGTATTCTGCAATGCAAAACCTCCCTAAATCAACTGGAACACCTTAAACATTAGTCTTATAGTAACAACAGCTAGAACCTTTACTTCAACAACATCAATACGTACTTCATTATTCAATCAAGTATGCAACTATGTTAGGTGCTAAATACATTTAGACTAGAGAACTATACTTTCGTTAAACAACTTGCAAACATTACGTAAATTTTAGGCTGCAAAATTAGATTTCCACACTTACCAACGACGCCGAAGCCTCTGCTCTTATTGGTTTCTTGGTCCTTGCTGATTTCGACGTTGACGACTTTGCCGGCTACCTTAAACACCTCCCGCAGCTGATTCACGTCCACACTGTAGTCCAACTAGCGGAGGAGGTGTGAGCATTACAGGTAAACAGCGGAGGAGATAGTAGCAACGAGACAACTTTACTTCTATTGAAATTTTTAGACCTCACCTCAGCAGCAAGATGGCAAAGCCACGTCATCAGTATCAAAGATCTCACAACATCGCAACATCAGCATCAATGCTCTCGTTGCTACGACCACAAAGAAAAAATTACGGAAACACCCTCTATAATATTCAATTATAATATTTAAACAACCATTGCGCTCACGGCTAGGTGTAGGTCTCTCCAGATTTTGGGCTGGCTTACAAATCGCAAGAGCGAATATTTTCTCCGCATGAAATGCTTTTCCCATCAAACCTTAATCTCCTCACATGACATCACCTACCTTAATTCTGTCCAACTATACATACCAATACTTCATTACGCACAATTCTACCTCCTAGTATTTCACCATATGCTCTAAAAATAAATAGGTATCTTCATATTCTTGCCCACATTCCAAAATTGTTTTTCCCCGACCACACATCCATTCTCCAGATTTGAAAAATGGCATGCACACACAGCTCCCTCCATTAACGTCTTATACAACCTGCTCTGGTGCTTTCTTTTCTGCCCCAGAAAGTTCGTTCGATCTTTTCATCTCTCTTACAAAGGCTTTTGTTGAAACCTTCCTAAATCGCTCCGTTTCTCTACCTCTCTCTCCAACTGCAGCTTCTGCAACACCCATCTCTGAGTCCAACATCTACTTGCATCCTGTTACCACAACCATTGTACACTGGTCTCCCCACATCACGTGAAGCCACTTTTATCCACATCGCTACAGTAACCATCTCTTTTGTGTGTGCTGCATTCTCAGATAAGCAGAACTAACAACACCCAAGTAAAATTGCAGCAACCAAGCAACTGTGTCTACGAAGATCCTTCAAGTGTTGCGTACATTTGTTTATCCAACTTATCTTGGCAACTAGAGCTTGGTGAACAAGTTGCAAGTTTGAGCACTAAATCTGAATATTTCTACAGCTCAACTTACATTGGCAACAAAAACTTTATTGACGAGAGGCACATTGATGCCGAGGCTTTCGAGAAAGACCACGGAGAGGCCATAGGTGTTGCCGTAATTGACAGGGCCGCCGCTTCCCATCCTGCTTTGGCTGGGCATCATGGAGCTCCCGCCACCACCCCCACCGCCTCCCCCACTGCGACTTATGTCCTTACGGATCCTCCCTTGGCTGTCGCGGTCGATGTCGTAATCCTGCATGGGGACATTGCGTCACCAAAAGCACAGTGTAACAGGATGTATTGCGTCACCAACAGCACAGTGTAACAGGACGCATTGCGTCAGCAACAGCACAGTGTAACAGGACGCATTGCGTCAGCAACAACACACAGCGTAACACATGAGGCATTATATAATACAGGGAAAAATTAAATAAAAAATAAATGTTTTAAATGGCAATGTGACTTTTGGGCCATCCCATACTTAATCTGTCAGTAACTCGTTTCCTCGAGATTGCCCAACTCATATTGGATCTAAGTGAAAATCCCTTTCCTTCACTGAACAATAGAACAGATATGTCAGTATCTCACCAATGACAGCACATATTACACATTGACGTGTACGTAAAGCATCTAATCACTACAAAACATCCATGTATAAAATCATGACAAGATCTATTTCTAGAAAGTATTTATTATCATAATAAAAATCAACGTAGTATGTACATAGTACTATGAACAGAAAAATTATAGAGTAAAGAACAAAAATTCCTTTAAGGGTGACTGACCGTTACCTCTTTGACCACAAGCTTACGGCCAGCGAGCTCATATCGGTGCATCTGGTCAATAGCTTTCTGGGCGAGTTCCGCTGTCTCGAACTCAATAACACTGCAGCCGCGGTTGCGGCCGCTTTCGTCCTTGAACATCTCCACGTAGTTCACTTCACCAACTGTGGGGATAAACAGATATACTGCTGTACACTCATTGCAGCAGGTCATAACACAATACATTGATGCAGAGGTTCTCAACCAGTGGTAAATTTACCCCTAGGCACTAGTAAATTTACCCCCGTAATAAGCAGCACTACAAATAAGACAAATACTAATAATGAAAATGGCCATCCAATCCATAAGCAGTGCTAAGAATTGGGTCCTAATTGAAGACCTACTCCTGGACACTGAGACCAAGCAATCCATCAACAGACCGACAAACGAAATAGTCCAAGCACTCAGAGCATTATTCAGAAGCACTAATACTTTAAATGCTTCCTTCACAAAGCAACATGACAATGTAATAGCCCAAAGCCACTCACAATGCCTCTTGGAATAGTAAAAACCCAAAGCCACTGAACACAGGAGCAAGAAATGATTGACTAGCTATGAGCCTGAATTCCATTGACTAACCTTCCCAAAATGCATTGTACACTCATCACAATATTAATGTAAAAAGAATTCAGATGAAGCAACTTGCTACTTACTCTCATTTCTGAAGAGATCTTTGAGGTCCTGCCACTTGTACTCGTACGGAATGTTGGAGACATAAACACGATGACTAGAGGGAGCCTTGCGGCCTCTGCGAAAAATTAAGCGACAAATTAGCACTAACTAAACTCCGGAGATCAAATATATACATTAGTAAACAATGGATGTCATGTTAAAAGTTAACAAGTTTAAAGGAAGAAACTTTTGAAAATATAAAGTGTTCTGATACAGAGTCCTTAAATGATCAAATTTGAAACATGTATTCTATCCAAAACAGGTCACATTTATGAAGTAAATCAATTCAGTGAGCAATTGGTCTACCATAATAATGACAAATGAAACAAACTGCAACATTTCATTGAATTACTCAACTACTCAATTGAAATTTTTAAATACTCATTTAAGAAGATAGTAATTTTGAACTTTCCTCATCAAACAACTTTACAGACAACAACTTTACAAATTGTGTCATCTCATTGCAGGTGAACATTAAATGAAAAATTCAAATGGTGACTAAACTAAACCTCATTAAAACGTCACCAATCAAACACGGTGGCCTCTTACCGAACTTTGGACACTGGCTTGTTCCTGTCCATCCTTCGGTTCCTGTCACGAGGACTATCGTCGTCACCACCAACAGGAGAACGAGACCTGTTGTGATGAGAGAACATCAAAACTCACGTTCCAACACTGAACAAAAGACAAAAATTTTCTGTTCAACAATGCGTAAATATACAAAAAATTTAATACAAAAGAAATATATATCCATACATGTAGAGATAATACATATTACTTGAAAATCTTTATTCAAGCTCCAATTTCAGCCAACAAAAATTGCATCACAGGTGTGGAAAATCTGCTCAAATTTGTACAAGAAAATACATTGAAATATAAACAGACATATCGTTAACCCAAAGCAACAATGGGTAAGTCCAAGAACAGGGTAAAGCAAAAATCACATCAGAATATTGTGCACTTAATTCTGGGAGGACATCAAGTGTGCCACTGCCTGTCACAAGTGACTGGGCAGAGACTGGACTTGAATGGATGCTTCTTTGTCTCCAACCCTCATTCATGTTGGCAACAGCTGCATGTATAAGCACAGTTTGTTCTGAACAGCAATTTTTTCAAGCAATTACATTCATTTTCATTGTTATATTCAGTACTCCCATTCCTTGTCAGTATTCAAGCTCATAAATTTGCAGGCATAACTATATTAGCAGGCAATTATTTTTGTCTGCAGGCAATTGTTTTTGCAGAAGAGAAGACACACTACTAAATTCCATTGACAATAGCACCTCAATCAGGACTAACACTGCTGTCAGTTTATTACTTGGATTGTGTGCTACCACTACCACCACTGCTGTCAGTACTTATTACTTGGATTGTGTGCTACCACTACCACCACTGCTGTCAATACTTACTGCTTGGATTGTACAAGCTACCACTACTAATTCCATTAATATTTAGCAGCTAAAAATTAGCAACATATACAATTAAAACACCAAAACAAAATCCCTTTGACCCATCACAAATTGTACTTTATGAATGCAAAAATTGAACACCGATTAGCTACAAAATTGTGCACTTCTAAATAATAGTTTTCTTTAACAGAAGTAAAATTCCTTTTATTTTCATGATAATAAATAGTGATAAGTATGGCAACAACTGAAAATAATACAACCAGCATAATCATCTATGCATGAGGGTTAGCAACAAATAAGATTTATCAAAATTTTAGATAAAATAATTCAATAAACCATGTGAACAACTCATTCAGGCATAACATTTTTAGAAGTCCATTGCATTATATTTACGCTCACACAAAAACAAGCCATCAGAACAGTTCTTTTCTCAAGACAATGACTACCTCACATGCACCAGTTACCATCAGCAGCGACTGTACAGCACAGAGGCACATGACCACACATGAGCCTGTGATGCCCAGTGCCTCATTTGTGTAGCCTAGGCACACACATGCTCTCCACACATCACTCGCTGGACAATTAGATCATGACTAGGGCTGCACACCATTTAATACATGTCACAGACTAAAAAATTAGGATGGGTCACTGACTAGATATTAAGGTATGTCACTGACTGAAAATTAAAGTATATCACTGACTAGAAATTAATGAATGTCACACTGGAAATTAGGGATAGAAATTACAACACTGACTGTACATTTAGATAAGTCACAGATAGGAATCTATCCCATGTACCCCAATTCAGTGACAGGTCCTGATGTCTCACTAAAGATTAAATACTTTCTCTGCAGTCTGGCATCTGCTAGGATCCACTGCCAGTGATTGAGCTACTCAACACCTACTCATGAACAGAACAACTCAACAAGTAGTACTCTTGACATTAAATTATCTCAAATTAATTTAAAGGATACCCTAACATAACTCTCAGTAAGCTAATTTAATGGGCATAGACTATTCTTAAAAATCATAATATATATAAAAACAGATATTAACTCTGTTATTTTACAGTCTCTTAAGGTAATGGTGTTATCTATAAAAAAAAATCAGTTTCAGTAGTAAATAAAATTTCTCCCCAAAAATCTGCATTGAATAATAAAATCTCAAATGTGCTCAACTATAAACGGCAATCTTAAGGGTGTGTAAAGGTAAATAGTCATTTACCAAAATTTATTCAGTACATAAAAGATCAATTAGTTTGTTATTTCAAGCCGATTTGAATAATCAGTGCCGTAATAACGAAACAGCAGCGCTAGGACTTCCTGAAACACACGATATGCTTCACAAATTCCCACAAAATTTAGCCTACATTAGAAAACACAATTACGTAAATTTTTACCTTGTTCTTATATGAACCAATGCCGACATTGCTGCAGTATGTCCAACTCAAAGGAACAAGATGGCGGATCTGCAATGAAAGAACACAGACGTGAAGTCATTCACTCACCTATCACGTTTGATTTCCTTAACATCCACCTCAGACATTTTACGAAGAATATATTGAAGGGCAGAATTAATAAATTACCTAAATGGAAACCAACGCTATCAACAACTAAAGATCCTACAGAAGTAAACACAACTCTGTCGGTACTACGGACGCTTGACGTCACCACAAATGTTGCCATTGTGAGGTTGATGCAACCAGGAAAAATCTTTTCCCTTTCCCCCTCCCCCCCGCCAAATCATATCATTCAGCATATTAGCAATTGCGTTACACCGTATGTGTATTTTTTTACGTCGTCTATGTTTCATCTTCATGCCTGAAACCAAATTTAAAAAGACTTTAAAAATTCATTTGCCTCCTATGCTAGTTTTCAAATTGCAAAGTAGCACATGGTACAGGAGTATATATGGTCAACTACAAATAAACTTCATTGCACTATATTGTCATTCAAAACGTGTATTGGAATCGGATTTAATATGAAATTGTGCTGTATGCAAATTGTTTCCGAAGTTGGAGCTCTAAGATGTGCCTCGTAATTGGTAATTCTATGCTGCGCCTAAAGGAAATAATCGTTAATCACCTATAATACGTAGAATATCTACCACATTAAAATTTACAATATCATCACCATCGCTGTTTAATCTCATCAGTATTCATTATTTAGATTTGGTACTATCATGAAACCTCTACATCAGCTTTAGTACATGTATCTGATATAATAAACAAACAATCTTTATATTTCCAATCGAGTACACAGTACATAGACATTAGTACATTGGTTTTTCAAATTCTTAAGGTTAACATTCTAAGAGTAAGGATGATGGTGAGCTCCATGCGACGATCCCGGGAGGTTGATAGGCGTCTTCATGGGCGGGGAGTTGAGTGCTTAGCGGGTTGAGTGCACGGCGCGGCGTACGAGAAATAACTCGTGTCCTTGGCCGGGTTCGAACCCGCGGTCTTTCTACATGAAGCAGAGACCCGATACAGAACACGGGCCGCAGACCACTCGATCACGGTGGCTGCTAATGTTTGGATAAAAATGTGAAAACACTGAACTCTCTATCTAAAGTAGCTCCACTCTGATAACCGATACTTCATTCCTTTCAATTCATGATAGATTTAAATTGCCTTCTCATCTATCAACTTTTCTGATGTGTAGCTGTTGATATTAATACCGTTAAGTTCTTCCAAACATTTTATCTTTTCTAGTACCAGCGTGGCCGACTGCTGAGGGTACCCGCTTGCTATACAGTAAAGCCCGGGTTCGACCCGGTAGCTGTCACGGTGTGTTTGTGCCTGACCATTGACAGCTGGAAATGTCCAGCAGCTGCTACACTGGACGCTTGTTGTAAGCTACGCCTCATCAACGCTCAACGACACGCCCCTACAAACCTCCACTTCAAAGTTGCAGCCCAGAGGACGGGGATCTCAATGAAGCACCTATTACTCCTAAGATTTTATCGATAAGCACCGTCACTACTCACAAGATGATAACATTAAGAATTTAAAACCCAATGTATACTCTATTAGAAGTAAAGTTAACTCATTTATTTTATTTCTCACGTATTTAATTACAAAATTCAAGCCTTAATTCTATTTTTAAGTTTCACTTTATAGTGTGCGCATTATATTCATGTGGCAATGTTAGTAAAGGTTTTATTACAATAAGTAATGTGATACCTTTAAACTTTAGTCTATTATGGCTTTAATTATATCGAGATCCAAATCTGATTCATATGTGACATGTTTTAATGCTTTGCTCTCATTTGTTAGTCTTTCTTCTATGTGTAAGACTCAATTTTGTTGAGCACAATGAAGTTTCTTGTTATCTGTAATAATATTAAAATTTTCTGAATTATCAGCATCAACATTAAGTGGTGGATCAGTAAATTAGAAATGACAACTCAGAAATTCACACAGACTAAAATTTTCAAATTTCAGACTTTAGCCTTACCCCTAGGACTTCAAACTATAATATTGTGCTCTATGCGAATTCTTCCGAAGTTAATGCTCTGTTGCAGTTCAAGATGTGCCTTGTTATTTGTAATTCTAAGCTGTGCCTAAAGGAAATAGTCCTTTGCATCGCTCTATGTACCTACTATGATGATATAAGGATTCACAATAATGTCACCACTACCCGTAAGATGTTAGCGTTAAAATTTGGAAACCTAATTCCTGGTTCTGTAAACTTATACTGTACTCTGTGATATATCAGAATAAAGAAGATTTATTTATCTATTTATTTTCAACTCATATCGCTAAAATCTTACGATTAAGGATGACACTTCCAGTGTCTTTTTCAACTCTCATAGATTCCGTCAGTAGTACTCATAGATTAGTGTAAACTTGCTAGTGGAGTCGGAATTGGTGAAGCCATTTTTATAGAATATTTCATAGCCCGTCTTCCAACAGATGTCCAACCCTGTATTCACTGTTGGGCAGTATTTAAATACATTGTATTTAAATACGTATTTAAATATATTTGAGTATTTGATAACGTATTTTCAAATACATCGAAAAACGTACGTAAATACTGTATCTAGATACATTATTTGTGTATATAAACACAATTGATTTAAATACACTAAAAAAAATTCCGTCTAGGTACGACACTTGAAACGTATTCGAACGTCGTTGTAATGCAACATATTGTGTCAAGTTGACACTATAACAAGCAGTGCCGATGAGTTTTCGTGATGAGTGCGTTTCTAGGGTTGCCAGAATTGTTACGTTCGTAAAAAAAGTGCTAGTTTTTGCTTACAAATCCTAATTTTGTTATGATTTCATCAGAAGTTGTTACTATTTTAATATTCAGTGTAAGTTCACATAGTAACTGATGTTTGGATCAATAGAATTTCCGATAATCGTTTCAAACTCATGTAAAAAGTATGTATTCAAAACACGTTTTGCTCTGTTGCACTTCGAGAGTAGTGTGGCAGCGGTAAGGAACAGCATGAACTTGTTTAGTTTTAGACGACTGCGGGAAAACTACAATCTCACAAAGATATTGAGCACTTATACATTTTGAACTTCTACGAACTAATAATGAAGTAGATATCCGACGTATTTTTGTCGGATTATACATTTAAAACTTAGAACGGTTTCCAGCAATTGATCCTGATAACGTTAATATAGGGATATCGCACACTATCATTCCTCTTCCCTTGGAATTTCCCAATATTGTATTAAAAACAGAGTAGAAGGAGCTGATATTTCACCCATAATTTATTGCGCGGGGAAAATTTTACATTTTTCAGTTGAATTCAATACATGTTTCATCATAAAATAATATTCGTGTTGTATGTTTTGAATTCAGAAAACATTCTCGAGGTTGAAAATAGCTCTACTGCAAGATGTAATTCACTCCATGACGCCTTAACTCTGTTACTGAAACACAAAGATAAGCTCAATGAACTTTTACCGTACTAAAGCTCTCAACCCAGAAAACCTCGAAAATAGAATACATTTACAGTATTCCCACGCTATTCGCGGGGGTTACGTTCCTTCCCCTCCCGCGAATCCCGAAAATCCGCGAATTATTGATGCAGTTTTAAAACGCTTATGTATAATATATACGCTAAATTACGCTTCTCGAACAAAAGGAATGGAGTTTTGGTGGCATTATAGGGCGTAAATAATACAGGGTTACAGTATTTATTATATAACACACCAAAAACTCGAATTCAAGCAATCAGTTTGAAAATCTGCGTGTGACTGAGAGAGAAAGAGAGCTGTTTAGCCGCTCGCGCATGAAGATGCTTGTGGCGTCACGTTGTCTGCAGCCAATCAACAGGAATTAAAAACGAAAATTCGTAACTGACATTATTATTTTAAAATTATTTACCAGTTATACCGTATCATCTTTATTTCCTAATTTTTTATTTTATATTAACTAAAATTGTTAGTTTAAAGTTATTTATCAGTTATACTGTATCATTTCTTTTTTCTAATTGTTTATTTTGTATTATTATCTTCTAATTATTCACTAGCTAGGGTGAATGTGAGCGTTTTTCTGCTAAATAAAATGACCTAAGAAATTCCCGAAATTGTCAAAATTATGAAAAGAAAACTGAGCGCAAAATCCGCGGGTATGCGGGGCCGCAAACGGTGAACCACGAATGAGTGAAGGTATGCTGTATAAATAGATTTGTGTTTTGGACCCAATTGTTACTGCAATCGACCACGTGCAAGAAGAGGCTATTTTCTTCGGACACTTCCTACCTAACGTTCTTATTGGGCAAAATAAAATCAATGAACTGAAGTTCAAGTACTTGAAACATTGTGTCCCACCGTTACAGGTAGTTCTTTCAGGGCTTTCAGAAAAGGTTTCATAAATACCTTCAGCTAGTTGATGAATCAGACGTTCATGAGGCTATATTGGCTGCAACCACTAATCCTTACTTCAAGTTGCAATGGGTGAATATCAACAAAGCGTGGGACCGCGAGAGCAAAATGATTTCACTGAAAAATGACCTCGCAATTTCGGCCGCGATATTCCATTCTACAAATTTTGCCATGCCTCAGAGGAAGCAAACTCGACGTCGTCTGAAGATGAGTACTGCGGCTTCGAAAAGAAAAGGTAATTCAGCAGATACCCAGTAGACATATAGGTTATGACGTATCTCAACAGCAGTGACAAACACATTGAAAGCTTGAAACAGCATCCTGTTATTCTAAAAATCTTTCTTCGTTTTGACACAACTTTGCCGTCTTTTGCCTTGTTCGAGAGGTTATTCTCTCATGCTGACTTAAAGTTAATCCCCACATAGAAATGAACTTGAGCGACAAAGCTGTTGAACAGTTGATATTATTGCGCTCTAATAAAAACTTTTAATTGTTTCGCCCAAGTTCTGAGTTTTTGAACAATATTTTCATTGTATGAGTTCCTTATGAACATTTAACGCATAGGAGGAGTAAAATTTATACATGACTTTTATTCCCATTAATATAGCATATTATCAGGAGCGCATAACGCACTTTGTATATGAATGTAAAAGCTTCGACTAATATAATGTTACTCCAGTTGAAAATTATATTCTTATAATGATGAAATATGAAGGCCCCTACTTACACCGATACGAATTGGATAAATTATAATTTGTTTGACTTAGGTAATACACTGAATGTTCAGTTTTTTTAATTTTTCAATTTACTAGATTAACATCAATAGTGTTGTACAACCGCAGCCGTTGCAAAGACGTTTCAAGAAGGGTAAAGAGCATTTTAGAGAAACCAAATTGGAAGACTGAAGACGATAGATAACGAATCGAAGACATTTGTGCGGAGGCCAGGTCCGATGACTCCTCCTCGTGGGAGACGGATGAATAAGGTCTACTTACATACAAAAACTAAACCTACCATAGACTCGTGCAACCAACATTGGTTACGCCAAGTTAGGTAGCTCGATCGAATTCCCGTCGAGGAATACTAAATTTCTAAGGCACGCTGACGAGGACAGACAATATTAGCGTGCCTCTTTGGGTGAAGCTCAGATATCCTATCTATCCCCTCGAAGAATGCTAAGTCTCCAAAATATGTGAAACACAATTCCTTTGATTATACTCCCAAGGGGTTTCTCATGGAATGCACCTCAAAGGAATGTAACTAAATTATGTCTGCATGAATATACTGTATATGATAAAATTCTTTGGTGTATCGTTACACATCAGCTATTTATGAAAAAATGCACGACAGCATAATCAGGATGTTACGGAACTACAATGATTGTTTTTAAAATTGAATAAAAAAGAGTAATTGAGAGTAAAATGATACTTTTTACCTTTTCTTCACTCTTTTCCTATGTGATTTATGAGCAGCAGGGGTCGAAGCAAATTTTTAAACAATAATAATTGTTAGTCCTGCTGCTTGAAATTCTATAATAGTTGCGTTTCAATTATAGTGAAACTACTTTCTCGTACGACAGTACAGTGCGCATGCACTTTAAAGTGACGTGCACTTTACTCTCTTTACTTTAAAGTGACTCTAAATGAATTATATTTTAACGTCTATTAAGTATACTCAATCTACGAGTATCGTGGTTCTTCAATATTTAAATTTAGTTGTAAGAGAGAAGTATTTACTAAGGTATTTGAATACATTTCATGTATTTAGTATTTAGTATTTAAATAAATTTGAAAAATGTATTTAGTATTTAGTATTTAAATTCATTTGAACGATGTATTTTGTATTTAGTATTTCAATACATTTAATATATTTGGTGCCCATCACTGCCTGTATCGTATCTCCAGGTCGGATGCCAGAAACATCTTTGGAGGATTCAGCTGAACTGGCTGATGGCATTTTAGAATTTTGCTATGTACCATTTGACACAAGTGGTTCGCTAACTACTCCAGGTAGTTTTGATGCCCTGCCCGTAGTCTCAAAAGAAATTTTGCGTAGCGACATTCAGAGTTTACTACAAGTCATAGGTAACGACTAGCGTCGAGGCAAAACGGGGAAAACTTGGTTGTATCGTAGGGAAAATCCAGGGTGCTTCAACATAACTTCCCTTTTTTTTAGAGCAAAACGCATTTAAAAAGGAAGTTATGTTGTTGCACCCTGTAAAATGAAACCCAAACAGGTGTCCTCGCACAGAGAGTTGAGGACGAAGAGAAAATTTTAGTCAGTCTCCCCGACGATCAGCACAAAACTATTCTTATCGTAAAGTGCTTTCAGCACCGCAATTTACATCACGTTTTCGCAACCAGATATATTGAAATCATAGTAAATATGGTGACAGTGGTAAGAAGTGTACTTCTCGTTATTGCCCCAAATATGACGAATTCATTTCGGGAAACGACAACCGCGACGCGTAGTAGCGAGTACCTCGTCGTCAAGCTCTGAGCTACTTGCCTGTTGGTCATCAGAGTCCCCGTAACAAGATTAGCATTCTTAATTGATATGGGATCATCCGTGTCCATTATTCCAGCAACTGTGAGCGAACAAAAGCGCAATGGAACTGATAACTTTAAAAACGCTAACGGGGCATCGATAGCATACTTCGGGTCTAAAACAATTTCGCGTTCCTTAGGACGGAGACTTGGTGTTTCCTGGGCATTTATAGTAGCCATAGTTGACCAGCCTATTGTAGGTACGGATTTTTATAACATTCTAGTATAATAATTGACCAGGGGATGAACCTCGCATGTGTATCCCATCGTTCGCTCGATCCTTGCTGCATATCCCGTTCTAACAACCCCTGTACAATTAGCCTCATCAGCCGATGGCTATAAATCAATGATTCCGTACCACATTGACACGGAAAATCCCTCACCCGTACATTTTAAACCTATACCTCTTACTGATATCGAACTCCAGGCAGCTAAAGCTGAGTTCCAATTCTCATTAAATTCTAGCCTCGTCCAGCGATCCAGCTCCCTTGAGTATCCTCTCTTCACCTCGTTCCTAATAAGAAACCTGGCAAATGGTGCCCATGCGGTGATTACTGTCTGTTGACCATCATTACGAGTAATAAATATTTTATTCTGCACCACGTTCGATCTCTCACCATGTCCCTAGATAGTAAAAAAAATCTTCAAACTTGATTTCGAAAGCGCGTGCCAGCAAATCCCTGTAGCTGAGCCGATATTTCGAAAATAGCCGTCAATTCCTCATTCAGACTTTGCGAGCACCGCTTTATTTCTTTGCGCCTCAAAAATGCTGGTCCTACTTTCCACCGTTTCATCAACTCAATTTTCGTGAACACAAAAAAGACTTTCATTAACATCGACGATATCCTAATCGCATCCGAGTCGGAAGAACACTTAGCTGAAGTACCCAATGCCCTATCCTTGCTGGCACAGCATAACCTACGCCTCTCGTCGTCAAATGCATCCTCCTGTAGAGTACTTACACAATCCTCTGATATGACGGGAACACTAACGGCATTACACCCCTGCTGATAGAGTAGAGGCTGTATACTGAATGCACTCCTCCTCAAAACTCGCTCGAGCTCCGCCGTTTAATGAACATGCTTAATTTCTTCCGACCGATGATACCCTCGTTCGCAAATTTCTCTACATCTTGATCTTAATGAGTTTTTACGTCATCACCCTGCAACTAAAGAACTACCTTGAACTGAAACAGCTGACACGATGGAAATTGTTTTGTGATACAGGTATTGTTTTAATGAATAAATTCGATTCCTGTCTTATGTTTAGTAAATAAATGTTTCTTTTATTTAACATTTTAAAACGAATGTCTTAGTATATGTTAATAAAGTTTAACGATCAGTTTTGTGTCCATTTTATTATAACTTCTAGGAATTACACTCTACTTGAAAATATGTTATTTTGGAGTTTTTATCAATAGTTTTCTTACTAGACCCTGCACTTAATATTAATGTAATTGCTTACAATCTTTCCTGAAAAAAATTAGCAGTATGGTGAATTTTAAACATTTCTGAACAAGCAATTACCACTGTTTCATGATAAAAAAATTTCTAGTGATATTCAAAAAGCATTTGCCAATGTAGTATTCTACGATCCAAAATGTAGGCGATAATGAAGTTAAAAAAAATAGAAACAAATGTGGCTGCAGTAGACCGGAAGACGCTCGTATCGAATGAAATAAGGGAACAAACTAACAAATGATTAATATTTCCCATACGAATGTTTGCCATCAGAGAACAATCAGACTAAAGTTATGCTGGAGAGACTCAGCATTTGTTCTATTTTTCAGGCACAGAGGACCAGCTGAACAGCGCAGGAACTCGGGGGAAATGAGTTCATGGAGTCAATACATGAGATCCAGGGCCTGTTTATGCGAGCCTCGCACGCTAGGCCAGTAAAATCAATTGCAAAAATGAAGTTGTTGTCGAGAGCTCCTTTCCATATTTCCGAAACGAACGTCGTCTGTATGAAAGGCTCTTGCCTAGAAGGGATAATTTTATTGAACCTTACAGCGCAGTGCAATACTGACGGCTTGTACTAAAGCAAGCTCGGAATTAGGCTGGTATCTTCTCTCTGGAAATTCAAGACACACGATCCTCAAAAGTAGTTTCACGAAAATATTTTGCGTGCCATAGTCCCTTAATGTTATGGCATCGTTCAGTCTGCACGTCGCTGGACTGTGCAAACAATTATGTTTGTACAGCTCATCAGTTTAAACAACCATTACCGGCCATTACCGTTCATTACTGTCCATTGTAAAACATCGTTTGGGGCCCAGAGATAAGATAGCAGAACCATTAATTACGTTCTTCCTTTAAAGGCTTCCTTTCTATATCAGCTAGCGTGTGTCGCCTGCGCCTTACTTAATTCGAACATAATTCAGGCATTGACTTGAGCCTCATTAAATGGCCCGATGCGCTGCACCGGTGGACCTTCTTCTCTTGTCACTTACCGTGATATTAAAAAGTTCCAGTGAATTTAACTGCATTTCTCCGCGATGCCTCGGAAGAAAACTCAGTGTTGACATGAACAGCACACTCAGTTTTTCATTCTGGCTGCAGAGATGGAGGTTGTCATCCCTTTTGTGGACAGTCACGTGCCGTGGTGACAATACGACTACAGCTAGCTGAGGTATTGTTTACATGCGCTCCTCAATTGTAGCCAACACGTAGTATAACTTGTATAACAAACTGGCCTCTCACCGGGATTTTAGAAGGAATTTTAGGTTATTTGTAACAGAGAGTTTTATAGGTAACGTAAAACTATTATTCTTTTAAGGCTGAGTATCCATTGTTGTGCGTCTTGTTGTCGCTGTTTCCTCCAAAAATACATTTGTTTGCTTCTCAGTGAAGGTTTGGAATTTGTGTTTGCTTAACTATACTGTAATACAGGACTATGGAGGGAGAAGTTCGATTAATCGACTCCGACTGCTGAATTTGTCGCGAGTTTAACTCCGAGTCCAACCCTTTAGAATAATTTTCACCCAACTGCGAGTCCACTGCCCCCGTTCTACTGTGACTGCTTCCATGACACACTGGTACCACGGCGCATCACCACGACAGCTCACACAGCACCATTATGTCACAGCGAGCATCCCAATTCTATTGTGTGATATTTTTATTATATTCTTCTTATTCTATTCTATTCTACAGGTGGTAACCGCATGGTCCCGGAAACTTGTGGATGGACGGAGCTATCGCAAGGTGCTCTCCGACCTCCTGGTTTACAATGAAATTACTTCAATTCATACTAGGATGCTGTTTTTGCCTCCTTGGAAGCATTTAGAAGTCCATGCAGACATTTACTATAAATTCGTCAGAAAATATGTAGTTCAAACAATGAAATGAACGATCAAAGAAGGTGCGCAGTGCAGCTGCGCTTGAAGCAGTACATATTCGATTATTTTAGAGCGCAATATCTTTGCATTTGTGCACAACATAACGAGACAAAAGTCTAGGGCAGGCGGGACGCATGCATCACAGTCCAACCCCGGCACTGATGAAAGCAAAGTTTCACAAATTTCACACGTGTATGAAATTTTTGGAAAGTTTGCTAGAGTACGCTATTATTGACAAAAATTTGTGTATTCGAAGGCAATATTAGACTGGGATCGAAGGAGAACATGAGAGAAAATATGAAAAACAATTTAAAATACCTTCCACTTTAAATAAAGCCCCTCATGAGGCCTTTCAGCGCTTCGGCAAAATGAAGCTACCCTTACTAAAATTTCACCGCACAAAATATATTCTTTGATGAATATTCTGTTCTGTGATCAGAGGATTAGAAGTTACTCGACCCAGTCAAACTGCATGGATGGATGAAAGGGAATTCCAGGACATTTCCCCAGGTTATATGGCAGTCCAAGAAAACGAGCGTGTATGATGGAACGCAAGAGATTACTTCTGCTCGTGCACTGCAAAATTAGGTGCAATACGCGACGGCTTCACAGCCACATGACCGGGACTAGGTAAGCCAAATTCTGTCGTACTTCACATTAATAAAGGGATTAATTTGCCTAATGCAATTTCTAATTAGGAAGCAAACACTTAATAGGCTTCATTGTTGTGTTACCTGAAACTATGATTTGTTTGCAAAAGCCTGACTGAAACACATACGAATATCTCAGACGCTGATAAAAGTTCAAATCTACGTATTGAATACGGTTACGTTACAGAAAATTTTTGAGGAAAATTCGTATGTTCCATTTGATAGGGTAAATTTTATCCCTAAAGGCGCCGTCTTGTTGCATAGAATCCGAATGCGCATAGAATCCATTCCTCTACGGATTTGTAGGTTTCAAACACCAATAAATGCACGGCATTCACACCACCTTTCGTTTTTATTTGCTGTCAGCTATTTCCTTTATTGTTGGCTTTCTGTCACCAAAAAACGTAAAAACTAAAACCTGGCTGCAAATATTTCTCTTAAAATTCTGACGAGAAGTGTCGTCTTTACTCGGATATTTGACGATTTTTTTATGAAATATTGATACTATTTTTGCCGGTACTAGTAATCAAAAGTGAAAGAAAAAACAATTCACTTTACTGAGATAATCGTTGAGAAGCTGGAAAGTACCTGTTGCCAGCAGCTGGATGTTGTGTAATTAACTCAGTTTGCCTCCATTAACACTTTCATTGCGGTATGACCCACCGGTGGGTCACTCAGGTTAGGTTCTGTAATTTTTTCAAAGCTTTCTAGTGACTGTATGTACAAAGTAAAGATTTGCACCAGCTGGGCAATCGCAACAAACGTGTTAATAAGAAGTTAGAGGAACCCTGCGCTGGGAGGGGACGAAGAGGTCCATGGATGCATATCCAATCGCTCCCACAACACATACAGGTAGCATTGAGTTCTATGTTTGTGACCAGCCCGGCCGAACAGTGCAGGTATTTTAAATTTGTATGCCATGCTGTCGTCTGCGTGATCTAAGAGTAGCCACTACAGCGTTGGAGCAATGCTGTGTGGCACAGCAGAAACTGGATTAGCAATATTTATGTTGCTAATACTAATAATACTAATAATATTTGCGTAAACCACATAAATGAATAAAAATTATCAAAATAGTGATAATGCCTATACTAACTATGACAATACTAATAACAATTACGACAAATTAATTGAAATAATTACTGTATATAATGATGGTAACGATCAGAATATTATAATTAAAAATTGTATCATTAATAACACTAACACTTTTTAGCACATTTTTTCGTGATCAAGAGCGAGGGTAGCTGTTATGTATAAGTTTATACTAGGGGAGAAGAGGCTTTTTAGTTCCTTCGCTTCCGAGATATCATTATCCTAACAATGGAAACACAACACCATCTTACTTCTTTTACTTAACACTTAGAGGAAAGTTGAGAGAAAATCAAACTCTGCACTAAGATGAGTTGACCACTCATAGTGTAAAACTACAAAACCCCAGGATAAATTTAAATAACTGTGAGTATGATAAGAAAGTTTAGCCTGAGCACTGCAATGGAATACGTCCAGTGACATGAAGGTGTCTGCAGTGGCCAGGGTTGGCTTGATCTAATCAAGTTTTGAGGGCACAACCAAGGCGCAATGACGGGTGTGTTTGTTACGTCAACATGATCTACATTTAAACACCAAGTGCTGAGACCCTGGTGTCTGTTTTTGTCAGGTGACTGTCTGCGTAAATGTCTGTATCTCTCTTCGTATTTTGCCATGTTTTTGTTCCTACTTTCCTTTCCCTCTCTCTGGCTCCCTTCTTTCACGCATTCATTTTTCCTCGCATTTCTTTTTTCGTCCATTACGCACTCCCCTCTCACCCTTTCACTTCCCTCTTGTTTCTCTTCTGAACCCACTCTTCAAACTTGACTTTCTATCTTTTACTAATGATTCCACTCGTATTTTTCTACCATATCTTTACTCCTCTTTCACGCATTTCTTTCTCACATCACACGCACTTCCCTGTCACATTACTCGCACTTCCATGTCACATTACCTGCACTTCCCTCTCACATTACACACACTTTCTTCTCACATTACCTCCTCTCACATTACCCGCACTTCCCTCTCACATTACCTGCACTTCCTTCTCACATTATCTGCCCTTCCCTCTCACATTACCCGCACTTCCCTCTCACATTACCTGCACTTCCCTCTCACATTACCTGCACTTCCCTCTTACATAAAAAGTTCATGTTTACCACATTGTTGGCACTGTCTTATCCCATTGCACATCCTTGTCGCACCCCTCGTTTTTCACGTCCCTCATTGCCCTCTCAATTCTCCCCGAGACTCGCCCTGCACATCCTGCCTCTCTGGAGTCTCTGCCTCTTCACACACAGACCACCAGTTGAACGCCAGTGTCCGTGTAAGTAGTATGACGTCGCTCTCTCTTGCCTCTCACTCCTCATCCTCGCCAGGCTCATATTCTCCATACTCTATTGTGCGTGTCAACAGTCGCTAAAAAAATCCGATGCTAAAACTGTAGCTCAGGCTGCATATTATGGGCTCGCCGGTTTTCATGTCGTGCAATTCGTTAGGGCTGGTCAAGTTGAAAATAATTCATACCTGTTCCTCAGTTTCGTGACCCTCAATGAAGCCCTTTGCCTTTCATCCCAACTGCTTGAGGCAAGGCCTGGAAATCTGGTCCAGCAGACGTTATCCTGTATCAAGAACCCTTATTCCCGTAGTTTCGTACTGATGAAGTGGTTCCAGAGCCCTCTGTTCTTAACGAGAATCGTTCTTGAAGCAATCGTATGGTCGCACCTGGCGAGTATTATACTGTGGTCAGAATAATATTTTACACATATGTGAGGGTGATGCAGTCCAGCAGCAGTAGGTTGTGGCAGCTATACACGTACTCTACAGCAAATGACCGATGCGAGGGGAGAGAGACAGAATAGAATATGATAGCAGAAACGAGCCGTTTGGTCCATTCTTGGGTTGCTTTCCAAGTCCCATGCCGGCTATTTCAGCCTATGCTGTGATGCTCTGTTAATATAATAATTAAATAACAGCATAGCCCGTGTTAAATGATGTATAATTATTACTGGCAGTACGCATATTAGCTGTGCCATTACCTCGTCATACAGAGAGCTGCCATGTAAGTATAATATATTAATTTTTACCGTGAATCACTGAAAATTGAAGACTATAAATTTTCTGTTTAAAAAGTTGTTTCTAGTATTTTATGCGCTTTACTGCTAGGTTTTATAATTATATAGTATTCTTATTCATTTTTACATATTAATATGATGCTTAAGAAGTTTGAGGATTTTTTCCAACGAAATTCCTCGAAAACTGGGCGTCCCTGAAAAGATTTAAACTGCGTTTAGCAAAACGTAGATTGGTTCACTTGGAAGTTTATGAAAATAGCGGCGGAACTTCAACTATAAAATGTCGATACTAAGTCGTCTGTTATGGGAATGCGATGCATAAGCTGCATATATTACTAAATATTTCATTCTTTCTCTTCCCATGGAGGAAGAAAGTGAACGTTTTTGTGCATGTGTTCTTAAGCTCAAAGGAGAATTCAACTTTGTGAATGTGATTTTACTTCTGTAGTGTTGTTTAAACTTTGTATCGTACGTCACTGATGATGGAGCTGGCTTCCGAGATTTTTGAATGCATGATTAATTTTTGTTAGCATTGTCTACGTCACGAAGCTCTTTGTGAGTGTGCAAATTACGAGAATGTGTTCTGATGCTAAGTATAGTGCGTAGGTTTGTTTTAGCCGAAGAGAGTATTTTATGAAAGGTAGGATTGCGTGTTGGATTATTATGACACTAAGTAAAGCAAGTACATTCAAATTTGTGCAACGCTACGATCTAAATCCAGCGACATGTCATAATTTGGCCCTTCACGGCCGTACAACAGGTAAGGAAAAGCGTTCAACACGTCCATCGCTGTTCGTTGTTCGGACGTTATCCAGCAGACTGACAAGCTGGTGCAATCTTCGTTCTGATAAGCAAGGGTTCCCTAACTTTGTACCCCTACAAACCCCTTGTGGATGCCAGAGGTTTTCACAAACCCTCACGTCTGACTACACGGTGACTGCAGTAGTGATAGTTCGCAGACTATGCCAGAGGCTGTTGCTTCTTCCATCACAACTTAAGTTTTGACTTTCAGAAATGTACCACGACCCCTTAGGATATACTCACGCCTCCCTCTGGAAGTTCGTACACCCTAATTATGGGCCCCTGTGATAGGGCCTCATCGTCCACCGACTTGCCACAGTCTTGGATATGGAATATTTCTACATTAGGAGTGAACACAACTTCAAGAGCATATTTCCTATAAAACTGTCATTGTGACCTTACATCAACAGCTCCGTGATTCAGCTCTCTTAACAGAGACTTCATTAGGGCTTCTGTAATCTGTATTACACTTTCTACTATCCTTTGGCCTGAACGTACTGAAATTACAGGAGGGTGCCCTAATAATAAAAACATTCATACCTACCTCCTTGCCAGCTTTCCGGGATGAGAAGCCTTTCTGCATCACGCTCACATGCTTGGCAATTCTTAAAACTATTAATTCACACCTTCAATAGCTATGCGAATATAGAAATGATACTCCATACAAGAAAGACTATCGGAAAGTAGTATGGTCGGCCTACAACCCTGAGTCACAACTGAGTCTTTGGTCTTTGACGATAGTAGCTCTAACCTGGAGAGTGTTAAGCGGCAACTTGAGTGTAGCCTAACACATCAAGCAACATTTTATGTGTTTGTTGCAGGCGCTTGAAAGAAGCTCAGAATGACGTTGATGGAGCATGGTATCTCCAACGACTTTCAAACTGTCCTGAAAAGTTCTCTCATGTGGTCTTTCTGTTCACGAACGGTTTCTCGTCTGTATTTCTGGTTATAAGATGACTGACAATAGCCTAGCAAACAGCTCCTCAAAGCGTAATTCGCAAGGCCTCTCTACTTGAGAAGCCGAGCAGATTCATAAACACAAAGGCTCCGTTCTAGATGACGTCCTAATAATGCAACACTGTAAATGGATGATTGAATAGAAGTGTATTCGGAGAAGAAAGAAAGAAAATGTATCTCCTGCATATGGTGGCGGCTTTACCACCAACACCTGGCTTGAATTTTTCCCATACTTCCCCATCCAAGTCTCCCGAATCCGTCAATCTAATCCGTCACAAGGACAAGGGCTTCAGTGCAGCAGCAGGCCCAGGGGATTGTGTATCGAAGATACCATTCGTCTTCTGGAGACGCAGTGCACGTAGCAGACATGCCGGTGCTGCTCCTGGTCTTGCTGAATATGCAAGACGTCCTTTGTGCAGCCAGGTCAAAGGATGTCGAATTCATTGAGATGCTGATGTGACTGGGGCACATAACAACCGCTTAGTGAATGCTTGTGTCTGTGAAACATCAAAAATATTCTCAGATTAATTATGCAGGTGTCAAGTTTGAATATCTAGGCGTAATTTGATGAATAAAAAATCTTGTTTCAATATTTACTGATGGCTGTCGCTTCCTCAATTCATAATTCATGGATCATGAAATCTTCCCTTGTTGAACACTGAATTACCTAAGTTGATAGGAGACAATTGACACCCTCGATTTAGATTAGGTTTCTGTATGATATATTTTGTAATTGTCATCGAATTGAACAACAGTTCATCCGAGATAATTTACAAAACGCTTTGATTTTGAAAGACGGAGATTCACTTCAGATTTCCGATTTTGCTCCAAAATCCCGGTCAATGACTTAACGAATTACTTAATTCCGAGACAAAACATTTAAGTACGGCTTTCGTTTGAAAAGACGGTAGACTGCAAGCTCAACTCTCCCCTCCATGACATTAAGACGCTTATTTACAGCAGGAAAATGAGTAATGGTTTACACTGGGCACCCAGCAGCGTGCAAGGGCGGCGGTTGGGTCTGTAGAGGCAAGAACAAACCGCCCGTCCTTCTGAGAGGATCTCTGTGATGCGCGTACAAAAAGAAACTTTATTTCTAATAGAGTATACAGTACAGATTCATTGGATTTTGAAACTCTTAATCTTAACATCTGAAGAGAGGTGATGATGCTTATCGATATGATCTTAAGAGTAGTAATGATACTCCGGGCGAGATCCCCGTTCTCTGTGTTGAAACTTGAAGTAGAGACCCATAGAGGAGTTTTGATGAGCTTTATAAAGGTGTAGCATTACATCGAGCGCTAGGGTCTCTGCGCCACTACAAAGGAAATACAGGAAAAAGAGTTTCCATTTTATTATTCCGCCACTCCGAGAGAGATGTACAGGAACAAGAGTTTCCATTTTATTATTGTTCTACCCAGGGGGAGATGTACAGGAACAAGAGTTTCCATTTTATTATTGTTCTACCCAGGGGGAGATGTACAGGAACAAGGGTTTCCATTTTATTATTGTTCTACCCAGGGGGAGATGTACAGGAACAAGAGTTTCCATTTTATTATTGTTCCATCAACATTACGGCTTTCAAATAAATTGAGACTCATGTCATGCACATGATTTGTAACCCTGGCTTAAATTTAACTCGCAAATGATCGTGGTGAAAGTACAGCCCGTCAATCATTTTGCCTAAATATAAGTTCTTTGAATATGCTTGATTTTTGTCGGTTATTTTTACATGATATATTTTTGCAATACTCGCTTCTAAAATTGCATTATAGAGACCTATCAAAATAATTTTTTCACAGTTATTTGATTTTCAGGAAAATATATTGAAAATACTCTCTTTTGAAGGAAAATTTCAAAAACTAGCAATACTCTATGCTTTTTGTGTGTACATTACTGTTTCAATGGCAATAAGGTTACTAATAATTATTTCCTTCATTCTTAGCGTGCTAAAATTGGCGTAAAGACTGTTCTCGATGTCATCCCAGAACTTGTTGAATTTTCTAGCGAAGTTTCATTAGTTACTAAATGACAATAAATCAAGTCAGAACTTAAATTTCGAAGCAAAGTTTATTAACAGTCGATGTAAATTGCAGTAAATTATATCAGAACTTATATTTTGGATCAAAGTTTCGTTAGGGTCAAAGTAAAAGAGATTACTTCACTGGACACCTGCTTGACAAAGTTGGACTTCATTACAGTATTTTTCCTTTTTTTCTTGCTCAACGGGGAAAGTTTTCCCGTAATAATGTTCATTATTTTGTATTCTATGATGCTCCACCTAATTTCTGTTACACATTTCGTATATTTATTACAAACTGAAAGTTTTATTCTCTACCAGAGGAATACAATGTCATTTTTGCACCACAAGAGCGGATGCAATAGCACCACAATTTAAAATTTTAAGATAAGAATCATCCTCTATAGATGTCAATATCTGAGCAACAAAACCAAACCAACGAAAGACCACACAAAACTGTTATAATTCAAAATGAACAGTGTAGGTCCAGCTCCCTCATGACTCCCTCAGGATGGGGAGGTAGGTAATCTTGAGAGGCCACATTTCTCAGACCAGAGCGCATTTAAAGTTTAAATTAAATTCTGCAAGGCACTCGCCGCAATCCCGTATCTGTTTTGGGTTGTTTCGCCACGCGGTTCAAAGTTAACCTCGCTCCTAAATTAAAATAGAGGATTACAAACTAAATTGCAGTGCATGCTTATTCTCAAGTCATCTTGGCCTGAAGCACAGGGAAGGAAGGCTTTTGAACATCACCTTAAGGCTGGATGGTCGGAGTGTACTGCTGGACCACATGAATTTTATAAAATGACGCCGTCAGCATTTTACGTGTCCGTAACTACTAGAGGATTCATATCAGGCAGTGGATTACATGACAAAAAAGCTTTGTTTTTCATTTATAGTAAATAGACCACACTTGAATAAAAATACAACTCTACATAAATAATTGGCCAACGATATAATTATAGAATATTTCCTGTAGACAGTTTCATTAGCATTTTTTACCTTTATTTTCTTAGCATGTCGTACTTAGTCAATACTTCGCGCAACTTTCTATGCGTCTTCAATAACGACTGTTTAAGTTTATTTGGCAACAGGAAGTGCGTCGTAGAGCTTCTAAGGTTTGTGGTAATGAACGAAATTTGTGTGGGCGGATCAGACGTGTAAGAAAGGTATGCTGAGGTATTCAATTTCAATATTCAATTACAAAGCTTATTTCTTGAATTAAAATGTGTCCACTTCAGTATTACTACAGCTGATCTACTTCTCCTCTAACTCTTGTGTTCATAATAATGTTAAGAAAATAGAAATTGAGGAAACAATTGTTAGAACCCTTCACAATCCGCTAGTTTGATGTTTTTTTTTACCGAGGCGCATTGTTACTACTACGTACAAGGCGTCATTGAGCGTGAACCTTTTGTCTTGAATTAAATTTGCAGGAACTGGTTAGACAGAAGTTTAATTAAAAAGCACGAGAGCAGTAACAGCGGTGAGCTGCCGCCTTATGAACTGCAGGCGTCGCTTCATGCTCAGAAATTAGTTGTCAGAGCAGCAACTTTAGGTGGACGTGCTGGCACGATTTACTCCGAATCCTGATGCTCAACAAACATTCCATGGGTTAATAATGTAGTTATGTTTCAACCTATAATAATGATCATAATTATTCCTGAATAATAGCATTATTAAATGATTAGTCCCATTATTATAAAATATTGTATAGAGAATTATATTTGCAATATTGAAATATAAATTTTTACAGCTCTTCTTTTATTAATCTGTGATTTTATCATCAGTACTGCTATTACTATTATTTTAAATATCATGATTGTTTGTTGTTTGAAACACATTCTCAAAAAAATACCCTTCAGCTTTTCATTAAGGTCGGAAACTTTGCCAGAAAAAGAGAAGCAATGGCGACTTAACTGGATTCTGTTTAATTACTGCGCGGTTCGAATACCTGATGGACAAGTGCATTATTTTCTGCACAGCGAGCGAGTTCTTGATTGCATCGCTTGCGTCGCTGCTGATGTTCAACAGCTCCTAAGAATGAACTTCTCAATATAATTCCACGACGATGATAAATTTAGATAAAAGGAGTAATGACACAAACGATCAAAACAAAGTTCACAGATTCAGTTCTATTATTTGTTAATCAAAGTAAGAGAATAAAACCTAGACAAAGACTTTATTAATGGGAAGGTAATAACGATGTGTGAACAATGAACAAATGAAGCAGGTATTTGAAGAGCGACTAATTGTACTCACCTCATAAACACGCTTCTATTTCAGGGAGAAAAAGGTGTATCAGAAAACTTCAGAGGTACGTACTATCTAAGAATAAAATGAATGCAATTTCATATTCTAAAGAAACAGTGCAACAGTATGCGACTGTACAAGAGTTACTACAGTGCTTAAGCGTATGTTTTTTTCGTTCTGAAGCATCCGTAATTGATTTCTGTCATTGCAATTATAAAACTTATCTCAACACATATGCTAGACTTGCATCAGATACCAGTTTTCCCCCACCTGAAGCTGTCTAAAAGTGGGAATTTAGAAGTCATCAGTTAATAATCACCGGTGTTGGAAATGAAGGAGACTCGATCTAGCGTTTGTTTATCATTTAAAAAAATTCTACCTTTAGTATTCCGTTAGAAAAATCAACATTCTACAAACAAAGCACAGCATGGAAAATTGAGATACGAGTTATTAGTTAAGCGTTCCAACGTACTTTTTAAAATAAATTTGTAAGCACTTGCTTGTTATTTAGTTCAGTGACATCTATGAAACGGGAGAATTCAACACCAGGTGTGCTGGAGGTGTCAAGGATGAATATGAATAAGATGTTACATAGAATAAAAAACTGTCTTCATATGAAACATTGAAGAAACTTAAAGCCTGTTTGGACTAAGAGGTGACTTTTCATGTCATTATGTGAGAGATGAAATACTTCTCATAAGTCTTACCCGAGCTAGTTCAAGGCAGATGATAGAAAAGGATCTTTTTACATTTTTCTTGCTCCACTTTCAGAAGGCACTGGTGTCAGCTTTGTTGCTATGGCAACTAGATATGTCGACTGTAAGAGCGTCAAAAATGCTTTAACAATGGCGTTTTATTCCTTATATTGTTTGGTCTCGACTATTCATGATAATTGAACAGTGAAACAAAACGATAAAACAATGAATAAAGCACACCATTATACTTTGCCGCGTAACTTTTTATCGTTTATCTATGTTATTTACTGGAATATTGTGTTACTTTTTAGAAATTGACATTATTCTTAGCAAAGGTTTGCTACATTCCTTTTCAATGGTGCTGTAGTATTAATTCACAATAAACCAATTCCACGTAGCTGTCTCGATTATTTCTTTGAATTATTTATGCTTTCTCGTCTCTATCAATGTGACCTGAAGTGTTGACTTCGTGTTGGTACGCCAAGATGATTTAAACGAGTTATGAGTTGTGATACACATCGTTATCATTATTGACGAAATAATTTTCATAGAGATTGAGCAAAGAACATTCGCAACCATGCGGTGCTAGTCTATGGGAGCTTACCTTTCGGGCATTGCAAACTGACCCGGACCAAACATTTGAAAAGTGTGAAGGTCGTTGCTGTTCACAGGCAGTACGAAAGAAAGTGCCATTTTTTTCGCTCTGAAGAACAAATTCGACAATACAGACGTGTTTACGTACTCTAAACGTCAAGGAAAAAATTTTCCCCAAAGCTGACACAATTAAATAGATTCTGGCTCGGTTTTCAGTGGAAAGTCACACGTACGTTGAGGAAAGCCTATGACTTAATGAGGAAAAATGAACTTTTGGCCAAACGTTTATAACGTCACTCCTCTTCAGGTTTCGTACCGCTAAATTATGCCGTACTACCAAGAAGTTGTCAGAAACAAAACCAAAAATTCTGTGGATGAACTACGAGAAAGCTTATACAAGGTTTTGTGAAGCTTGAAAGGAGTATCTGGAAAGTTTCAACAGCTGGCAGAAAGAGCGACGCAAGCTAAAAGTTAACTTCTTCGGTTAAACAGAACCCAGTGTTGATGCTTCCACGCCACTATATTCAATGTTCATGTATCCTAATACATTATCGATCAATTACATGAAATTCAGGAACATATTTTAAGCGCGAATCGTTGATCCACACTCTTGACGCGTCAACCATCTTCGTTTTTGCCCATCTGTTTTAGCTTTATTTTTCGTTCTTTTTCTTTCATGGATAATTCTGATGCTAACTTTGCCTTAGCACTTCTTTGACTCACTTATTGCTCTCTAACCGGATCTCAACATGAGTTATTATTATTATTATTACTAGCTGTAATTAGATTTCATATGGCTAGAAATATATAGATTACACCATATTAAAAATGAGTTTGAAAGTCCACGAGGAACAATGGTTGCATCGTTAAAATCCAAATTGTTCTCAGTGATGCAAGATCCCCTGCATCATTGATATCACTCGATTGATGCAAGATCTCCTGTGTCATTGGTACCCCTTGACTGATGTAAAATCCCCTACGTCATTGGTATCACTTGACTTATTCAAGATCTCCTTTTTCATTGGTACCCCTTGAGTGATGCAAGATCTCCTTTGTTATTGGTACCCCTTGACTGATGTAAAATCTCATTTGTCATTGGTACCCCTTGATTGATGCAAGATCTGCGTCATTGGTACCCCATGATTTAAGTTCTCCCAATGTCGTCATAGCATCTTAGAAATAACTGTAGACTCTAAAATATCAGGTTACTTTTTCATTAGGCATTGGAAAATAACAATAAACACGAAGAAACATTTACACAAAATTGACAGCTTCCATAAAAGGCCCAATGCAGCCCACACTGCCCTCATACAGCCCACACTGCCTTCATGCGGCCCACATTGCCTTCATGCGGCCCACACTGTCCTCAGTACTTGTATATCTGACATGCCCACACATCTCTCATGCAGCCCACGCTGCTTTTATGACTGACTTCACATTAACATCATTTGCGATGCACCTGTCATTAGATTATCCAGTCCTAGATTTCGGACTCCATCGTCGGCCCAATTGCTATCTCTGGAAACGACAGCCTTCATTTTACGTGCAAATGACCTATGATGAGAAATTTTGATCAGGCCTAGTAACGAGCGTAGTATTATATCGTCAGCCATTGCACAGCTTGTGATGTGGCAAGAGTACTGCAACTGGGTGCACCAGCGCTGCAACTGCGTGCACCAGCACAGCAACTGTGTGAACCATTGCTGCAACTGTGTGAATCAGTGATATAACTACGTGCAACAGTGATGCAAGTGTGTGAACCAGTGCTGCAACTGTTTCAGCTAGTGCTGCAATTGTACATGCCAGAACTACAAATTCCAGATCTGAGTTACGGAACTTTCAGTCTCTGGATACTGCGTGCTATAGTTGTAATCTCACTGATCCGATGGTGTAGATTTGTTGACACCGCATGCTGTTCGTGCGTGCATAGTGACATGGAGTGCCAAAGGGACCAAGGCAGAGGTACTTAGAGCATCCTCCTCTGAGTGACTCGTCTTCCTCCATTACCTGATTTTTTAACTTCCTATAACTGTCTGTCTTCTTGCCCTAGGAACAACGCGTACATCCATGTCAAGGCTGAATAATTCTAGTTTGATCCGAAGGGCCATTTATGCGTTTTTCGATTGTGGAGCATGTTTCAATATTGAATTAAACTTAAAGAGGTCTTGTTTTTCATGCTGCTCACAGACTAGTAGGGACACGCAGTTGTTATCTGGATGTTTGAGAAAATAGTTTAAGTTAATCAGTCCGTCAGTCTTTCAAGTCTCTTGCGTCATAGCCAAGAGAAAATTCGAGTGCTGCTTGGAGACTCGGACAAGGGGTCTGACAACAGAAGTCAGACTGCATAAGCACTCAAATACAGTGGAGGCAAAATTGAAATAGCAAAACTTGACATGATGTACCTGCAACAGATCAAAGTGAGCGCCTCCTGCTTATTGCTACAGACTAAATTTAAGTTCAATAAACTGAGTTCCAACATTGCGTCAAAGCAATAAAAAACAACCCATCAATTTATGTTTATTAATTATGCAATTTTGTTCTACGTATTGTTCGTTGAAGTCACACTGAAATTTCCCAATCTATAAAAAGTAATAAGTTTTGGAGTCCTAAGGCTAGAATATCTCTCGTCTGTTATTTTTTGATCATCCAAGACTCTTTCATCAGCTGAAAATTTTTCACCTCTTTGACAAGAGTCTAGTAAGTCGCACTCAGTCTGTCCGCCGAACACAGCAGCGCCAAAACTCTCCCAAGACCTGGAGCGGACGATCTTTAGTACGCCACGCTATTTTTAATGGCATCTGAGCTCTGGAGGCGTACGAAGCGAGCGATAGAAAAGTCGACTTATTTTTGCAGGTTTTGGCGAGCTGGCTACCAGAGCTCGACTGGTCAGGTGTCTTGGTGGCTCATTTGCGTTACAGGCCCTCGCTCCAGAGTTCATCATTTGCTGAATGATGGCGATGTTGCTCCAAGCTCTCGAGGCGAGTCGACGTTCGGCCGGAAGTACTGAAGGCCCTTTTTAAAGATGCCTTGCGCGCCCCTTCTGCCTGTCACTAAACGCTGCTCTCACTGGTCCACTTACCCGCTTTAATGTCTAGTTTGCGACTGGCTGCTGCCAGCCACGTTTTGCGCGTACTCCAGCACTTCTTAAATAAGATTACGTGTCCATACCACTGTCTGTATTGAAATGAAATGCAAGTTCATTGGTAAGTATAGTAGAAGGATGACTTGCTGCTATGGACAATACCTTAACAGCTCGTGCTTCTTCCTCCCATTCATTGGTCAAGGCTGTAGACAAGACTTGAGGACGGCTAGGACACTGGGCTGCTTCCTCCGATAGTTATAATCACTTAAAACTAACTTTTAGCGGTTCGATGACTAAAAAATCAAACCATGGAAATTTGAATCGTCACTCTGACATGTCTTTATAGTGAGTGAGTGGTAAGGGATTGCATCTCACTGAGTTGAAGTCTCGTGAAAACGTATTCGTTTATTTTTGTGGCTGCTGCCAGGTTCATATGCAAGCGTTGGGTTGCGTATCCTGTTATCATTATTGTCATAACTATTATTATTATATTCTTGGTTTCACCACTTCAGCCACAAGTGAATCCTGTAATGGGTTCTTCCTATCCATATATGTATGTGTCCCTCAGAGCCGTTATGTGAACCCTCAGCAGAGGCATCAAACTCTGTTCTTCGTTTATAAAAGTTGCATAACAGCCAATTCTGATGCAGCAGTCTGCTAATTCTGCCGTGTGGGCCCCAGTAGATCCGTTTTCGTGTTCCTGAATTTATTGACAATCCCGCTGCGTATAATGAAAATCAAAATAAATTAGTAATAATTGGCTAACATCACAGCGTTGCTTGCATCCCACGTATTAACCCATGCTAATACTAAGCATTAGAACTGATGCTTAATGCATACGCTGGTTATTGCATTAGAACTTATGCTTAATGTCTATCCTACTGCTAAGCATTGGAACTGATGCTTAATCTATGCACTGATACTACACATTAGAAAAAACTTTATTGCCAATAGAGTATACAGTACAGATACATTGAATTTTCAAATGAAATGATACTTAATGTATGCGCTAGTACTATACTTCAGAAACATTATGGCGTATATACTCATAGGTACCATTATTGATAATAAATATTAATTCTATCACAAATACAATTTCTTAGTCTTATTCCGAATATTACTAATGGGAACTCAAGCAGAACCTTCTTTTTAGCACTACCTGTAAGTGGATACTTTCTCACGTACTTTACAAGCATTAATGCAAAACTCGTAAGGTATCCGAAACTTCAACTTAGAATAATTCTTAAATATATTTAAAGAAATACGTCAAACTTCGGCCCCTGATGACTGAGCACAATTCTGCATTTGGCTGTAGTCGTCAATGAACTCTCCGTGCTGAGGTTGTAGCGTCCAAGCAACGCACTTAGCCAGATTGAGGTGTGCAATCCCACTGCTCCCACACGACGAGGAGTAGGGCATTCAGACCTTCATTTCCGCTCCTGTTCTGCTAGAAATAATGCTGCTGCGTTTGTCTCCTTTTTTCAGGGTGGTAGCTGTTCCATAGGAGAGTTAAAGCAAAGTAATCACAGGGAATCAGGCTTCTCGATCCTGATGCTCCCTCGGTCAGGATGTCGTTTGACCGGAACAGATGCTCCCTCGGTCAGGATGCCGTTTTACCGGAACAGATGCTCCCTCGGTCAGGATGCCGTTTTACCGAAACAGATGCTCCCTCTGTCAGGATGCCGTTTTACCGGAACAGATGCTCCCTCTGTCAGGATGCCGTTT